>JAECZO010000038.1:0-219594 GCA_019188245.1 Novymonas esmeraldas | reverse complement strand
CCTTTCACCTCTGCCCACCTGCTCGCCGTCATCCACGCCGTCTTCATCATCGTGGCGTCTTGTGCCGTTGGAGCTGCTGCCATGACGGTTTTCATGTCCTCCGCTCGGATGCCTTCCGCCTGTCGAATGTCGTCCCTCGCTGCGCGTTTCCTGCACCCTGCCAGGTGCGCGTCTACTGTCAAGATTTCCTTGGTCAGGAGCGCCTGCAGAGTCGTGCCATACTGCAGTCTTGTGGAGTACCTGAGTTCGCGGGACTTCAGGGGCATCGATGTCGCATCCGATTTTATCGGGGGACCCGCGCTCACGCAGAAAACCTGGAAACTGCGCAGCAGGGAGGTGCGTTGCTCCCACGTCGAGGGCTCGTACATGTCGGCCGCCACCGCGTTCACCTGTGACCTGAGACTTGCGATCTCGGGGCTGACGGGTCCCACCCCGTCCCACAACATCCTCGCATTGCTTTTTGGGGGGCTTGTGGCGGTCGGTTCTCTGGTGGACGGAGCGCCATCCCCATCACGTTGGTGCTGGGTGCCTGCGCGTTTATGATGCGCATCCCGTGTACGGGCCTACTCATCAGTCATTTGGGGTGGGCCCCGCCCTGGTTTCTTTGCTGCCCCGCCGGTCGCCGTGTGCTGAGGAGCGGGCTTCGTCGTCGCGCTCTGCCGCGTTTCTCCCGAAGAGAGAGGTGCTGCGCTGCTTTGTGCCCGGCGCGGCTGCAGTTGTAACAGGCCGGCGCCTGAGACTCCTTCCGCATTGGGGGGGCCCTTTTCATAGCGGTCATCTCTCGCGCCACCTTTGCCACTCGGTCCGACTCTTCGAAGTTGAAACCTGCCCTGTCACACAGCCGCATGAACTTCTCCTCGGAACAGTTCGGCATGGATTCTGAGTTCAGTCTGTAGTAAAGGCTGAGGGCCATTCTGCGGCCGGAGCCTGCCAAGTCTTCCCACAGGAAGGGTTCCTGGTTTGCGGCACATATCCGCCTCCTCATGGCCGCGAATAGCGCCACCACATCCGGTGCGTGAGGGTAATCGTCGTTGGGAAAAATGTGCCGGAGGACCTCGTCCACTTCCTGAGAGTTCTTTCCTGCGAACCACGGCTTCCACGTCATCACCTCTTTTGGGTCGAATTGCGCGTGCTCCGCCGGCTCACCCTCTGCGCCTCAGTCCGCGTACCCCCTTTCGGCTTTCGCAGTGGGTGTCATCGGCCTCTCTCGGGGCCGGTGGTCGGCGTTTGCTGGTTCTTGGGGGCGGTGCGCGAGAGGAGCAGAGTCCGGATCCCGTGAATCTCTTCCCCTCTCGTCTCTTCACGGGCCCCCAAACCCGCGAGTTGGAAGCGGGTCTGTTGCACCACTTGTGACAACTCCTTGACCCGCGTCGCAGACTCCGCGAATTGCGTCTGCAGCTTTCCTAACTCGCCAATGACCCCTTCGAACGCCGCGGCGACGTCCTGCGTGTTGCCCTGCCTGAGCTGGGGCGACGCCTGCCGATGTCTCTTTCAACATCCGCTTCAGGGACTCCAGACGGTGCGCCGTCTGCTCCCATTTTTCGCAGCTGTTGCGTGAGAGTCTCGATGCGGTCGGCCTGCTTTTTTGTGCTGTTCTCCGCCTTCCTTTCCGCCTCCTCTAGGCGCCGCGCGAACCTCGCCTCCGGTTGTTCCAGTGACGACTTCCACTGGATTCCCTCGAGGTGATTCGCTCTTCAAGGAGCCTCTTCCCCAACTCCTCCACGCTGCGGATGCGCTCTTGCAAAAGCGTCGATCCGCTGTCCCTGCATGCTCAGTGCACATTGTGCATCTCTTGACACACCTTGCACCTCGTACATGGCCGCTTGGCGCGTGGCCGTCACCTCCGCCTGGATCCGCGCGGCCACTACCGCCTGCGCTGCCTCATCGCCTGGGCATGCTCCGGGTGCATCTGGGTCAGCTGGTCCTGCGCCTGGGACCGTCCGTGGAAGTAGGCCGCCGCCTGTGACGCCCCAGGGAGGCGCTCCATAAGTTCCTTTGTGGCTACCCGGTGGCTTTCCACCTCGTGGGGGAATAGGTGCCAGCCGCACTCCTTCTGGTCCACATCCCGAAGAATCAGCGAATTCCCGCTCCTTTCGAGAGTCACGTGCATGGGCGCGTGCTGGCCGTTTGCTTTCGCCATTATTTCCATCTCCGCCATGGATCCGTCACCCATCGCGTTGTGGAGATCCGCACCCCGACGAGAGCCCACTCCGACGGGTTAATGGGGATTAGCTGTCCCTCGCTGGCCATTGTCAACAGCTTTTCAATGAAGAACTTGCCACTAGCAAAAGCACTCGCGAAATACTTGTATGCTCTGGTGTGTTGATCTTTTTGCAAAGCCTGTAGGCGTCGGCGCGTGCACTGGGATCTGCGGTGAGAAGGTGTTGGATGTCAAGTAAAGTCGATGCGGCTTCTTTTCCTCTCCCTTTCCTCCTGTCAATGCGAGGGCTTCGCGATGAAAGAAAGTGTGGAGCCCTTCCTCTCGTGCATGGTCGCCCCGTTTCTTGTTCCAGCTCTTCCCTGCTAGCCCATGGCGCTTCTCGTGCCGTCGCCTCTGTTTTTCTTTCCGTTTGTTTATTTGTGGGGCCTGTGCCGCCTGGCGTGGCGGTGGGAAACGCCGCGCCATTCCCCCGGCGGCCTGCGCCGCTTGTTGTCCTGTCGGGTGTCGTTCCTTTCTGGCTGGGTCGCGTGGGGCCGTTTCTCAGGGGGTGCGCCGCGCCGTTGGGGATGCGGCCCAGCCGTTTCGGCTGGGGCCCAGCCACTCCGCGTGCACAATCCCCGAGCAGGCACCCTCGCGCGGTGGGTGGGCCGGGCAGGTTGTGCGCCAACGCTGCCGTTTTTTTTTGTGGGGGCGAGGAGGGGAAAGGGGAGGTCAACAGAACGTGGGTGAGGGGTGCGGGCGGCGGTGCCATGCGCACGCGCTTTCGTGCACACGGGGGTGGTGTGGGCTCTGTGCGGGGGTGTCTTTGTTTTTTTTGAGGGACTGCAGATCCGCCGGTGAAACTCACCTTTTTTTTTTTCGTTTGTCGAGGATTCACTCAGTGCGCTAGCGCGCCTCACGCCCGTTGTTGTTGTACATGCCCCGCGGGATGGATGGAGAGGGGAAGGTGGGCGGAGGCGACGCTACCCGTACCGCGTTTAAGTGGAGACACCCCGTCACTCCCTCACACACACACACACACGCACACACACGCACACACACACGCACACGCACACGCACACGCACGCAGAAAGCACTTGGATGTCGGCCACGGTGGCCGGGCCGCGACGGGTTGGATGGCGTGATGGCAGGGAGAGGAGAAACGGAGAGAAGGAGAGCGGAGAAGCGTGGCCACACCGACGCGTCGCGACCCGTTGCTGTGCACATGACCGGGCGATCCCTCTTCTCTTTCCGCCAAGGTGCGCATCGATGCGCGGGTTGGCGGAGATCTACCGAAGAAGAAGGGAGCAACAGCGGAAAGAAGGAGGGTGACAGAGAGGCGTCCGAGGCGGCGGCGGCGATGGTGGTCGCGGACGGCAAGGTGCCGCGACGCGCGTCCTTTTGGGAGCACCACAAACATCGAGAGTGGGAAGAGGGGAGGGAAGAGGTGTGTGGAGGAGCGCGAGGAACAGCGCAGATGGTCGGCGTGCGCGGATGACCGAGGCACCGGTGAAGGCAACAAACGCACATGGACAGCGCACTTGGGTGAGACACGCATATAGAAGAACACACAAAACACACACACACACACACGACACACCGAAAAAGCAAGGTCATGTTTGGGGCGTTCATACTGGCGGATCTCCCAAGACACAACGGCCGGCCGATGGGGAAGAGGGGGTCTTGCAATGCAAAAAAAAAAGGAAAGAGAAAAAAAAAAACTCGCCGTTGTTGTTGACAGAGGATTGACGTGCGTACGTGCGTACCTGTGCAGATACATGTAGGTGTGTGTGTGTGTGTCTGTGTGGGAGGGGTGGATCGAGGAGAGCGGCGGCAGTACCGATGGCGGGGCGCAAGTGTGATTGCCGCCGCGCTACATCACCAGCTCGAACTCTGCGTTGTGCTGCTTCTCACCCTTTCGGAGGTTGTCGCCGCGGTAGGTGCGGAACACGTTGTTGCCGTCCTTCGTCTGGTACAGCGTCGTCAGACTTGTCAGGGTGCCGGCGTCGAAGCTGGCCACGTTCTTGAAGACGTTGTTGCCCTTGTCGATGCGCACGATGTTCACCACCACGTCGCTCGTGGACACCTCCGCCTGGGTGCGCAGCCCAATGACGTACTTCTTCTTGGGCACGTTGTTGCCGGTGCTGCTCTTCATGCGTCGCGGGATGATGAGGTACTTGTGGCCTTTCGTGAACTTGTAGAAGAGGGAGACGGCGCGAGACTGCTGGAAGAGGTACTCGGAGTTGGGCTCCTCCACGTTCTCACTCGAGTTCGCCACCACCGTCTGCTGCGAGCCGTTGATGTCGCCCTCGGAGACGCTCACCATGATCGCGGCGTACTTGCTATCCGAGTCCGTTGACGCCAGCCCGCGGCGGTCCTTCTGGTGCAGCGAGATGTACACCGGGAACTCCGTCGACTTGTTCACGATGACCTCCAGCGCTGTGTCACACACGAGGTCGTCGAATGTGCCGAAGACCCGGTAGTCGTGCCACGAGCGGAACCAGTTGCCGCGGCGGAAGCAGACGGAGCCGGTGTCGAAGTACTTGGACACATCACGCCACTCCATCCAGAAGATGCCATCCGCCTTCTTCTGTGGGCGACAGGCGAGCTTGATGATCGGGTACTGGCCCCACAGCGGGCTGTCGTCGCCCCAGTCACCCGTCCACTCCACCTGCGACCCCCACGGGTTGCGGATCTTGAGCATGCACAGTTGGTGCAGCGGGAAGTGCCTGACGTCCAGCACCGAGTAGGCGTGGCCGGTGGCGAGGCCGGCCTTGTCGAAGAGCGCCTCCGCCTGGTTGGCCGAAAGCTGCTTGCCAGCCATCGTGAGCTTGCCGTCGCCCGGGGTGGCGATGCAGATGAGGTACTTCTTCTCGTTCCACCGGTGGAGCGAGTCGAAGAGCTTCGCGCGCGCCTTGGTGTCCGTCTGCGCCGTCTTCCACGTGTCGCCGAAGTTGTAGGCGGGGAAGCCGGTGAGGTCCTCGAGGGCCTGCCACGGGTAGCCGGCTACGATCGCCTGGTAGGAGCCGAAGGCCTTGGCGTAGGCCTTCTCCAAGTAGGACACCCACATCTCGTTCGGGTGGTTGCGGTTGCGTGCAAAGACGGGCAGCAGCTGCACACTCGGCAGGTACGAGTCGATGATGATGGTGCGCCACCAGCCGTTGACGTTGAGGTTCACCCGCCACGCACCATGCTTGCGCTCCTGGTTGCGTGCGTAGCACCAGTGGTGGTTCTTGAAGATGCCCTCGATGGGCGCTTCGTACTCGGCGAGTGCCGCGATCGCGCAGAGGTAGTAGCAGTCGCCCAGCTGACCTTGGTCGATGTCCTTTGGCGAGACGCCGTCGAAGAGGCAGATCTTGGAGTGCCACTCCTTCGGCAGGAAGTCCTGCGGACGCCGCCACGCCACCGTCTCCGGGCGCTTCAGACACGCGTCGGGGTCCGAGTCGACGCCGGGGCGGATGAGCGACCGTGTGATGGGAGGGAAGGCGGTGTCGACGTACATCAGCCCCTTCCCCCGCGCCGCCTTCAGCAGCCGGTTTTGGTTGTTGATCTTCGAGTTGGCCTTCTGCAGCTTCTGCATCGCCTCGAGCTCGGCGCTCACCTGCGCCGCCGCCTTCTGGCGCAGCTTCTGCCGGTCCGCCTCGGTGAAGGTGATGCCGGAGTACTTGACGTTGAAGCCGTTCACCGCCTTCACCTTCACCATCGCCCGCGTCTCCAGCGGGAACACAGACAAGGTGGCGGTGCAGGCGCCGGGGTCGCTCTTCTGCGTCAGCTTGGTGTCCCCCATCGCGATGATGTTCGAGCCGGCGCCGAAGTCGGCCGACACGGTCATCTGGTAGTCCTGCGTATCATTGTAGAAGTACCATGTGTCCCCCTTCTCGATCTTGAAGAGGCGGCCGTCCTCGAAGCACGGGGTAGACTTGCCAGAGACGAGCGGCCCACCCAGTTTGTACTCTGGCTTCGCGTCGCAGAAGCCGCAACAGCCATTGCCCATTGCGTGTGTGGTGTGTGGTGTGTGGTGTGTGGTGTGTACGTCGATGTAAGTACGTGCGGTGTCTGCGTGTGTGTGTATGTGTGTGTGAATGTGAGAGGAAGGAGAGAGGCACCTGTGATGCCTTGGTGGTTGCGGGCTCGGACGTACGTGCGCACGCGCATTTGTGTGTGAGTGTGTGAGAGAGAGGGGGAGACAGAGAGGGGAAGGTGGTGGGAGGTGGCACGGCGGAGGTGCCGTGAAGTACACAGACTAAAGAGCAGAGCGGGGTAAGAGAAGGCCAACAGTGCACTACCACACAGGCACAGACACACACTGCACGCTGCACTGACTCTTGACACGGGCAACGCGCCACCTCTGTTCGTCGTTCCAGCACGAGGACACACACTACATCACCTCCTTCGTGAGGGCCAGCGCGAGGCGAAGAGAGTGCGACGCGTCCTGCTGGACAACAAGCTGCTGGAAGCAGCCGCACGTGTCGAGCGGCCGTTCCGCCATGCACGTCAGCCGCACTGCGCTCGCCTGCACCTCGCGTGTGTCAGCTCGCACAAACTGCTTCGCGAAGGCTGTTGACCATGTGGCCATACTCACCGTCACTGCACGTGTCTGCAAGCTCGCCGGGTGCTGTAGCTGTTGGGAGAGCGGGGCGGGGGAGCTGAGCTGCTCAATCGCGTGGGCGGTCTCGGGATCTGTCGTGAAGCCGAGAAGGTACTGCACAGCCACTGCGGTGCACACACTCACCTCCATCTCCCCCAGCTGGTCCAGCGCTCCGGCGATGAGACTGCGGAGCATCTCGGCCAGCATCGCCTGCGACCCCAGCGCCGCCTGCTGCGACGTTGCGCCATCGGTGCGGTGGCCGAGGAACAGGGCCGACGCCGCCTCCACATCCTTCGTGAGGGCCGTGCACTTCGCGGTAAGGTATCGATGGAGGGCCACGATGCACCGCGTCCGCGGGATGGAGCTCGTCGGCGCCGCTGCTGCCCTCACCCCCCGAGGACCACTGCCGTCGCCTGGGGCATCGGCGCTGTCGTCGCCGAGGACGCAGCGGTGGCACAGCAGGCGGTGCAGCGCGTTCGCGAGGGAGGCATTGTTGACCTCCAGCAGCAACTCTGCTGCCGGCATCGCAGCCAGCCAGTCAAGCACCTCGACGGCCTGCTCCAGCGGCTGAAAGAGCCCCTCCACAATGTCGTCGCGAGACCGCGGTGTAGCACGGCTCCACAGCGCCCACCACACATGCTCTTCCCCGGTTGGTTGATGCTGCTGCTGCTGCTGCTGTGGTGTGGTAGGGCGGCGCTGCATGCGCTCGGACAGGTAGTCGTCGTCGCCGCGCGTGACGCCTGGTGCTGCCGCGTCGGCCGGCAGAATGAAGTCGCGGGGGCTGTGCCACTGGATGAAGTCGGGGAAGCGCACGACACGACCTTCGTGCGCTTTGTTGGCGTACAGGAAGAGACACATGTCGTTGTAGAGCGCGTCGGAGCGCAGCCGCGCCAGGCTGGCGCACTCCACGGCGGCTGCGCCGCGCGTGTTGAGCTCCATCGCCCGCTGCAGCACCACATCCGCGGTGATTGGGGGCTGCGGCAGCGGCGGCGGAGCGCAGAGCACGGCGCCGTCCGTAATGAGGCGCCGAACCGGCTGCTGCGGTGGCTGCGACGACGCCGAGCCAAGCTGCGATGTCGCTGTCTCGTCCGCCGGCGACGCAGCTGCGGTGGCCGGTTGCGGGCGACGGAGAAGCGCCTCGACGGCGTAGCGCAGCAGCTGCAGCTTCTGCGTGAGCAGCGGCTTCTCTAGGTCGACGGGTGGGGACGCAGGCGGCAGGGCCAAGCAGTCGAGAAGGCGTTGCCAGCTGCGCTGCTCCTGCCCGGCAGCGGGGTCGAGCAGCATCCGGCGGAGGGCCTCGAGGCAGCGCCGCCACAGCGCCTGCACGTCTGCCGGCTCCACGACCTCCGTCACACACACGTATGAGAAGCGAGCGAAGAAAGAGTCCGGGAAGTAGCTGCGCCGGATGTCCTTCTCCCTCGCGGCAGCTGCGCCGGCGCGTCGGCCCGGCTCTGATGTCGTGACCGCGCCGCTGCAGCCCTGCTGGTGCGCCTCCCACTCCCCCCAGAGGCTGCGCAGGTGGCGTGCCACCACCGCCTCACCCCTCTTGCCGCTTGCACCCGCACCCGCTCCCTTGGCAGCACCACCACCGCTGCCGCTGCCGCCGCCGTCGTCATCCTCGTCACTGGACACCGCCAGCGCAGCGAACCGCGCGAGGAGCGACTCCTGCAGAGTCACCGTGGCACCGGCCCACTCCACTATGCTTGTCGCCATGGCACGCACTCGTGCGTGGGTGCTGCTGCTGCTGCCGCCGCTGCCGCCTGGGCCGCCTCCTCGCTCATCCCCCGCCTTTCCGCCTCCGTCGCCGTCGTCAGCACCGGTGTCGTTGTCTTCGTTGGAGTCGGACAGGGCCACCGACGCGCTTCCCGCGGTGGCCTCTGCAATGGTGTCCAGATACCCACGCGTCAACACCTCCGACAGGCGCGCGCTCACGCCGTGCTCGATGGTGGCGCTGTCACGCGGCACCGCCTGGGCGGTGATGGAGCACTTGCGCCGCGCCGCCTGGGCCGCCGCTGACGCGCTGCTGTGCGCCAGCGCGTACTCGAAGGGGTCGAGGTGGCTGGCCCGACCGGCGACCTCGTGTGCCTCGACATCCTGCAGCTGATTCCAGCGAAAGTGGAAGCGCACGTGCTTCAGCGGGGCGGCGGTGGTGCCGAAGTCGTGCGTGTTGACGCCGCACAGAAGTCGTGTGTAGTCGTTCTCGCGGCGCAGCACCGTCTCCCACGTGAGGGACGGCGGCGAGGCGGCGGCGGCACTGGCGGGGACCGGCCCGCACGGGTGGAACCGCCACGGCAGCGGCAGCTCGTACTCCTTCCAGAGAGACACACATATGCCGTCGAAGTCGTCGCTGCGGATGCGGCTGTGCTGCCCCACGTGCAGCTGGAAGAGGTCGATGTAGTCGCCGAGCGTCTGGCAGTTCTCTGGCGCGCGGCCGAAGGCATCGGCGAGGAAGCGTGTCGTGAAGACGCGCTGATGCAGCAGCGTCCACTCCGCGGTGGTGATCGACGGGGAGGTCGACGGCGGTGGTGGCAGGACGGCGCACGCTGGGAGTGGTGGCGCGAGGCCGACGAAGGTCTGCTTGTACGAGTCCCCGGCCGGCGCGAAGCACGGCGCGCAGCCGTCAGGGTAGACGAAGGGCGATGGAAGCATCAGCGTTGTCGCGGCCGCAGCGGTACCGCCAGGAGCACCGCCGGCGCTGGACGGCCGCATGCGCAGCACCGCGCCGGTGCTGCGCCCCCGCCACTGCTGCTGCAGGAGTGCTTGGCGCACCGCTGTGGAGAGCAGTGAGAGCAGGTAGGTCGTCTCGCTGTCCCGGTACGACGCGTTCACCGCCACCTTCTTTATGAGAAAGAAGAGCGGAGTGCAGAACTGCTGCGTGATAGGGTGGGCGGCGTCGTGGACGTGCACCTCAACCACAACGGACGTGTCTGGGTCAAGGGTAGCAGGGGCTGCAGCTGCTTCCGTTGCTCCGGCATCCGCGTCGCCAGCGCTGTGCTGGGTAGACGGTGCGTAGAGGGCGATGGTGGTGCCGAAGACCTTGGCCGCTGCGTCGACGTGGTGAGCGCTGTGGTCGGTGTCGGTGTCAGTGTCGGTGGCGATGTCCACTGGCGCAGAGAGTAGAGGCCAGGGCTGATTCGCAGGAGGCGTGGCGGTGGTGGCGCTGCTGCTGCTGCCGCCGCCGCCGCCGCCAAGGCGACCCGCCTCCACATCGATGGGAGGCGCAGGGACAAGAAGGGAGCGCAGGAGGGGCTCGTGGTCGACGAGCGACGTCACGTACTGCTCGATGGCTTTGACGTGCACTTCGAAACTGTTGGCGCAGCCAAAGTCGCGGATGAGCAGCGGAATCTCCTCCGCCTCCTCGTCCGGCGGTGGCGGTGATGCTCCGCACACCTGCGGCGAGGCCATCCAGCAAAAAACTGAAAAGAGAGAAGCAAGACAGAGACGGAGACCGAGAGGGAGTCGAGCAGACTGTGATGGACTCGACGACAAAACACAGACGCACTGCGTGACGCAGCCCTAGAGCGAGGGAGGGAGAGAGTGTGTGTGTGTATGTGTGTGTGACGTCAGGAGGAGGAGGAGGAAGGGAGAGTGGTGGCGGGAATGCAAGCGGCGCAACGGACGTCTTCCACAACGCTCTGCGACCGCGGCTGCACATGGGTGCGTCCCTTCTCTCTCTCTCTCTGCCCCATCCAGCATATGTCTCTCTCTTTCTCTGTGTGTGTTTGTGTGCCTGTCGTCACAGTTTACGTCGGGCTGTGGCCGTCGTGGAGGAAGACGGCGACGAAGAAGCCTACGCCGTCCTCAGCTGTGTCGGTGTAGGTACACAGCGGGCGAGGCATGAAGCGCAGCACCAGCAGCGGATCTGTCGACGGCGGCGTGGCCGAGTCCCCAGCGCCTGCCGCGGCCCTTTCCTTCACCAGCTGCGCTTGTGTGAGCTCCTCGTGAAGGAGGCACGGGGTGGACGACGTGCTGGTGCCGCAGCCGTGAACAGCCGAGAGCCCGCACAGCGTGCGCTGGGCGGCAGTGGTGGCGCGTGCAAGGCGCACCCCCGGGTAGGTACGGAGGACGTGCAACACGTTGGCCTCGTTCTCCTCCAACGTCGTCGTGCACGTGCTGTACACGAGCACGCCAGGAGACGCCGGTGGGTAGCAGCGGAGGTGGCGGAGACAGGAGTCCAACAATTTGCGCTGGTAGTCGGCGGATTGTTGAATCGCCGCGACAGTCTGCGCATGCGGCATCAGCTTCGGCCGCAGGCCCATGCCCGTGCACGGCGGGTCCAGCAAGACGGCGTCAAAGCTGTCAGCGTGTGAGGGAGACGCGCTGCCGTCGTCGCCAACTGCGTGTCTGCGCTTGAGAAACTTGTTCGCGTCGATGCAGTGCGCCTCCACCACACGCGCCACGTAAGACGTAGACGACGAGTGGTCGTGCGCGGTGTCCTCGTCTGGTGAGGAGCCGCCGGTGGCGTCAAAGTGCCCGTGCAGGAGCTTCACAAGCTGCTCCTGACGTGCGCGGCTGCGCTCGCAGCACACCACCTTGACGGCCTCCGCAGAGAGCGCATCTGCGGTGGCCGTCTCCGCCATCGCAGCTCTCTCACAGTCCGCGCGGTCCTGCAGCAACGACAGCAACAGGCTTGTCTTCCCTCCCGGCGCAGCGCAGGCATCGAGTACCGTGCACGGCGACAGT
Organism: Novymonas esmeraldas; assembly: GCA_019188245.1. Lineage (NCBI taxonomy): Eukaryota > Euglenozoa > Kinetoplastea > Trypanosomatida > Trypanosomatidae > Novymonas > Novymonas esmeraldas. Next base: position 208,183 of record JAECZO010000038.1, on the reverse strand, counting down.
GAGCCGCCGCGGCCGCCGTCGCCGTCACACCCCCACGCACGACGCAGCACCGCCGGTGAGAGGTGGTCGACCAGAAGCGCCACGGGTACCATGCTGGAGAAGTTCTGCAGGAACAAGTCTTCGGTTGCCGTCGATGGACGCATGTCCTCCACCTCCTCCGCCGCCGGAATCCCAAGCAGTGCCCGGAGCGTCGCTCGCGACGGCTGCCCGTGTGGGGTCCACTCCATCCGCACCGCCGTGCCGTGGGCGGCGCGGCTCATGACACGCCGCCACTCCATGCACGTCACCCCGCTGCCGATGCACACGAGGAAGGAACGGCGGCGGGCGAGCGACTGCGGCGGCACTGCGCCAGAGCCGTCCGTGTCGTCCACACAGAGCGGCGCATAGAGCTCCACCGGAAGGGACGCGCCGGTGGGCAGCGCGCTGGTAAGTCCCGCCGCTGCTGCCGCTGCTGCTGCGCCGTCACCGGGTGCGTCGACGCGCTCGACGTAGAACGCCACCACCACGCGCACGCCGGCGTGGAACGGGCGGGAGGCGGTCACGATGCCGGGGGCGTAGAGGTCGCTGCCTCGCAGCACCGCCTCCGCTGCCCCCACATCCACCACCACCACCACCGCCGGCGGCGGCGACTGCAGCTCCGGCGGCCACGAGCTGTGGCGCTGCTCCTGCGGTTGCACGCATAGGCAGAAGGGCAGTCCGATGGCGGAGAGCGTGCGGAGAGGAGCGAAGCGCGAGACGAGCGCGTCGGGTGTCGACAGCGCTGCTTCGCGGAGGTGATCACACAGACGCGACTCGATGCTGGCGCCGACACATCGCACGTTCGTGGTGGCAGGCGGAATGGCGTAGAGCGAGGCGTGCGTCATCGCCGCAGAGCCGTCATCGCATGCTGCGGCCTCGGAGCCGTAGCCGAGCGGCGACCAAACAGTCTGCCGCAGGTGCTCCGTGGTCGCCGGCGTCGAGTACCGATACACATGCCGCGCGTACGTGTCCAGGCTGATCATGGCGACAGTGGTGTGTGCGTGTGCCCGCCGCCTGCTAGCGTGGAGTTTTTTTTTTTTTTTTTTTAGTTGGCGTGTGTGAGGGAAAGGGAGGGAGACAGAGAGAGGTGTGAGTAGGAGAGACGTGATGTGATGAGCATCGATAGACGCCCGTGTGCGTGCATGTGTCCTCCACCTCCCGATGTCCTACACGGGGATGATGCGAGCACCACCAACCTCCCCCCGCCCCACACATACACACTGCAGCGAGCAGCACCGCGACCGAACGCGATCAACACCCCTCCCCCCCCCAAAAAAAAAAGAAACGTCAGCGATTTGGTCGTCACTCTCGCTCGAGGTGAGCGAGCACACACACATGCATGCAACACGCGGCTCAGAAGAAGCCTCTCGTCACCGACGGCTCGAAGCGCTGGGTCGCGCCGCACAGGAAGTAGGAGCGCGCCTCTGCGTCTGGTCGCCGCAGGCACCGCCGCACCATCTCCCATGCATCGCCCTCCACCACCACTGGGCCGGCATCGGCGGTGCGGCCGCTCGTGGCAAGGTCGGAGCCGTGGGGCTGCTGCACGCCGCTGGGGAGAAGTGTGAGCTCCGGGGATGACAACGAGGGCAGCGGCGGCGGTGTCGCCAGCGCACCGAGGAGGCCGTCGTCGCGGTCATCGCGGTCGCTCGTGTGCTCCATCAAGCGCAGGACGCTCGTCTCCGAGGCGCCGATGAGCACTGTGTCCACACGCCGAACCTTACGGCGCGGCAGCTGCGCCGCGCCGCTGTCGTCGCCTGTCATGGGCGAGTTGAGATCCACCATGGTGTCGTGTGCCGGGACGGCGTCGCGGAGGGCCCCGCTGTGGCGATGTCCCGGCGGCGGCGGCGTCGGCGAGTCTGCGGGCGGCGTCGCACCCACCAGCGCCGTGTACTGCGCGAGCACCGAGTCGTCAGCCGACCGCAGCACCCGCCGCGTGGAGGTGCTCCCCGACGGCGGGTTGGTGTGCTCCAGCAAGGGCAGTTGGCGCTGCTGCTGCTGCTGCTGTTGGTGTTCGTGGTGGTGGTGGTCGTGCATCTGCGGCGGGGACGGCGAGGATGGCCGGCTCTCCATGGCGGCGCGCACCTGCGCCGCAAAAGGCGCATCGGGGGCTGTCCCAGACGCGCGAGGGGGAAAGGTGCGAGCATGTGTCCAGCCATCCTCGACAGCCGCGTCGCTGTCGCTGCCAAAGAGGAGAGCCTGCACCTCGGCCTCCTGCGCTGCCACGGCTTTGCGGCGGCGTAGGTCGCTGTGGTCGAGGGCGGACTTCGAGAACTGGTGCAGCGCTGCGTGGTAGGAGGCGTGTGCCACGCGAGTGCCGCTCCAGGAGGCGCCGTCCAGGTACTCGTGTGCCTGCTGCGCGCACTGCTGCGCGGCGCACAGAATGTAGCCGATGACGACCTCGCCGAGGGCGGTGACGAGGCGAGCGAGGCACTGCGGCTCTGGTTGCGCTTGCAGCACGGCCACCGTCGCCTTGATGGTGGCGCCTGAGGCGGCGAGGATCTGCGCGGCGGCGCCAGCGTCCACCGCGGTTGCCGACGAGAACGGAGTCTGCCGCGCGACGTCGGTCTCCGGATGTACGCACACGCTCTCACGAGCTTGTTCCGTGTTGGCGCTCTCGGCGACCTCGATAAGCGTGTCGGCGAGTCGTTCCAGCATGCGTGCCACCTCGTGCGATTGCGTGATGAGGGCGGGTGCGTTCATCAGGTAGCTGCGCACGCAGTAGGTTTCTATGGCCCCCTCCAGCCCGCTAGGGAGTGTGCGGCTCAGGACGAGGCTGCGCAGCGTCATCTCATGACACCCGACGAGCGCGTCTGCGACGCGTCGACAGCAGACATCCCCGAGGACGACGTCGCCGTGGATGAGGTCGATGAGAGGCTCCACCACGGCCTTGAGCGCCGACGTGGCGATCTCCATCCCACTCAAGTGTAGAGGGGTGGTGGTGGTAGTCGAACGAACTACCACCGCCACGTATTCCCTGCCTCTCTGTGTGTATCTGTATGCGTGTATGTGTGTATGTGTGTCTGTGATTGTATGGAGGTGTCTGTATGACCGCGTGGTGGTGGCTCACCCAGCGTCTGTGCAAGAAGAGACCCAAGAGGAGGAAGGGAGGCTGTGTGAGCAAGTGGTGGTGGTGGCGGCCACGGTGACGCCAGCTGGACGGCACGCGGTTCGGGAAGAGAAGGAGGAGAAGAGACACGGGATAGTCTGCGCGTCCTTCCCCCTCCCCTGACACACACCGAGATGGATGAGGCGCACCTGAAGAGGAGAGGTGGCGCTCGCGTAATCGCTTCCTGCGGTGCGCTTGAAGGAGCTGACATGGTAACGAGCGATTGATGAATGCATGTGTGTAGCTGCAACTGTGTGTGTGTGTGTGTGTGTGTGTGTGTCCATGTGTGAGAGCTCCACCCACGAAAAGAAATTGTGGGCACACACACACACACACAGAGGCATGTATAGCGCTGGCGAAGGTTGGACCACGCTGCCACAGCTCCCCTTTCCACGCGCCGCCGCCTTCCCATATGGTCGCTATAGGTCTACGAGCTTCACAGGATCCGTCTGCACTGCCGCATCCGCGGTCTGCCGCGACGGGGGCGGCGAGTCACCAAAGCGTGTGGTGCTGTGGAGTCGCGTCCTCGGTGACCCCGCTACCACCTCCGGGCTGTGCGATGACACGTAGCGGTGCGACGCCCCGGGGGTGAGGACGCTGCTGCGACGGCCGCCACCAGCGCCACCGACGCCGCTCCCGCCGCGCGCCACCGCGATCGTCGGCAGATCAACCATGGCGGACGTGGAGAGTAGCTCGACTCGGCTGCTGGACAGCGCGCTCCGCTCCTCCCCTTCGTGTGGGCGGCGCACCGGGGGACCGCGGCCCGACGGTGAGGAGGCGGAGATCACCGTGATGGAGCTTCGATTGCGAGGCGGGGCGCCGACCTCGACGTGTGGCGGCACCGCCGGCACGGGTGGGCGTGGCCCCCGATCCAGCGGTAGAAGGGCCACCGGTGCGACGGCCGAGATTTTCTGATGCTGCTGTTGGTGATGCTGCTGCTGCTGTTGCTGCTGCTGGACGGAGAGGTCCCACTGGGTGTGGTCGTCCCTGTTGAAGACGCGCAGGATGGACTGCACCATGGTGGAGCCGAGGATGTCGCTGCACCGGGGTCGCTGTGCGGGGTCGAGCTGCAGCATGGCCTCCAGCAGCCGCAACATCTCCGGTGGTCGTGCGAGTGGCGAGCGGTGCGCCGCGCCGAGGTCGACGCTGCCGTCCGCGCGCCGCTCCGGCAGCACGCCGTCAAAGGCGAGGAAGTGCAGCACCATCCCGAGCGACCACACGTCGGAGGCCATCGTGTGGTGGTTCACGTACTCGGACCTCTGCCCCCGCGGCGAGGAGGCCACCTGGAAGAGCTCCGGTGCCATGTACTCGAGTGTGCCGGTGCCGCCGGAGCGCTCGTAGGAGACGTCCTCCAGCAGCGCCGCGGTACCGAAGTCGCTGACGAGCACCCGCGGCGGTCGATCTTTGGCGGCGGCGAGGAGAAGGTTCTGTGGCTTGAGGTCGCGGTGAAGGATGCGCTTCTCGTGCAGGTGCGCCGTGCCGGCCACCGCGCTCAGAAAGAAGTACCACACCGCGAGGGTGGAGAGACGCGCGCCGAAGCGGTCGAGGTAGGCGTCCAGCGAGCCGGCGGAGGCGTACTCCATCAGCACGAAGAGACAGCGCACTGGTGGGCCGAAGTCGGCGAGCTGCGCCTCCTCCACCCAGCTGTGCTTGTACTCCACCACGTTCGGGTGCCGCCGCACCTCCTCCAGGATGCGCACCTCGCGCAGCACAGATTGCAGATAGGCCGCCTTGTCGCCGACCGGGATCTTCTTGACGGCGAACTCGCCGAGGTGGATGCCGCAGAGGATGTGGCGGCAGAGGTAGACGCCGCCGAAGGTGCCGCGGCCGAGCTGGCGCACTTCAGTGAAGTAGTGGCTGTAGTAGCCGTTGTTGAAGGACTGCGCCTCGGCTGCGGCGGCGCTGTCGTCGAGGCGGACGGGGGAGTGGGCGGGCGACGGCGCCTCGTCCATCTCCGCCACCGCGATGTCGTCTGTGTGCTGCGGCCGCAGCAGCCGCATAGACGACCGCGCCGCCGTGCGGGTGGTTGGGCTCACGTAGGAGAAGAAGGACGATGCAGTCGTGTGGCAGACCACGGCGTTGTCGGAGGTGGCGCGGGCATCCCCGCCGGCGCGGCCGGACTCGTGCGACTGGCCGACCTCCTCCGCGTCCGCCTCCTCCTTGGGGACCTGCGGGCTGTCCAGCAGCAACGTGGGGTGGTAGTCTTCGATGGCGAGCGGTGACGCACCGCCGTCGCCGGCGACCGCTGCGGCGATGAGCGCTGGCGGCGGCAGAGCGCGGAAGTACGGGGCGGTGAAGGCGGCTGTTGGTGGATGCGCCGCCGCGACGTGGGTGGAGCCGCGACGGCTGTCGTCGTCGGTGCCGGCGAGCGCAGCGGAGGGGGAGTACGAAGGCCCGTCCCGGACCTGCTGTTGCTGCTGTTGCTGAGGGGGTGGTTGCTGAAGTGGTTGCGGCTGTGCTGGCGGCGGCGGCGGTGGCGGTGGTAGGAGCCTCAGGTGGCTCGGCGAGATCGCGGCGGGGTTCGCGCGGAGCAGCGAAGCTGCGCCGAACATGTCGTCGTCGATGCCGTCGTCGTCGTCATCGTCAACGTTGGGGTAGTGGAAGTTGTTGTACGGCCGCCGGCAGTGAGGGCACACCCGCTGTGCACCCATAGAGAGCGGGGCCAACTCGCCACGCTGTCGTGTACCTGCGTCTCCGGTGCCGGTGCCTGTGAAGGGCACCACAGCGAGCGCCATCGTCGCCGGCCCCACCGGACCTGAGGCGCCGGGGTACGTCTGGCTCACTGCCGCATGTCCACCGTGCTGGTGTGCAGGACTGCCGCCTCGCGCTTGGCGGAGGGGCACCAAACTCGCCTGTGCCGCCGCCGGGGGCACGACGGCGCCACCCGCGACGGGGACCGCGGAGGGCGAGAGGTGAGGCAGGGATGCGCTACCCTGTGCGCCACCCGCGCTGCCGTCGCGCGCTGGCGAGGTGGAGGGCGATGGAGCAGAGATGCTGCCCGGCTGCTGTTGCTGCTGCTGCTGTGACGGTAGCGGCTCGTGTGCGCGTCGCTTCGATGATGGATTCATAGGATCCAGACGCGTGCCACTACCCGTGCGCGCGGCTCAGCCAGCCAGCCCATACACACGTAAATGTATGCGCTGACGCACCGCTGAACAGTCGCGTGCAGCTGTGTCACTCGCCGCGCACGCGCACGTTACCACGGGAGACACGGACACCGAGAGACGAGAAGGAAGGGGGGGGGGGGGGAAGAGACGAAGCAGCGGACTGGTCGGAGCACAAGTCTGCGCCAACACCCACGCACCCACACACACACACAGGCCTACAGGCTGGTTTTTTGTTTTTGTTTTTGCACGCACTTCTCGTAGCAGAATGTGAGAGAGTGAGAGAAGGGAGGTGGAATGGGTGTGCATGTATGTCTGTCTGCCTCAGTGCATGTGCCCGCGCAACCTCATCGGGTTGCTGATGATCACGTCACCGTTGGGGGAAGGGGGGGGGGGAGAGACCGTGTGCTGGTGCTACTTGTCTTTTACGCGTTGCTGTGGCGCAGCAGATGTCATGGACAACGGGGGGAGCAGTATCGAAGAGAGACCATCTGTGGGCGTGAAGGAGGAGGGTGATCCTGTGGATCTGTGTGTGTGTGTGTGTCTGTCCGCACAATGCAGACACTTGCCTTCTCTCTCCTCCCTCCCCCCTCTTCCACCACCACCCTCCGCCCGTCCCTTCCGCTTCTCTCTTCAGTAGCAGAGTCACGGCAGTCGTGGCAGATCCTTGTTCTCGTCGACGGTCAGCCGCCACACCGCCAACTCCCGCATCGCCTTCGCCAGCGCCGTCATACGCAGAAAGAAGTTGATGGTGCGAGACTCCATCGAGTAGGGACACCCGTCCTCCACCATGTCGCCACCGTCACCGACGTCCTCGTCGTTGTCGCTCGAGTGTGTCGTGGCGCTCGGCGTGCCAGCGTCAGCCCACGCTGGCATGGGTACATCCACCTCGTACACCTCCTGCACGCGGATGCCGTCGTCGGCGACGTCGTCGTACGCCAGCGGTAGTTCGGCATCGGGTGGCAGACGCTGATGGTAGAGGACGTGGGCGACGGCCCACTCCTCCGTGTCGATGATGTACACGAGCCGTGTGGTGACCTCGAAGACCGGCGGCGGCACTCGTGGCGGCGAGGACGACGGCTCGCCCGCCTCGTCGCCCGCCACCGCCGCCGCCGCCGCGCGCCGTGTGTGTTCGAGCACCATGTCCACCTTCTCCTGCGCCAGCGCCGCTGTGGCCCACTCCATCGCAAACCCAATCACCACAGGCGACAGGCGCCGCGACGACTCGCGGGGCGTGTCGTGCGCGTCGCTGTCGCGCAGCAGCAGTTGTGGGGGGTCGCCAGATACACTTGCGTTGGGCAGCACCACGGCGGCGTACGTGCACTCCGCACCGGCCTCGAATCGGTCGATGAGAGACGCCTCTGTCTCCATCGAGAAGAGAAGCGGCTTGAACAGGAAGAGGAGGTGGCGTGTGCCGTCGCCCACCATCCGCCGCCGCGCCGCCCCGCTGCGTCGGGACCGCTCGAAGATCTCCGCGTCAAGCATGTGCAGCACGTGACAGCCGAGCAACAGCCGGCTGAGTACTGTGCTGACGCCGTCCGTGGCAATCCACGTGCCTGTGTCCGCCGCCGCCGCCGCCGCGCCGACGTCGTGGAAGCGCACGAGGGGCGCGAAGGCGCGGCACTCGGTGCAGTAGAACACAACGACGGCGGAGGCAGCCGTCCCCAGCGAGGCCATGATGCACACGTGGCGGCCCGCCTCCTCCGCGGCTGCCTCGCACGCGGCGACGTCCTCCTCGGCCAGCGCGTCGTCGCCGCTGTCGACGCTGTCGAGGAGGTGAAGGCACGCCGAGTAGCGGGCCCGCTGCTCCGCCACGTGCGCCCGCAGACTGTCCGAGTCGCGGTAGTCCGCGACGAGGGGCGGCGGTGCGCCCGGCCCCGGCGGTGGTGCTGCCTCGATGCTGCGGTGGAAGCAACGAAGGCAGTGGACGTGGGGGCCACGACCGGGTCCGGGGAGTGGATCGGGCTGCCTCATCTCCCGCGCATCACAGCAGCGCACGGCGGGTATGGTGTGAGCGGCAGGAGCCGCCGCGTGGTACGGCGCCGCCCCCTCGCGGGCGAGATGCGCGCACAGCGACGGAAGGGGCTGCGATGTGCTCGTGTCGTGGGGGAAGATGCTCTCCATCTCGGCATGGGTCAGACCCAGACGCGCCGACATCATGTGCAGCAGGGCCGTGTACTGCGCCTCCGTCACCGGTGCGGCGTCCTCGACGGCCCCCTCGTCGAGCCCGAAGAACACATCCGCCCTCTCCAACGCATCGAGTGAGGTCTGAGACATACTTGTGCGTGTGTGGCGATGGAAAGAAGTCGCGTGTGTGCGTCTGTGTGTGTGTGTGTGCGCGCGAGCAGCAACAGCAGCAGCAGAGTGGTAGTGGTCGTCGTGAGGCAGCTTCCACGACTGCGTTCATCGTGCATGGAGGAGAGCAGAGGAGGAGGAGGAGATTGGGAGGGAGGGGAGGGATGAGCACACAGCGACACCCAACCTCATCCGCCACAAAAGTACCCCGAACTGGAGTAATCGTTTCAGACGATTCACACACACACGCGCGCATCTCCAGTCCTCCTCACCGTCGTCCCTCTCCCCAAGAAACACCATCAACAGCAACAACAACAACATGTATCCCCGTCACCACTGTACGTGACTACGAATGACTGTGTGTGTGTGTGTGTACACATGTAGGCATAAGTGCATACGTGCATGTACGTGCGCATCTCTCTCTCTCCCTCTCTGTTCGTGTCCCCTCCTACACCCGCAGCTCTAGTCGTCCAGATACACACACCCACACATGCACATACACACACACACACGGACGCGCACATGTACACAGTGACACGTCAAATCTCACCTGCACACGTACCAACTCCCTCGCCCTGCCACTCCCCAGCGAAGGAGGCTCTTCGTGAGGCCCACAGGCACACGTCCTACACGTCCATCACCCGCCACTCACCCCCTCTCACCAACTTCAGATCACTTGCCACTGGTGACGAGGAGGCGAAGTCGATTCAACGCGGCTCCGATCTCGAAGACGCGCGGGAGAGTGGTGAAGCCGGAGGGGAGGTAGCACGACTGCGTCTGCGCCTCCAGCCGCGCCTGCCGCAGCCGCCGCTCGCAGCTGTACACGAGCCGACCGAAGTCCGACGTGGTGGACGGCAGCCCTGCCAGCAGCGACGGTGGGTACACGGGCTGCTGTGGGCTCTGCTGCTGCTGCTGCTGCTGCTGCTGCTGCTGCCACTGCGCCACCGCACCGCTGCCGGCGTCGTACATCATCGCCAGGCACTGCGCGATGGCGTTCAGCTGCCCCTCCTCGACGAGCTGCTCCACGAGTGCAATGTTGATCTCCTCGTCGGCCATGCGGATGCGCTCCAGGCCAACACCGCTGGTCTTGATACCGCGGTCATGGCCACCGTACCCGCGCTGGTAGTGTGCGCCGCCGCCGCCGCCGCCGCCCTGTCCCTTCAAAGCACCGAAGGTGTCGGCGTACACGAACCGACGTTGAGGGGGAAGGTGGAAGGCCGACGTGGCCGGCGGCGCTGCCGACCCCAGCAGCTCTCCCGCCGCCGCCCCACCGCCGCCGTTGCTGTTAGACATGCCACGCGCCACGATCTGCTTCGCCTGCGCCGTGGCGTCGGTGACCTTGTACGAGTTCAGCACGAGCACGACATCGGCCATGGGGAAGTACTGCCCGGAGCCGCCGACCACCATGATAACCGAGACGCCGTGGTGGTGGATGAGGTCGCGCACGCGGTGCACGAAGGACGTGATGGGCTCCTGCGTGCGTGGCACCAGCTGCTCCATCAGCGCATCACGGTACATGAAGTTCGTCGCCGACGTGTCCTCGTCGAGCAGCAGCGCGGTAGACCCGAGCTCAAGCGCTTCCATGATGTTCGCCGCCTGGCTCGTGCTGCCGCTCGCATCGGCCGTGGCGAAGGCGGCGGTGTTGTCGCGGTAGGGCAGGTTCGTGATGAAGGGCGTGATGTCGACCCCGTGCACGGCGCGACGGTCCTCGGCGCGGATCTTCACCGCCGTCGGGTCGACGACGACGAAGGTGCGTCCATCGCTCGGGACGTGGTTGTAGATCCCCAGCTCCAGCGCGCGGAGCAGCGTGGACTTCCCGTGGAAGCCGCCGCCGGCGATAAGGGTGAGGCCGTGCGGCAGGCCAGCGCCGCCGATGTCGCGGTCCGAGTACGGCAGATGGAAGCTCTGCTGGAGACTGGCCGGGGAGGCGAAGGGCACCACGTGGGGGCCGCTCAGCGGTTTGTCCGAGTCGCCGGCGGCGCGTGGCAGCACCGCTCCGTCGACGATGAAGGCCGCCAGTCCGCGTCCCCGCAGCTGCGCACGGAGCCACTCCTGGTCGTGCACGCTCGTGACATGCGTCCACAGCGCGTGGTGGTCGCAGCGCAGCACCTCGGCCTGGAACACCGGCAGCACCTCCTTGAGCAAGATGTCCTCGATCCCGCGACTATCGATGCGACGGCCGTGCCCGGGCAGCTTCACCCGGAAGCGCACATGCAGCCACCCACCGGCACCACCCTGCGCCTCCTCGGCCTCCCACTCGGCAGCCTCGCTCGTGTCCACCAGTTGCACGGCACTGCGCGGAAGCACGTGCTGGGAGTGATGGATCATCTGCACCGCACCGCTCCTCTGGCGGGCGGCGGCGAGCCCGCGCTTCACGCAGCGGAGCACGAAGTCCTCAGCAGCGACGCGGCGGCACGCGACGTCTTGCGGCGACAGTGAGCCGCCGCCGACAGACCCCGTGGACGACGGCGGCGGTGGGGTGGACGCGGCGGAGTGGAGGAGGGCCCGCACGTTGAACGGGGCCGGGACGCTCACGCTCACTTGACTCCCGGGAGCAAAGGGATCGGATTGGATGCGCAGGAAGCGAATGGACACCGAGGCGGGGTCGGGACTGAGCTGCCGCGTGAGACTGTAACTGCGGTTCGTCAGCTCCTTCAGTTGACTGTAGTTGCTGCCGTCCACCCGGCGCAGGAAGGACTCGAGGATGTGAAGCGGCTGCGGTGGGTCGGTAGAGTGCGGGACTGCCTGACCCCCTTCGCCGTCGCTGTCGTCGTCGCGCGGCGTGAAGGACCGCTGCGGCGGTCCCGTCCGCTGCTCGTCCTCGTAGATCCCCAGCGGCGCGCCACCCATCATGTCCACGTAACGGCCGCGGCCGCGACCACGACCGCCGCCGCCACCGCCGCCACGACCGCCACCGCCTCGGTGGTAGGACGACATCAGAAGTCGCGTTGCCCGCCACACGCCGTGCCTCTCCGCACCACCCAACGGGAAGACCAGATGCCGCTGCTGCACAGACACACACACACACACACCACGTGGCTCCAACGCAGTCCGGCAGGTACAGTGGCGGTGGATCCTAACAAATCAGAGAAAGAGAGAGAGAACAGGAGTGAGGGGGAGAGAGGCGATGCGGTGCTACGATACACGGCGATGAATGTGTCTGCAGAAGAGGCACAGCGACGCACGCACCGAGAGGCGACGGAGTGCGGGGAGACGCGGGTGAGCAGTGCGTGAACCACAACATGCAGAAAAGGTGAGGAGCGTGAAGAGAGGAGAAGTGACGGGAGAGGATCCACACTTGTCCTACAAACACGCACACGCTACGCCAGCAGCCATGTGGCACCGCATACACACACGCGCACACGCACACACCCGGAGAGCGAGAGTGTGTGCATGTGTGTGCGTGTGTGCGGCGCGGGGTGGTGGGACAAGGCGGGGGAGGGGAGGGAGGGGGGGGGGGAAGGAGCGGCGAGGGGAGCACCGCCGCACTGCCGGGCAGCACGGCGCACAGCAGCCGCCGGTGTCAGTTCGCAATGTGGTGTCAGTCACCTGCACGGTCAGCGGTATCGGAGTGTTGCGTGTGACTCATCACGGCGGCGATGGGGCTGCTGGCGCCGCAGCGGGCAGGAGCGTGTGTGTGTGTGCTCGGGGGGAGGGCAGCAGCGGGGCAGCAGCGGGGAGGGGCACGCGCACGGGTCAGCCACACCTCGCGGGTGTGCGTGTAATCACGACGGACGGTTCAGACAAGAGTGAAACATGATTGGCTCATCACGCGCAGCGGCAGCGACGGCGCGCGGCGCACGGCGCGGTGTGCGTGCGTGTGCGTGTGCGTGGTCAGACAGGGATAACTATACAAATGGGTGCTCGTCACCGACAATGTCAGACTAGAGGTGTCAGTAGCATAAGGCTTCTCATCAGACGCACGTGCTGGCGCGGCGTCCACACAGAGAGAGAGAGACACGCAGACAGACAGACGGACGGACGGACGGGGCAGCGGCGTACCGGGGCCTGCCCTCCCCTCCTCCTACTGCCCTCACTCCACACGCACGACCGCCAGCAGCAGCAGCAGCAGCAGCAGCGGCGCGCGGTCAGACAGGGATAACTATACGGATGCGCGCTCGTCACCGACACGGTCGTCAGAAGAGGTGTCAAGACATACGACTTCTCATCAGTCGCGCAGGCGGTGGCAGTCGCGGCAGTGGTGGCAGTGGTGGCAGTGGTGGCAGTGGTGGCAGGGGGAGGGAACGAGCGCGTGCGCGGTGGCGGCGGTCTCTTGGCGGGTGTCGGCGCCGCAGCCCCCGACGGAGGTGATTGCGGGGCACGGCTTCTTTCACCCGCCGCCGTGCGCGCCGCGGGGGGAGACGCGCTGATGTGCGCGTTGAGTCTCGGTACGTTCGTGGCAGAGTAGGGGATGGATGAGGGGACTGTGGGGGGATGGGTGAGACGCAGTGTCGGTGGTGCACTTGCGTGTGATGGAGATGTGTGGGTGGCGGTGTTGCGTGCCGGTGAGGGAGGAGTGGATGTGGGAGGTACGGGTGAAGATGGTTAGGACGGAAGGTGAGGGGGCGGGGGTAGCAGTAAGCAGGAGAGGCGTAGAGGTGAGCGGAGGAGGACATGTAAGTGGATCTGGCGTGCAGAGCGCGGAGGAGCCGGACGGGGGTGAGAGGGGAAGGATGAGTGAGCAGCTGGTATAGAATGTGCGTATGTGTTTCTGTTTCTGTGTGAAGTTGCACTCGCGAGTTAACAGGATTGTTGTCCACCTGCAGAGAAGTCAATGCAGGGACAGCGCAGGGTGCGTGTGTGTGTGCCTCTGGGAGGTGAGGGTGGGAGTCCCTCCAGTTTCTTCTTCAGAGGCGGCGCTCATGGACTCCACGTCCCTCAGGATATCGCAGGAAGAGGGAGAGACTGGCCCACCACTCCCGCCAGAGGATGACACGATACGGTTGCTCAGCGGGGCGTGATCGAGAGGAGCCACATCCTGGCGCTGTTGGAAACACAACTCCTCCTCCCCGCACTTTCACCCCATCTCTCTCTCCCTCTCTCCAACACACTCAGGGCTCTGGCCTCTACCCGCCACCAGCACCAGCGCCACCACCACCACCACACAAGAGGGCAGTCGGACGACCATCTCGCCTTCCTCCACCTACATGTTGCCCGCCGCGGCGTCCTTCATCCACTGGTAGGGCAGCTGTCCATCGCGTAGCTTCTCCTCGAAGTCCTTCTTGTGTGCGATGGCCATGTCCATGCCGTTGCGGACCTTGGAGAGGCAGCGGCTCAGACACGCCTTCTCGCCGGGGTGGTGGGGGATGGAGTCCTCGCCGAAGTGTGTGATGCACCTCCGTGAGCAGTAGTGGAACCCGGTGTGGCCCACGTGGTAGAGCTTCTCGGAGAGGATGACGACCTCGGACTGCGAGAGCCCCGCGAGCTGCGGGTTGGGCTGCACAGGCTGCATGTGGGATGGTGATGATGGGGGAGAGGGGCAGAGAGGACGTGTGTGTGCGGTGCTCGCGTTCGTGGTATCCCTCACGTTGCCAGGCGACACGAACAGCACGAAGGTGCAGATACCAGACACAGAGACGGAGGGAGGGAGAGTCACTCACCTCCACACACACCTACCACGAGAGATGCGTCACTGACGGGGACGGGTACTTGTTGTTGTTGTGGTGGTGGCGGGGAAGAGAATGTAGTGATGAAAGGAAGAGAGAGAGAAGTATGGGCGTCATGTTTGAGAGAGTGATGATGTGTGTGACTGTGCGAGACACAGACAGATAGACAGACAGACAGACACACACACACACACACACACACACACAAACAAAGCAACGCGACGCAAGCACACCCCCGTCTCTCTCTCTCTCTCCTTTTCTTGTGTTTTCTTTTCTGTGGAGTTGATGGGTGACCGGCACACTAGACACAAATAAAACGACCAAATACACACACACACACCTGACACACATAACGTACTCTCACACACACACACACACACACACAAGCACATACACTCAGACACACACACACCGTTGGTCTTGACGGGTGACCCATCCTATATGTTGCGAAAAAAAGAATGCTGCAGCGCCTCCTCCGCGGTGATGCGCTTGAAGGGGTGGTAGTGCAGCATGCGCCGTGTCAGGTCCAGCAGATCGGGGAGCGGGGCAAGGATCTCGTCCAGGGTGGGCTTGCGCGTCACGTAGTCGACGTCCTCCGGCAGCGTCTCTTCCAGTGGCTCGAGGCCCTCGTCCTCCGCCTTCGTGTTCGCCGCCGGTGCAAAGCGCTGCTGCTTTGCCTGCTCCTGCACCATGCTCCGCGACACCGGCCACTTCAAGTCGAAGTCCCGGTTGTTCGCCTGAAGAGTGAAGTAGTGGCGGAAGGTGCGCATGTTGCACGCGAAGACGCTGCGCAGGTTCACTGCGGTGCCGCTGCGGATGCCCTCCCGGTCGTGGAAGGAGCCGATCACGTGCTTGATCATCGCCAGGTGCTCCATCGTGTGGTTTGGCATGAAGAGGCAGTCTCCCGTGAGCAGCTCTGGTATCATGCAGCCCAGGGAGAAGATGTCCGCCGAGGTGCTCCAGCCGATCCCGAGCAGCACCTCTGGGCTGCGATAGTGTGATGTCTGGATGGGGTTGAAGCTCACCGGGACGTGGGGGTAGCCAGGGATCGGGCTGTGGTCGCGGAACGTGGAGAGGAACTGCGCCGCACCGAGGTCGACAACGCGGACGCCGTTCATGACCGGCATCGGGACACGCACGTAG
Organism: Novymonas esmeraldas; assembly: GCA_019188245.1. Taxonomy (NCBI): domain Eukaryota; phylum Euglenozoa; class Kinetoplastea; order Trypanosomatida; family Trypanosomatidae; genus Novymonas; species Novymonas esmeraldas. The sequence continues at coordinate 192,911 of JAECZO010000038.1, read as the reverse complement.
TGAGCGAGCAACACACCGCCCTTGTGCGAAGGAATGACGTCGATGGGGACGGTGCTCAGGCCCGCCGATGACGACGCCGCCGTTGCCTTGCCGCCAACGACGGCGGCCCGCGCCTCCTCCGCCGAGCCGCGCATGCGCCGCTCCCCCACGACCGCCGCCGCCGTGGGGGCGCGTTGCTTGGCCGAGGTGCCCATCGGCGATGCGACGACGTTGGACTGCTCGTCCCGGTGCGCGCGCTGCTCCAGCGAGGAGCTGTGGAACTTGAAGCCGTCGTTCGAGCGCTTCTTCGTGGCGGTGAGAGCGGTCGACGGGCCGCCGCCGACCGCGCCGGCTGCAGCGTTGCGCGGCGTGTAGTGTGTGTAGTAGACACCAACATCCACCGAGAGCACCTTGGAGGACTCGAAGAGGACGTTCTCCGGCTTCAGGTCCGTGTGCACGACACCGCGGCAGTGGATGAACTGGAGAAACGTGAGCATCTGGTACAGCACCGCCTTGAGCAGGGGAAGGGGGAGACCTCGGTAGTACACCCGCCGCTGCTGCTGCTGCTGTTGTTGTTGCTGCTGCTGCTGCGCGAACAGCGTAGACGGCGGCGCCTGCTTCCTGTCGGAGGCGGACGCGGCTGCGGATGCGAGTGCTGATGGCGTCGTGGCAGCGGTGGCCGCGGTCGACCCCGGCGGCTGCGCCTCCGTGCGGGGGCGTTTGAAGCGTGATGCCCGCGTCACCTCCTTGCTCGTCTGGCGGATGTTGTTGAGGACGTTCAGCAGCGTTGGCCCCATCACCGGGAACACGATGGCGGGGTGCACAGGGTGTGCCACGTACCCCATCGGCACGAGGAAGCGGCCCTGGTCGGCGAAGTACTGCTGCCGGATGCCGCACGTGGAGGCGGTGAACATGACAACGGAGCGGATGGAGATGTACGGCGACGGCGTCGTCGTCGCGGTGTGTCGGCCACCACCGCCGACTCCGGCCGCCGCCGCTGCTGCCGCTGCTGCCGCTGCTGCCGCTGCTGCTGTCGCCTCCTCCGGCGTCACTGTCGGCGGGTCGACACAGATGGAGTTGAGCGTCGTGAACTCGTCCCAACACGCCTCGATGTACTCCCCTTTGTCGCGGAACACCTTGAGCGCCACCCGCGCCGGTACGTCGCCAGAGATCTGGTTCATGAGCGCCGGCGACGTGGACGACGCCGTGCCGAGCACGACTTTGGAGAACGTCCCCTTGCCCAGCGTGCGCTCGTACAGGTATGTGTCGTAGAGGACGAAGTGCTTCTCCCGGTGCGGTGGCGCGCTCGCGCTCCCCGCCGGCGACGACGCTGTCGAGGGGGTCGGGTGTGACGCTGCCGCCGCGGCGGGGACCTCCACCACGCGCATGAACGGCGTCGCGTCACGGCGGAACTTGTCTGCGTACGCCTCCGTGAACATCGGGTACCGCTTCGCCACGTCCTCCGCGTGGTTGCGTGGGTCGCGCTCGTTGGTGGCGTCCTCCACATCCTCGTCGTCCCCGTCGCCGCTCGATGAGGACGCCGACGACGACGTGGACGTTGAGCGTCGCGGCGGTGGTGGCGGTGATGGGCGAGTGCTGTGGCTGCTCGCCCGCGACCGGCTCGTACACGAGGAGCTGTGTGTGAAGGCGGTGGAGCGCATGGAGGAGCCCTCGGCCGCGACGCCGGCCATGTCGTAGTGCCCCTGCTGCGCCTGCCCCTCCTCGTCCTCGTTGCCGCCGTACTGCGAGACAGGCGTGGCGTAGCGCGAGCTGCGCTCGGCTGTTGTCGCGGTGTTGAACGCGGGGTCCACATAGAGCGCCTGCACCGCCACCACAGTGGGGTCGCCGCCCTCCTCGCCTCCGCGTGTGCCGAGAGGGCTGTGGTGATGCATCGGTGTCTGGTAGGAGCGCAGCTCGCACTCGTCCTGGTCCTCGCTGGTGCCCCTGTTGCGCTTCAGCGGGCTCGTCGATCCGTTGTGCATCATGACGACCAATAGACTCACACACACAGTCAATCACACTGATAGAAAAAAAAAAAAAGAGAGAGGATCGGTGAGTCACGCTGTCGCACTCCCCGCGAGGAGCGCCAAACACGTCCGTGCGCACGCTTCCCTTGCAGTCTCACTCACTCACTCTGGGTGCGCGGGTGCTGTTGGTGGTGGAGGGTGGGGGGGAGAGGTCAGTGGGTGAGGAAGAGAGAGTGTGTGTGTCTGCAGCGACAAGATGGGAAGATGGGAAATGAGATCAACCAAAGCGGCAGCAGCAGTGGAAAGCCAAACAACAACTATACGGGAGAACTGGATGAACACACACACACACACACACACACACGAGCCCACCTCCTCTCCTCCTGTCTTTCTGTTGCGTGCCGACGGAGGCGCACCACTGTCCCTCCCCCGCCCCCACGCTTCAGCCGTGACCAGAGAAGACGACGCGTGTACGTGTACGTGTGCGTGAACGCGTCGGCCTGAGGAAATACGAAGAAGAAGAAGAAAAAAAAGAAAAGCAGCAACAGTCGGTGAAAAAGAAGAAGAAGGAAACACACCTTAGCAACACAACACAGACAAATGAGTATGTGTACGTGTGTGTGTGTGTGTGTATGTAAGAATGTGTTTTGCGTGTGTATCGCGTGTGTGTTGGGTCAGTGTTCCTCGTAGCGGTAGCTGTAGATGAAGCGTCACGGTGCGACACACATACGTACAGCCAGTCCCATGTGTAGACACACATACGTACAATACACGCCATGCGCAAACGTGCGAATGTTTGTGTGTGTGTGTGTGTGTGTGTGTGTGTGTGTGTGGACGGAGTCAGTGGTTGGTTGGTTGGTGAAGTGGACGAAGAGGAGGAGGGCGGAGAAGGAGGGCGGTGGTCATGATGAAGGAAGAAGCAGGACGCGGCAACACCCACACACACACACACACACACACACACGTACACCCCTCCAACACACAGACACACACACACACGCGTCCATGCCAGCATAATGTGAGAGTGGGGAAGAGGAGCACACACACACACACACTTGCCCTGTTGCCTCCCCCATCACCCACCCTGCCTCCACGACGGCGTTCCCTCCGCTGCTCTGTGTCCCTCCACCCAGAGAAGAGGAGAAGTGTGGCCGCCATGAGTGGTGGTGATGATGCGCTGCATGACTGGCCGTGCTGCGTTCGTGAAGGTCGTTGCCGTTGTCTCTCTTCTTCTTCCCCCCTTGTCATGTGACACACAGAAAGTGAAGATGTATCATCACACACACACACACACACACGCACACACGCACACACAGACACACACGCATTAACGAGCGTGATGGCGAAGATGGCGTCGCCGTGGATCTGTTGGCCCGACTCGACTCGCTACTGGAACGATGGGGCGCGTCCAGCGCCGTCGCTGAGGTCGCATGCGTCGGCGACGGCCGCAGGATCGGAGCGCCGCTGGAGCACCGGTGAGACGACGTTGCTGTGTGTTTTGGTGCCCGTCACGCACAGCGAGTCGGAGTCGTCGCGTGCCGCGTACTCGGACGTCTGCTCGTCGCTGCCTGGACCGCCAGCGCTGTGCTGCGGGCTCGGCTCCGCCTCGCCAAGATGCCGCCGCTGCGTGAGAGTGTGCGCTTCGCCGATGTTGAGGGCGACGGCGGCCTCGGCGGCGCGCCGCTCGAACGCGACCGCCGGAAGATGCAGCGGACTCGCCGGCTCTGCGTCGGCGCTGATGAGCGGCGGAGGCACCGGGGAGCCGGCGGAGGAGAAGCTGCCGTGGCTACCGGCATCGGTGGTGATGATCACCGGCCGCGCCACACCACCACCGCGCTTGCGTGACGCCGTCGCGGTCACCTGCGCCTCATCCGGCGGCGCGCACAGGGGCGGAGTGGGCGGCATGGCCACACCGCCCGTCAGCGACCGCGATGCTGCGAAGGAGCTGTTGGTGGTGTGGACGTCTGCCACCGCCGCGGCGGCCTTCACGGCAGGTCGATAGATGTACCGTGTCGCGTACGGGTCCGCCGGGTTGGTGAGCGCGGCGCGGCGCAGCTCCGCTTCGAAGCTGTCAAGTTGGCGGAAGAAGCGACGGGCCGTGTCCACCGCGGGCGGCGCCGCAGCCGCAGCATCGCCTGCAGCAGCACCAGCACTACCGCCACCGGCAACAGCCGCCGCAGCCGCAGCGGTGGCAGCAGCGGTGGCAGCAGCGGTGGCAGTGTTGTCGCCGCCGTCCACGACAACACGGGTGAGGGCCGGTGCGGTGACGGGGACGACTTGGGAAAGCGTGGGTCCGCCAGCGGCCCCCAACGGAGCGAGCTGACGGAGCAGCGCCGCCGATGCTGCGGCGGCGCCCATCCCGCCGCGCCGGCGGTCGACGTCGCCGTCCACGGCGGCGGTGGCCGCCACCGTTGGCAGCGGGCTGTGCCGCATCGCGTCCAACAGCGACGCAAGCGTCGCGCCGGTGCGCATGAGCGGCTCGCTCGTCGCGGCATCGCCCGCTGCTGCCGCTGCTGCTGCTGCTGCGCCGCCGCCCTCCTCCTCCTCGACGCCGGCGTGACGCAGGTAGCGGATGGAGGTGGCGCTGAGAGAGATGCGAGAGCAATCGACCAGCCCGGGCCGCAGCGCCAGCGCGGTGAAGCTCACCGCGTACTCCTCGCTGGGCATCAGCACGAACGTGTGCAGCGTCTTCCCAACAAAGAGCACCGGCGCCTCGTGTGCGCCGACGGAGGAGGGAGACGACAGCGGTGGCGGCAGCGCCTCGGCGGAGATCAGCAGCGGGACCGGCGACAGGGACAGACAGCGCAGCGTCACCGGCACCGGCACCGGCGCCAGCACAACGGCCACACCACCGCCGACGTCTCGACAGCGACGGCGTCGATCTGACGCGACGACGCGCACCTCTGGTGGGGCGTGCACGTGGGAGACGACGGCCCCGTGCCACGGCTTCAGACTCGAGAAGCGCACGAGCATCGCCTCGCACAGTTCCTGCTGCGTCCGCTCCGCCGACACACCGACGCCGGCGGTGCGGAGAGTCATCGGAAGCGCCACCGCCGCCTCCTGCTCCGCCTGCCGCTGCTGCTGCTGCGCCAACGTCTGGTACACGTGCTCGATCGGGTCCACGAAGTGAAACACCTGACCCTCGCGCTGGCAGCCGCCCTCCTCGCGCACCCACACGACAGCGATCCCCAGTGGCGTGTACTGCTCCATCGCACCGCCGCACAGACGCCGCTCCTCCGCCACCTCATCGCGCCGGCGCTCCTCCGCCGTCTTGGGCACGGACTTCAGTTGCCCAGCCCTGTCCGCGTAGAAGGCCAGACCTCCCCCGGCGCCCCCGCCACCACCACCGCCACCGCCGCCACCGCCGCCGCCGTCGGCCGACAGACGTGCGCCGACGCGGCCGGGGCCGAGGCACGACGTTTGGAGGAAGAAGCGGTTGCGTGCCGACTGCGAGACACCGGAGCCCAGCTGCGCCTCGACGGCGGTGGCACGCGCCGGGGACGGTAGGGCGTCGGCGAGCGCGACGCATGTGGTGTCCATGTACGGACTCGGCGCCTCCGCGGCCGCCCCTGACGACGCGGTGCTGAGGAACACGTCGCGCACCGTCGTGTTCGCTGCCCCGGCTGAACGCGGCCGACGCTTCACCATCAGCGGCAGCGTCAGCGAGTCGCCGCTGGAGAGCACGCAGTTCATGGCGCTGTCGGCGAAGAGCTCGGCGGTGTCGTCGCAGCTGACGTGCCAGCGCGGACTGTGGACGACCACGACGCGTGCGATGCGCACCGGCGTGTAGGAAGGACGTCCACCACCACCACCACCACCACCACCGCTGTTGTTACTGTTGCTGATGCTGCTGCTGGGGCCGAGCGCCGGCGCCGCCTGCACGGCATCTGGTGTGGTGGGGTGGCTGATGTTCTTCACCGTGAGCACGACGGCGGTGCGCAGCGACGCGTTTGCGGGCGGCAGCACCGTCGAGTACGCGGCGACGCTCGGCAGCACGTCGCACCGGCGCAGCAGCCGGTGGAGGCGCACGGCGACCGTGGCCCCGGCGGCGCTCCTGTGGAGTGCAGTCGTCGGCGACGCCACCGTCGACGCCAGCGACACCTCCGTCGGCGACCGGGACACGCCGACGCCGTCGAGCTCTGGTGCACTCGCGGCGGGTGCGGGCAACGTCGCTTGCGGCGGCGGCGGAGTCTGCGGCGGGGCTCCGGGGAGGTATGCGAGTAGCAGTAGCAGGTAGTTCGGGCTGCTCTGCATCGCCGTGTCGCCGCGACGGTGCTGCGCGCGCACCGTGACGGCGAAGGTGCGGGACTCCTGCGCGCGAAGGTGCTCGACGAGGACGACCGGCGCCTCCCGCTCGAGGTTGCGTGCGTGGCCGAGGTCGTCCATGTACATAAGATGTGACGATGCGGGGTTGCGCTGCAGCACCACGTGCGCTGCGTCCTGCTGCGCACTCGTGTTCTGCACGACGAGGGTCGTGTGGAAGTACTCGCCATCGTAGAGCCGCGCTGGCAGCGGTGGCGCGAAGGTGGCGGTCACGCACGCCTGCGCCGGCATCACGCGGACAGTGATGTTCTCCGGCGCGTCGAGGGCCGGCAGTGGGTGGTCGATCGCATACTCGTACAGACTCTCTGGGCACCGCGGCCGACTCTCCCGTGTGGCGAGGTAGTGGTACCCCTCCTGACCAAGCAGCACCCAGCAGAGGCCGATGATGGCGTAGTCCCCCTCGGCGACGGGGTCGAAGGAGAGCGAGACGCGCTGGTGTGCGCCGGGGGCGAGGTGGACCACCTGCGCGGTGGAGCTCTTCCACAGCTGGTCTGGCGCGGCGTAGGCGAGGTAGAGCAGCGTCACGTCCGCCGCCTCGACCGCGCAGCCAGTTGGGTTCTCCATGACGACGCTCACGATGAGCGGCTCCGACTTCGCGATCGTGAAGTGCCGCCGTGGCCGCGTGGCGCCGCCCAGCGAGGCGGGCGAGCCGCCCGGCGGGAAGGCGTGGTGGTCGTCGTCGTGGTAGTGGGCGGCACCACCGCCGCCGCCGCTGAGGGAGTGCGCGTGCGCCTCGGCGCTGCCGGGGTGGTCGCTGCGGTGACGGCGTGCGGCGGGGCGGCCGCCACGCCCGCCACCGCCATCGTGCATCGCGGCGGGGAAGTGGTAGTGCTGTGCGTGCGCGCGCAGCACCGTCTCTGTGTAGGTCTTCCGCATCCGCTTCTCGATCTCGCGCCACTCCGCCGCCGCCGCCGCGTCGCCCATCCTGTGCGCCGCCTCGTCCGACAGCTCATCGGTGGCGTAGTGGTTGCGGTCGACGTGCAGGGAGTCGGCGCGGATGCGCGGTACGGGCATGTGTGGGCACAGTGCGTACCCCAGCCCGGTGAGCACGCCGCGCTGCTGCGCCCAGAAGGCTGCCAGGGCCGACGCGGCGGTGGCGGGGCTGCGGTAGAGCGGCGTCCCCCGTGCGACGGCGGCGCTCAGCAGCCCGATGCCCCGCACGTCCTGGCCGAGCTGGAGGTAGAGCTGGCCGGTGGTGAGGCACAGGTGCTCGCCGAGCGCCTCCCACGTCTGCTGGGGGTCGACGAGGCGGAGCAGCTCCAGTAAGCGCGCGTAGCACCGCAGCGCCGGCTCGAGCGAGTTGTCGGTGCGGTAGAGGGCACCGGCCTGCTGCAGGTGCTGTGCACACCGGCGGAGGCTCATGTACACCGGGTAGTCACGCGGTATCGTCGGCGGCGCCGGCAGCCCCGCTGGGAAGGGCGGGTTCGCGAAGACCGCGATGCCGGCAAGCATCTCGCTCACGACGCCGTTGATCAAGTTCTGCCGGTGTAGGAGACCCGTGCGCTGCAGGTGCGTCAGGATGGCGCGGCACCGATCCAGCATCGGCGGTGTGCGGACGCGGTGGCTCTCGTAGAGCAGGAAGGCCATGCGCACCGCGTGTGTCTGCGTGCCGGCCGCCAGGTAGTCGTTCCACGCCACCTCCCACCGACTCGTCTGCGAGCTCACCCGCTGCGTGGCGGAGGTTACCCCGGCATACCACGGCGTCAGGCTCTGCGGCGGCAACTTGCGCTGCAACAGATGCGCCACCCCGACGCCCTCCTGACACGCCGCGATCAGCGCTCGATTGTAGGGACGCTGCGCGAGTGTCTCGAGGAGCTCCTCGATGCACATGCGGTAATATGCTGAGGCGCCGTCGAAGTCACGCAGCGCCAGCGAGAGGTCACCACAGTGGCGCATCTGCATCTCCAGTGAGCTGGCCACGTACATTGGCGCTGTGGCCGCGTCGGCGCCGGCGCTGGTCGGCGGGTGGACCACGTCGGCGGTGCGGGGGCGACCCTCGTCCTTTCCCTTGAACCACGCGGCCATCTTCCCCAGCGTTGTGGTGCGCCGGTCCTGCACGGACACGTCCAGCATGCGCAGCCGCCGCTCCAGGAACTTGAAGAGCGACTGGGAGAGGTAGTAGGACATCACGTTCTGCACCTCCGTCACGTCCCCCGGACTGAGGTAGGCGCCGGTGATGATGGCGGCGTTCGAGTTCGGCCATGTGCCACAGGTGCTGTGGACCGCGCGGAACGCCAGCGTCGCTGCCGTGCGCGTCGGCGATGCGGTGGAGGAGGTGCCAACAGCCGCTGCCGTCGCTGCCGTCGCTGCCGTCGCTGCCGCTGCCGCCGCTGCCGCGCGTTGGACGGCGAGCGCTGAGGGGACGTCCATCACCGGTGGGGACGCCTCGATCCAGAGCGATGGATCAAGGTTCTTTACGAGGCGCGGGTCCACGACGGAGTTCACCTTGATGAGGGCGCAGTAGTTGGCGCCGTAGAGCTGCTGCACCGCCGTGAGCACCTGTCGCGCCGTGTTCAGCGACGGGCTCGATGGCGATGTGACGTCGTGAAGGATGAGGTAGTACTGGTGGAGCTCAGCGTCCATGCCGGGGAGGCTCGTGCGCAGCTCCTGGACACGCCGCGACTGGGCGCGGAAGACCTGCAGGATGCCCTCAACACCGCCGCTCTCTGTCGTGGCGACCGCGTAGAGGGCACCGACGGGGTAATCGATCGTGTCGAAGGAGCTGCAGCGCACGAGAGTGTGGAAGTCGCGGATGAAGTCGCGGTGCCACGTGGGGCAGGCGCGCTCCAGCAGCGTCGTGACGACCGCCGGCCCGCCGACCGTGGTGGAGGGCGAGGCGGAGGCGGCGGAGGCCGACGTCGCTCGCACTGGCCGCGGCACGGCGCCGTCGTGTCGGCTGCGGCTCTTGCCTACGATGTCCCCCAGCGCCGCATCCAGCTGCTCGCCGTAGGCGAGGTCGATCGGTGACGTGCTTCGAAGGAGACGCCGCGTGTGCCGCGTCACCTGCGAGAGCGCGACCTCGCGGACACACTCGGTGCGCATGAGGCGCACGCCGAACCTGGTGCACGTGACGGGGTCGCTGCGATCGCCGACGCGCGCGTAGAGAGGGCCGCCGGCGTACACGCTATGTGGACGCAGAAGGTGAATGAGATCGATACCACTGCGCGCACACATCGCATCCGCCGCGGCGCTGCTCTCGACGGCGACGACAGGACGCGCATAGCGCTGCTCCACCCAGTCCTCGAAGCTCATGGACCTCCAGCGCGAAGCCGCCGCCGTCTCTCCTTTCCTCTCTCACTCACTATGAGTGTGCGTACGTGTGTACGTGTGTGTACGTGTGTGTGTTTGTGTGTGATGTGTGGTGTGATTGCAGATAGACGTCGACGGGGGTAAGTCGGAGGACAGGCGATGCAGAGCCCCGCCGTGGAGAGCTACGGTGTGGTAGTGTGGTAGTGTGTATGTGTGGGAGCAGCGACAGCACCAAGTGGGGATGGTGGAAGAAGGGAGGAAGGAGAGTGGTGGGGTAACGGCGGTGGGTGGGGATGAGAGACGGGCTGGAGAGGTAGTGCGTCGCGATGAAAAGAAAAAAAAAAAAACGTGACTCACACGCGCACTCCTCCCCTCTGCAGCACCGCGTCTGCATCTCTGTTCATGCTCCTTCGCCGCCCTCGCGTCGAAGTTGCATTTTTGACATGGAGACGCGCTGTCACACACACACGCACACACACAGACCGTCCCCACATCGCTGTTCTTCCCCTTGTATGCGTGCACAAACGTGTGTGTGTGTGTGTGGTCTATCTCGACCCTGTCGTATACACGACGTCCGAGTCGACACACGCTCGTCAGACGGTGGCGTACGCCGCGCAGATAGACCACACATACACACATACACACTTACACACGCACACACGAGGAGACGGACACGCACGCGGAGGTATGGCGAGGCAGAGAGAAAGCGAGAAAGAGAGAGGGCAGAGACCAGTTTGATGCGGGAAGAGGAACGACGATGGAGACGAGCTGGAAGTCAATCTGATGTCGACGGTGCCGGAAGACCCAGACACACACACGCACACCGACGCACATACACACAGACATAAACACACACATACACACACACACACACACACAAACACACATGCTGACACATACACACATGCGAGAAGCGTAGCTGAGGAAGCAAAGAGAGACGAAGAGAGGAGAGCCATCGCTGGTCGTCACACAAGCGGGCTCATACAGCAACGCAAACCACGACGAGCGAGCCGAACACGTGGGACGCCGAGGCAGCAACACATATGCAGGGGAGGAAGGAAATGAACTCCAAGACACGCACGCGCAGCACAGCGTCGCCCACGTCCACACACACACACACACAGACACAGAGATACAAACTCAAACTTCGCTGCCTCCTCGTGTGCGTGTGTGTGTGTTGAATCGAAGGGAGCGAGAAAGAACCACATCCGAAGCAAAAAGTAAACAACATCAACCACAACCACACAAACAAACAACCAGCCAGACACACACACAGGCTTCAACAACAGCATAAACAAACGCACTCCTACACACACACACACACACACAAACACAAACATACGCAGAAGCACTCAAGAAAGATAGATGAGGAGAAGACTGTGCGTGTGTGTGTGTGTGTGTTGTGTGTGTGTGTGTGTTTGTGTGCGTTTTTTAGAGAGAGAGAGAGAAACAAGATGCGGTCGGTTGTACATCGCAGTCTACATAGCAACAAACAAAAAAAAAGAAAAAGAAAAATGGTGTGGAGAGGGAGGGAACACATCCGCACACCAACGTGGACAGCGTGGGTGGGTGTGTGGGGGTGACCCGCGCAGTGCGCCCGCAGCGTAGATGTAGAAGGGAGGGGAGTGGGGAGAGGCTCAGCCTGGAGTGTGTCTGTCTGTCTACCTGTGCGTGTGTGTGTGTGTGTGTGTGTGTGTGGCCGTCTGCGTGGATGCACCACTGTGTATGCACCAGCGCCATCAGCCATCGTTGCAACCACAGAAGACACCAAACAGGGGGGGGGGAGACGGGTATCAAGCACGCGCACTCACAGAGACACACAACACATGCACACACAATCTGATATATAAAGAGAGAGAGAGAGGAGAGCAGGGTGGGGGGATGATGAAGGAGGGGGGAGGGAGGAGAAAGAGAAACTCAAAGACACACACACACACACGCACACACACGCACACACGACTTTCGGCGTCGATGGCGGCGAGGAAGGGAGAGAGGGAGTCGACATGTACACACTCACGGTCTCTCCACTGCAGAGACAGGTGGAGAAAGGGAGAGAACAATACCCAACACGCACATACACCCACGTACGCACGTGGAGACAGGCATACATGCACACGTATACACAGGGGGGGGGGACGATGCACACACACACACATACACCACACGCGGCATACAGACAACCACTCTCAATGGACGAGGAGAGGAGCTGACGGAGAGAGAGAGAGGGACAGAGACAGCGACACAGACACACAGAGCAGAAGGAAGTCGTGCGACCACACCACACGAATCAACAAACAACCACCGCTGTTCCGACCTGCTCCAATAAGGTGGTGGGACAGCATGACGGGGGGAGGAGAGGAGCATGTGGGAGAGAGAGCGCACACATGCAGATACAGACAAAAGAGCAGCAGTCACCGTTGCGCCTCCACTCCCGCTGCCTCCACAGCGACAAGGGACAGGGGGGAGCGGTGGCGGGTGTCACCGTCGATGGCGACAACTCGGACGGACGTTTGCGTGCGTGCGTTCTGTGACCACCGCCTCCCCCCTCCCGTGTCCTCACACCTCATCACCCGACATCTCGCCTCTCTGAGATGAGTTTACATGCGCAGTCGGCCAGGCTGCGGGGGGCTGCTGAAGAGAGGGCGCTTGCTGCCTATCTCGCTATTCTTGTCTCGCTGCGTCGACCCATCGGCGGCGTTCGACACATCTTCGAGACGCAGCTCCCCGTTGCCCGATACGCTGGTCGACGGCACCACGGTGGCGCGCTGGCGACGCGTCTGCTCCTCGACGCCCTTCTTCGCCTCCTGCTGACGCTTGCAGAACCAGTCGAAGCACCAGTCGTAGGGACCACGCATCTGGTCCACCTCCTCTAGCACCGGCGTCAGCTGTGCGGCGACGGTGCTCGGCGCCGCCTGCGGCACGCTGCGCCGGCTGTTCATGGTGGACTCGCTCACCACACTCAGCAGGCGCGAGCCCGTTGCCGATGTGACGTCCGTGACGGAGATGACCGGGACCGCGAGCGGGTTGGGCGGGTCGGCGCCGCCGCGGGTCGCCGCGCCGAGGTCGCCGCTCAGCAGCCCAGACGCCGGCAGCGTCAGTCCCAGTCGCTTGCTCAGCCCACGGAAGAGCCGCCGCAGGTACTCGTAGTCGGGCTTCTGCGTGAAGGTGAGAGCGCGGCAGTACTGGCAGTACTTGAGGAACTCCTTGGGCATACCCTTGCACAGCTCCTCCAGCGGCGTTGCGATCTTCGTTTCACCGATCTTGATGGTCTTCAGTTGCTGATCCTTCGCCTGGATCCCTTGCCAGGGCAGACTGCCGCGGAGGAAGTAGATGAAGAGGAAGCCGATGGACTCGAGGTCGTCGCGGCGGCTCTGCTCGTAGCCGCGGTGGACGTTGGCGCTGCAGTACCGCGCCGTGCCGGTGAGCGGGCGGCCCTCGGCGAATGGAATGTGGCTGTTCTTCTTCACCTCCCAGTAGAGCTTCGACAGCCCGTAGTCGATGATGTAGAGTATGTGCGCCTTGGCACGGCAGCCGAGGACGAAGTTCTCTGGTTTGATGTCGCGGTGGACGAAGCCCTTCTCGTGGAAGTACTGGATGCGGTGGAGGAGCTGGTCCGCGATCATGAGCACCGTCTTGAGGGAGAAGCGGCGGTGGCAGTAGTTGAACACGTCCTCCAGCGATGGGCCGCACATCTCCATCACCATGATGTTGTAGTCGCCCTCGCTGTCAAAGTAGTAGATCTGAGGGATGCCAATGACGACGTTCGCCTCGAGCGACTTCCGCTGCAGCATCTGCTGTTGCAGCTGCTGCGTCGCCGCCGTGGTGGCTGTCGTCGTCGCACCCGCGCTCTGCGACGGGTTGCCGCTGCTGCCCTCCTGCCCTGGGCCGTTGGTGCCGCCGCCGGTGATGCTGCTATCAAGAAAGAGCTGCTTGGGATTCACTTCATTCTGACCGACCGGCGGCTGATGCAGCACGCGGTACACCTTGCTCTCGTAGGACAGCTGCGGGTAGCGGGCCTTCTTACGCTCGAGCTTCACCGCTACGATGCGCTGGCTCTGCTTGTCGTACCCCTCGAAGATGTCACCGAAGGACCCGTTGCCGAGCCGGTGGCTCAGGAGGAAGCGACCGGCGCCAAAGGGGACCTCCTTCCCTGTTGCCTGATACGCATCGGGCACCGCCGCCATCACCGCGTGCTCTCGTCCGAGTCGTTGGACGGGAGGGGACGAGGGAGTGTTGGTGGTGGGTGGTGGGCCACCACGCGCACGCGTGTGTGCGTGCTCCTCTCCGCCTCCGCTGCTGCGTCTTCTCTGCCTGTCTCTCTCTCTCTCTCGTCCGTGGAAAGAAGTCGCCGGTGTGAGCGAGTGGCTGGAAGGAGGAAGACACACACACACACACACACACACACACACACAGGCGGTATGTCGACCTGAGCACGTGCACGCTGCTGTCGGTGAGATGATCTGATCTTTCTGTTCTTTTTTTTTGTTTTGACAATTCGAGAGCGCACAATGTGATGGAAGAGAAGAGTGTTGCGGTGATGGTTGATGTGTGTGTAGGAGAGAGGGGAGAGGGGAGAGTTTGAAAGCAAGCAAGCAAACACGTACGCAATGAAATGGGGGGGGGGAGAGGTGCAGGCACACGCACACACACACACACACAGACACACACAGCGGTGGCAGACTCTCGCACAGGAGGAGGATAAAGGTAGAGAACACGCAGGGACTTCTGCCTCACCACTACTGTAATGATGTGCATGCGCGTGCATGAGTGCGTGAGTGAGCGCGTGTGTGTCGTGGACGAGGAGCAAAAAGGGGAGGGGGAGGGGAAGGAAGAGCACATAGGAGAGTGAGTTGAGGAACTACCACACTAGAAGCAGTGTGTTTATGCGTGTATGTGTGTGTGTACACCAGGATACTCATCACACACACACACACACACACTCGCGCGCAAGAAGGGGACTGTCTGGCCCCGCTCGTCACGACCACCACCGCCTGATGCATACAAGACGTACACAGACGAGTTTCTGTTGTTGCACAAGTTGCCACGCAGAAAAAGTAATGCACCGTCTTCTACCGCCTCACACACACACACACACATACACAGAGCTGCGCTTGATGGACGTCAATGAGCCTCTTCCCCCGAGGGTGTTCTCAAAGCGCGGCCCTTCAACTGTGGTCGACCTTGTCCACCGCCGTCGTCGTCGTCGCACCACCGAGGAGCGCTGCGATGTCTTGCGTGCTCGGCTGATGTGCCGCGTCCTTCACTGCACTGCACGGGCCGCGGCGCGGCTTCAAGTGCGGCGCCGCCGCAGCGACCGCAACGGCGGACCAGGCAAGGGAGGCGCTGCGCGGCTCGAGAGGCGCCTCTGCCATTGTCGGTGCGGCGGCCGACACGGGCAGCGTTGCAGTCGTCACGACGCAGTCGCTGTGTGTGTGTGGACACCGTGGCCCTGCCTCTGCGACGCGCGATGCGAGCGGGTGCGCCTCCAGGACGAAGGGGGCCGTCGGCGTCCACTGACGCGTCAGTATCGAGTGCACGAGCCACGCGATGCCCACAACAGGCGGCGGCGGCGGCGTTGTGGCGGCGTCGCCTCCTCTCCCGCAACCCGCTGTCGCCCCCACGGCGGTTGGAAGCCGCGCCACGCGCTGGAGGGCGTCGTGGAAGGCGCAGCTGAGCGACTCACGGAGCGTGGCGACGCGCAGCTCATCGCGTGTGGCGGCGCCGGCGACGGCCATGTCGGCGTAGAAGCCCGTCAGGTCGATGATGAGGTCCAGAGAGGCGCTCTCGGTTGTGCGCGTCACGGTGCCGCCGAGCAGGCGCAGCAGCGCCGTCGCCTGTGCAAGGGCGGCGGCGGCATCCAGCAAGAGCGCACCGCTGCAGCGCGGCGCGGCCCCGTTGCGAGAGCGGGCGGCGACGTCGGCCAGGTCGATCGGGGGCACGTAGAGATAAAAGCGACTGTCTTGGAAGATGGGCTCGAAGAAGGGCCGCGTCGCCTGCTCTGCTGCTGACACGTACTCCTCCGCCACTTCCTTCCGTAGCTGCCGCAGCACGGCCGACCCGCCGTCCCCGGAAGGCCGCCGTGCGGCAGAAGCAGCAGCACCAGCAGCGGCAGCGGCAGCACCGCCGACGGCGCGGCACTCACGCGGGCCTCGCCGCGGCACCTCCTCGTGGTCATCGTCTTCATCGTCGGCGCCGAGTAGACCGCGGCGTGCGCTCATGTCTACATCTGCGGTGATGGACGCGGCGGCGGTCCGCGTGACGGCCAGTGGCGTGTCCCCGAAGATCGGGTGGACGTGGTGCTGTGGGTGAATCGCCGGCAGCGTCCCGAGCGACACCGCGTCCACGAGCCACTGCGGTGTCACGATCGGGATGCCTAGCGCCTTGTAGTAGAGAAGATCCGGCGTCACGACGCTGTGCAGACCGACCACCGCGTGCGTCGGCCTCCGCACCGGCGCCGCGCGTGCCACGTCGCGAACTCGTGCGCCGGTGCGCAGCGCGAACCAGCTGGCGCCGTCCTCACTGGCGCCGTCCTCTCCGACGACGACGCAGGCCGCGCCGAGCTGCACCACCACATCACGCAAGAAGGACACCAGCGAGGCGGACGCCGACGCCTCTCCTCTTCCCCCGCCGCCGCTGTTGCCGTTGCCCACGACCTCCGCGCTCACGAGGTCCTCAACGAGGAGGTGCACACACAGCCCGGCGAGGACCGCCGCCGCAGCTGCACCGCCGTCGTCCGTGACAACCAGCGGTCGAAGGAGTGACGTGTCTGTGAAGGACAACTGCAGCGGCGGCTCATCATCTGCGCTGCTCCAGTGCGTCTCGGGCGGCATCCTCGGCGCCACGCGCTTCTGGAGGCGACGCCGTCGTGTCGGCGCCGCCACGCTCACGGCACCGCCACCGTCTCTGTCGGCGGTCTGGCGCAGTCGCGGCCGCGTCGCCGTCTGCTGCGGAGGGGCCGCCGACGCCGTGTCGGCGAGCGCGGGGACGAGGGGCTGCGTGAGGGCCGCTTCTCCCCCGCTCAGCTCTTCCAAGCACCGCGACGATGTTGTGTGCGTCCCGGGCGGTGGTGTTGGTGTGCCGCTCGCACGGTGGAGGAACGGATCGACGACGACAACAGCGGCGGTGGTGGTGGCGGCTGCTGCGGTGTGCCCGCCCGCCTCAGTGCGGCGCCGCATCGATACCGGTGACGAGGACACGCGGCGTCCGCGACGTCGTGTCATGGCGGCTGTCGCGGTGGTGCGCAGTACGGCGTGGCGGATCGCCTCCTCCTCCACCGCCCTCACCGCCAGTGCGGGCGGCCCTCCGCGACTCTCTGCTCCGTGAGTCGGCGGCGGCGAGAGATGAGGCGTTGTGAGCACCGTGTCGGCGCTCGGCTGCGACACGGCGGGGTCACTTGTTACCACCACAGCCGCTACGCCACAGAGCAGCGTGCCTCCGTCTGCGTCGTGATCGCCTGCACACGTCCCGCTGCCTCTCGCCGCGTCCGCCGCGCCAACTGCGTGCGTGCGTGCGTCATCCAAGAAGGTCCGTGGTGCTACGACACCGCCGCGGTTCACGTGGCCAGTGACGACCGCCTCGGCATCAGCGAGACTGCTTCGCGTGGTCAGCTGCCGTGGGCAGTCAAGCCGGGTGCCGTGCACGCCATCCGTCTCGTCCTCCTCGTCGAGCAGAAGAAAGCGCTGCAGAGGCGGGGGAGAAGACACGGCGGTGCTGTGTCGGGCGGGCTTGCTGCCCCTCCTTGCACTGCCAGCGCCGCTCCCGTGGGTGTCCCCGGTTGCTGCTGCTGCTGCTGCTGCTCCTTCCACTACCGCCGCCGTGGCCGATGGCGTGACCACGTAGGCCGTGATGTCGACGCGCTGGCCGGCGGCAACGCAGGCGGCGAGGTAGTCCGGACGCACCACCGCTTTGAACTTGGCGTGGGCGGCGGCGAGGAATGACGCGCCGCCGCCGTGGAAGATGATGAGATCCGCGTCGGCGTCACTCACGGTGAGTGTGGCGCCGAGCTGCTGTGCATGTCCGCGTGCCGCGCGCAGCATCGCCCTGACCGACGCGACATCATCTCCCTCGTGAGGGGCGCCGGTGCTGGAGCGAAGGTGCAGGTGGACGCGCACACCAGCGAGAGGGGAGGAGGCGGGGGACGCGGCGGCGGCCGATGGCATCGGAGAGGGGAGAAGAAAAAAAAAAAAAAGAAGTTCGGCAACGAACAGGCGCGCGTGTGTGTGCGTCTGTGTGTCTGTGTATGTGTATGAGGGTGAATCTAGTGGGTTGGGTGGTTCGCCCAACCTCCAGCTGCGAAGGGTCTGTGGTGCGCGTGTATGTCTGCGTGTGCTTGAATGTCTCTCTCTGCGTCTGTCTGTGTGTGTGTGTGTGTGTGTGTGTGTGTGTGTGTGTCGATGGGAAGAGGAGGAGGAGGTTGTGGCAGACGGACAGACACACACACGAATACAAACCATCGCTCCCACCTTCCTTTCTCGAGGGACGTGAACAGCGATGGTGAGACTGGCGGGTGGGGTAGGGTGAGTGGGGAAGCACTGGTGATGCGCTGCGGTGAGGGTGTGTCCTCGACCGGTGTGTGCATGTGTGTGTGTGTGGGCGCTCTGGAGCACAACCACAAGTGTAGGCAGTGGAGACTACAGCGGAGAAGCATCATGGAGAGCTGCCCACACATGTAGCCGCACTGTGCGTGTGTACATCGGACTGTGCAGTGCCAACACGCTGTGCGGCCTCCCCTTCCCCCCTTCCGCCCTCCGTCCTATCCAAACTGCCATCCACACACACACACACACACACACATACACAGGTAGACACGTACACAGAGTGTCTCCCTTTCTCTCTCTCCTTCTTTTTCTAGTACGAAGATAATTCGAACTGATGTACATCGCATGCCCGCTGCATCACCGACTACGATTCGCACTTTTACATTCACACGCGGAGACATGCTTGACGTCGCCTTCTTCTCCCTTTTGCTTCCACAGGCGGAGTGCGAACGGCGACGGCGGTGATGGCTGAGGGTGGTGATGGTGGTGGTGGGGGAGAGAGGAAGTGCGAGAGACACACACGAGTTGGATCATCCACTACTTCGCGCCTCAGACACACACACACACGTTCACACGCGTGCGAGCGCCTCTTGACCACAGCAACACCGCCTCACCCTTCTTCTACTCCTCGCCGTGCACGTGTGTGTGTGTGTGTGTGTGCAGTGGACGTCGGTGCAGTCACAAGGGGCCACTGGGTCCACTACGCAAAGGCGTGCACGTCCTCCACGCCTCCCGGGGCGTACATGTCGCTGCCGCTGTCGTAGTCCAACTCACCATCGGTGTTGTTCCCGCGACGCTCCTTCCCATCCACGCCCATCCCCTCCTCGTAGTCCTCGAAGCCCAACAGGTTCTCGGCGAAGGTGCGGGCCGTGATGACGTCCTCGAGCATGTCGAGCCGGATCCCATCGCCGAGCAGCGAGGTCAGCGCCGCCGCCACCTCGTTCGACTTGAGGGGCTCGCCCTTGGTGGACAGCTTCTGGAAGAGAAGGTCGCGGTTGATCTCACCAGAGACCCGGTCCGCGCCGAGGGCCGCGAAGGCCGCCTCGATGTCCTGGCGCGTGATGCCGAAGACAGGGCGGTAGTTGATGTAGAGCCGCATGAACTGGGAGAAGTCAAGCAGAATTGCGTCCACGTCCACCTCGGCGAGCGGCTCATCGCGTGGGCTGTACATGTTGGCCACCTCGTAGGTGAGGTGGCCGATCTCCTGCTCCGACGGGTAGTAGCAGAGGGAGCGCAGGAGGTTCGGCATCTGCGCGAACGGGATCGCCCCGAGCAGCACGCGCTTCGCCGTCGTCTCCTCGCCCTGCGCACGGATCTGCGCGTAGTAGAAGTAGTCCACGACCTCCTTCATCAGCTCGCCATCGGCGCCGCCCTCGACGGCGCCGACGAGGTGCGGGAGCGGCACGCCGCCGCGCTCTCTGCACTGCACCACCGCCGCCCACTCCGACGGGGACACGATGCAGTCGCCGCGGATGCGCCACTGCATGACGCCCTGATCCGCACCGCCGGCGGTGAAGGCGAAGGCGCCGTCGTAGGAGGTGACCATGCTCGTGATGGCGCCGGGGTGGGCGAGGAGGCCGATGGAGCCACACGGGTCACCGCGCAGGGGGAGCTGAGCCAGTCCGACGACCTTCTCCTTCGTCGCGTAGACGAGGCAGTGCGACGGCGGCGCGACGGTGGTGGACGCGGTCGCCGCCTTCGACGGCGGCGCCACCGGCACCACCGCCATGCGCGTCACCGGGCCGCCAAACGTCGGCGCCAAGACCGTCTTGACACACTGACGGCTCCAGTTGCTCAGGTACACCTGGAACTTGTACTCGCGCGTCGCGACCAGCAGTGCGTCCAGCACATCGTGGGCCTCACCGCCGGCTGCCGCCGCGCCGCCAGCACCGGCCGACCTCCCACTGCTCTTGCCATGCGCGCCGCCGCCGCCGCTACCGCAGTCGTCGTCGTCGTCGTTGTGGTTGTTGTCGTTGCTCTCAAAGAAGTCGCGCGGCTGACTCGCAGCGTCCAGCAGCGAGCACCCACCAGGGAGCCACGTGAAGCCCGTCGGGGTGGACTCCTGTGAGAGTTTGTGCGCGGTGCGGAGCAGCAGCCCAGTCTCAGGGCTCGAGTCCACGAGGTCGTACTCGATCAGCCGCTTGTCCGCGCCGACGGAGAGAAGGCGGAGCCCCTGCTCCATGCCGTTGATGGCGTGGGCGCCGAAGTGCAGGCCGCAGATGGCGGCGCGGTGCGTCTTGTGGTGGCCCACGAGCTGCCACTCCACGCCCTTCTTCGCCGCTGCACCGGTGGTGTTCACGCGCTCGTAGAGCCCGACGGCGCCGTCGTCGGTGGCGGTGGCCATGAAGAGCCCATCCGGAGAGAAGCAGATCTCCTCCACGCTGGCCGCCGGCTTGCGCACCACGGACTGCTGCTGCTGCTGTTCAGCCACGCTCTGCTTGCTCTTGCCGATGGCGGAGGAGGAGGAGGCGGGCTGCCCCGTCGTGGCTGTGGCGGCAGCGGCGTTCGCGGTCTCGTCTCCTGGGCCGCTCGACGTGCTCGACGCCGGCCGGATCGTCTGCTCCGCCTCCAGCGTGTCCGCGTCGAGGACCTTGATGACGCCGTTGGTGAACCCGACGACGAGGCGCTTGCCGGCGGGGTCGAAGCGCATGCAGCGGATGAGCAGGTTGCGGAAGAGGCTGAGCAGCACGAGGCGCTTCTCGCAGTAGTCCCACAGATGCAGGTTCCCGCTGTAGCCGCCGATCGCCAGCCGCGGCAGGCGCGGGTGCGCGGCGAGGCAGTGCACGGGGCGGTCCTGGCCCTGCACGATCAGCCGGCCGCGCGACACGGCGTTCGGCCCCGCGCGCCCGGCTGCGTCTGGCGTGTGGAAGGACTTGGCCGGCACGTCGATGATCATGCTGTGCGCCGTGGACACCATGAAGTCCGGCGCGGCGAACATGTCTGCCGCCGCGGTGCCGTCGGTGAGGAGGTGGCCGTCCACGTCCTCCGGCGCCGACGCCCGCGCCTCCTCCACTGAGATGACCGGCGGCACGCGGTCGAAGCTGATGGAGATGATGGGGCCGCCGTTGAAGCCGTCGAACCACGCCACGAGTCGCAGCTTCGCGTCGAGGAACTTGACGACGCCGTCCATGCCGCCGGTGACGATGTAGCCTCTCACCGTCGTGACGAACGTGACGCCGCCGGTGTGCACGCGGACCATCTTGAGCAGCGACTTGTCCTGCTCCTTGATGACGCGGTCTTGCGGCTGCAGCGACCAGAGCACGACGTCGCCGTCGACGGTGCCGCTGCACGCCAGCTTCGTGCCCGGGACGTACACCGTCTGCGTGAAGTTCCCCACCGACGCCTTCAGGCGGCGCTGCAGGATCGGCGGCGAGTAGTACTTCAGCACTCCCTCCACCCACGACCAGAAGATGACTCGCCGCAGCCCATTCGTGCAGAGCAGCTCCGGGTGGTCCTGCGAGAAGGAGATGGACGTCTGCTCATCACGCGCGGCGATGCGGCGCACGAAGACCGGCGCCACGTCGACGTCAGCGAACACGTCGACGGCCGCCGATGCCGCCGTCGCCGCGGCGGGGTTTGCCTGCGTCCACGCCCAGATCATGATCTCCTGTGGGTCGCGGCGGTTCAGGGCGGCGATGTACTGCCCGTCCGGGGACATGGCCACGCTGAGCACGCCGCCGTACTTGCCGGTCGCGATCACCTTCAGCGGCAGCGCCGTCGCGGCGTCCCAGACGATCATGGCCGACCCATCCTCCTCCTCCTCACTTCTCGCGACGGTGGGGTCGACGAACATCGCAGCCTCCTCCATCAGCTCCTCCTCCTCCACATCGTGCGCCGCGTCACCGGCGTAGCCGCCCTTGGTGGACTGTGAGAGGACGACCTGCTGCTGGATGCGCCGACGCACCTCCACATCGCCCTCGTCCGCCGTGACGATGAAGCGGTGGTTGTGGCTGCAGCAGCTGCTGCTGATGATCGAGTAGCGGTGCCCGAGGAGGTGCTGCTGCGTGTTGTGCACGGCATCGTACAAGATGCCAGTGTGCGCAAGCGTGTAGAAGACCCGTCGCTGCTGCTGTGGCTGCTGCGACTGTGACTGGAACTGCTGCTGCCGACTACGGCTGGTGCCGGCGCCACCGCCGCCGCCGCTGCTGCTGCTGAGGTTGTGAATACCCGCCTTGTAGTCGCTGTTCAAGCCGAAGGCCCACTCTAGCCGGAGCGCCTCCTCGGCGAGGGAAGGGGCGGGGCAGCGGATGTACGGGCTTCCCATTGCACAGAGTGGAGTCGCCGCGCTCTGTGTGTGTCTGTGTGTGTGTGTGTGTGTGTCTGTGTGTGGTGTAGGGGGAAAGAAGAGGTGAGAGGGCAGCTGTGATGCGCAGGACAAGATGGAGACGGGGGTCTCCGTGTTGTGTGTGTGCCTCTGTGTGTGTCCTAATGCCCTTGTGCACCCGGTCGATACGTACGCGCACACACAGACACGTTTGTGTGAATGATGATCGAGTAGTCCGTGCGCGTGACGGAGAGGCAGAGAGAGAGAGGGAGGGAGGGAACAGGCGTTGAGAGCGATGGAGAGACAAGGGAGGCGGAAGGGCAGTCATCGCACATGCGCATACACATGCACAGATGTGTGTGTGCGTGTGTGTGTGTGCGCGAGTTCCACAGAAGGATGAAGAAGAGGGGAAGGGAAGTGTGTGTGGGGCGGTGTGAGGACCCGATGGGCCGTACATCAAGACTCCCCTTCCGTCCTCCGCCGCTGTTACGTCCTGCTTCTCCTGCTACCGGTGCAGCACCATGTCAGTCCACACTTGCATCCAAGACGCAGCTACTCGACAAACACACACACACACACACACACACACAGACACACGCAAGACGGCACTGAGTTACTTAGTTCACTTAAACACAACGTCACACACACACACTCACTCACACACATACAGCTGAGCCACACGACGACATGGAGCTGTGCAACGGAGATGAACGCTACTGCTGTTGCTGCTGCTGCTGCTGTTGATCCTGCTGCTTCTCGTTGCCCTCGCCGCCCGCGGCGTTGCGGCGCGCGGCGTCGTCGCCGTACACGGTGGAGAGATGCTCGATCTGGTCCAGCTCCTTGCGCAGAATCGTGGCGACACACTTCATCATGAGCGCATCCTTGAACTGCTGAGAGTTGAAGTCCATGCGACCCGTCTGATCGCGCTGACGCTGCAGCGCCTCGTCGCGGATGGCGCGGAAGTTGTCGATGGCAGACTTGAGCTCCTCCGCCTCCTTGGAGCCGCCGCTGCGGCCGGCCACGGCCTCCTGCGCCGCGGCCACGGCGCGCTCGAGCCGCCGCTGCTCCTCATCCACCGCCTCCGTCGAGGACTTGTGGTCGATGGAGGCGACGTAGGCGACCTCGTCCAGGTTCAGCAGCTTGCTACGGGCGAAGGGGCGACCGCCGTTGTACAGGGCGAGCGAGGTGATGTGGCTCAGCATCACATCGGAGGCGAGGTTGCCGATCGGGGCGAGTGTGACCTTGTGGCTGATGTGCTTCAGCGTGTGGTCGGCCGCGTCCTCGAAGACCACCGACGCCGTCCACGACACCCGCGGCTCTGCCACATCCTCGTGGGGCATCTCACAGTGCAGGTGAAGGCAGTGGCGACCGTGGAAGATGACGGACGGCGCGTTGCACCAGAGTTGGTAGTCCTCCTCCGAGAGGTCCGCGCCGGGCTGCCCGGCGGAGTACCAGCCGATGAGGTCCTGCGTCGTGTAGCGGCGCTTGGCGGCGCGGCGGCGGTTCAGCTCGGCGCGGTGTGCCTTCGTGTTGGGCACCTCCGTGTCCTTGTGCGTGTGCGGGATGAAGTCTGTGATGACGATCTCCTCCGCCCTGACGGTGCCCAGGATGTACCCCGCCGCGTACTTCTTGCGCTTCGCATGCTCCACGATGAACGCTGCCGGATAGGGCGTGAGCTGAATGGCCACCTCGGACGCCATTGTGAAGCTGCTGGAGCACGTTCACTCACAGAGATGAGTTGCGGGAGGAGAGGAGGAGAGAGGGGAGTGGGATGGGAAGGAGGCAGCGAGGGGGAGGGCGTTGTGTGAGGTGGGTGGGCGGCGCGTCTCTCTCTCTGCGTGTGTGCGTGTGTAGAGCAGTGAGTGTGTGTGTGGTGGAATGCAGAGGGAGGGGCAACTGTTGCCATTCACAACAAAAGAGTGTGTGTGTGTGTGTGTGTGTGTGTGTATGTGAGGAGGGAGAGAGTGGTGATCAGCGGTGGAGGCAGAGGGTGGGTGGGCAGCGCAGGAGATCTTTCGAAGCAACAACACCATACACACACACACATGTGTGTACGTCTGTGTGTGTGTGTTCTCCTTTCCTTTGGCGGAGGTGGGGATGATGGTGGCGGCTGTTGTGGGTACCGCAGACCTCGAGGCAGCCGCCTTCTCCCACCCTCCTCGCCGACGCGCACATCGACGTCTGTGTGGGTCTCGCACGATGTGCTCGTTTGGGGGAAGACGTTGTGCTACAGGAAAAGAAATCACGTGTATGTGTAGACGTGTGTGTGTGTGTGTGTGTGTGGATTGCAGTGACCACGAGAGTGAGCGTGCTGAGAAGAGATGCGATTGGCACCGCCTCTCAACACACACACACACACACACACAGACACATGTACACATACACATGCACTCAACCTCTGTGTGACCCGCGAGATGAGAAAGAAAGAGAGAGAGAGACACTCAAACATGGGGTGGTGGCGCGCACACCTTGTTCGGTGGAGGTGGCCATCATGCACGCGTCGTCCTCCCCCCCCCACTATTCCACTCCGCCTACGTGATCACAAACACACACAAACACGCACGCTCTCTCTCTCTCTCCTTCCGTCAAACCGCGATCACGTTCCTAAACAAAAAAAGAAAGAGGACATCACCTCTCTCGCCTCGGCCTCCCGCGTTAGTGGTGAGCACCACCGGCAGCGGCGCCGCTGCCGCTTGCGTGGTAGTACCCCTTGCCCGGCAGGAGGTCGCCCGCGGGCTGGATGATGGTGTCCTTCGGGCCGTACGCGGAGTAGAGCTTCTCCAGGTCCGTGAAGGCGCGGATGCGGAGCTGGTCCTGCGGGGAGAGCTTGCGCACCTCCTCCAGCGTGCCGCCCCAGCGCTGAATCATCGCCTTCTGCACGTTGTCCGGGTCGAGCGAGTGGTCGCTGTGGTAGCGGTGGATGAAGTAGATGACGGGGATGCCGCAGGCCCAGAGGCGCATCTCGCCAGGGATGGCCCACTGCACACAGCCGTTCCACGCACGCTGGAAGTAGTAGTCCGTGAAGGCGCGGACGGACATGACGGGGCCGTTGAGGAAGCCCTGCGCTACGATGCGCTTGCTGCGGTAGGTGGAGAAGAGAACCATGTTGGCACAACACGCGTGTCTGTGTCTGTGTGTGTATGTGGTGGTGAAGGGGTGCGAGGACGCTAAGAGAGAGAGTGCCTCTGAACAGAGATGCAAGCACTTGGTAGAACCAACCAAACAAAAAGTTGTGTGTGTGTATGTGTGTGTATGTGTGTGTATGTGTGTGTGTGTGTGTGTGTGTGTGATTGTGTGATTGACACAGAAGCGGTGGAAAGGGCGAGGGTGGGAACGGTGAATGATAAAAAAACAAAAAAAACAAAGAAGAGTTCTAGTGGTGCAGCGCATGTGTGCAGTCGTGCACGTGTGTGCGACTGTCCTGTGAACATCCCTTCTCGCGGCGGAGGCGATGCACCACGTCTGCACACACAGAGAGACACGTGCACTCATCAGACACAGACGCGGGACCCCGGTGAAGAGCGCGACTCGCTCCAACACCCGTCGAACAACTTCGGTAGTCGTGCACACACACACACGTTTTGTCTGCGGAGGATGTCGCTAACCAAGAAGACCGTATATATGTGTGTGTGTGTGTGTGAAGGAAGAGGATGAAGCGGGAGAGAAGCGGAGCGAGAGACACGCAGCCGTGGCAGTGCATACACACACACACACATATACATACACACGCACGCATGCATGTATACACTCGTCTCTCGCAAGAGCGAAGGCAGCGCCAACAACTTCTCCCCTTCTTCCCCCACCCTCCCCCACTCCCCTCGACGGACGCACACGCCTTCACTGCATGATGCGCAGCCCAGTCGACTCCAGATCGTAGATGCCACGATGATCATTGTAGAGCTTGCGGAGGCACTCGATGTACTTGCCCTGCCACAAGTCCAGATCTTCTGCGGTGGGCTCGGGAATCTGCGGCACCTCCAGCGGCGCCCCGACCACCACCACGATGGGCCGTCGATGCGGCAGGATGCCGTAGTCGAAGTTGAAGAAGCCACGACCCCGCACGAGGGGGATGGCGAAGCCCGCGTAGTGCTTGCACAGCTCCATCAGATACCTCACCCACGGCTCCTCCGCCAGCTCCGACACACCGTAGACGTTGTTCTCCCCGAAGCCGTAGACGGGGACGAGCGGCGTCCCCTCCTGCAGCGCGATCTTGATGAACCCCTTACGCTTGAAGAGCAGCAGGTCATTCCGGTTCGGCTTCGCCATGAGCGACTCCTCCGCCCCACCCACGACAAGCATAATACTCTGCCCAGGACCGGACCGCAGCGTCTTACGGATGCACGACGCACTGGCGTCGCCGCAGCCCATCCAGATCGCCATCTGCCGCCACAGCGGCACGAATAGATTGATCCCGAGAGTCTGCAGATGGATCGTGATGCCCTCCAGCGTCTTGGACACATCGTTCATGTCCAGACCGAAGTTCACGAGCGCGCCGAAGGTGTGGATGCCGTGTGGGTGGTAGACGAAGAAGTAGTTGCGCTCCTTGTCGAAGCGGCGTCGCACCGGCTTCGGCACGACGAGGCGGATGGGGAAGTAGTCCCGGTAGTACCGCCACAGGAAGAAGCGGGTGAAGCGTGGCTGTCGCGTCAGCGGGTGACGTGGCCTTCCGAAGGTGGCGATCCAAGCGATGTAGAGCACGACCAGCGGTGCCGTGTAGCGCCAGAGCAGCAGCAGTCCCGTGATGGCGAGACAGATAGGGATGCCGGTGAAGAAGATGAACAGGGAGACAACAAGCGACTGCATGCGGCGCTCACCCGGGGTGTGCACGACGCTGTGCCACGAGAAGCGCGCGCCGTGGACGTCGAAGGAGGTGGAGGTCGGCGTGTCGTCCACGTACTGCTCCAGCGCAGCGAGGAGGCGGTCGGCCGCCGCAGCTTTGGGGCTGTACTCGCGCGTGGACGGCGGCGGAGACAGCGTGGGGGTCTCCAGCAGATCGTCCGTGACCGGCGTTGGGGCATCGGCCGTCGGCGCGGGCTGCGCACGCAGCGACGGTGTGTGGGACGCCGACGAGCACGTGCTGCGGCTTCCGTCCGCGGCGGTGGCGTCGCGGTAGCGCTGCTCCACGCCGACGGCGAACTGGAAGGCCCTCCGCAGGTTCTTCACTTCTGTGCTCGCGATGTACCGCCCCCGCTGCTGCAGCTGCTGAAGTTGGCCGATGGCGTACAAGACCTTGTCCAGCTGGTCCTCCACCTCCTCGCGCGTGGCCGGCGGGAGCGCACGCGTCAGCGGCGGAGCGTCAATGCCGGAGCTGGCGCGGCTGGCGCTGCTGTGGCTGCGCGAGCGATGCGCGCCGGGACCACGCAGCGCCACCTCGTTCGCCAGGAAGTGGAAGGACGACGAGATGGTGGAGGTGACGTGCTTCCTGAGCGATCGCGTGGTGACCCGCGCGCCACCGCCGTCCGCCGCCGCCGC
This sequence comes from Novymonas esmeraldas, assembly GCA_019188245.1. Taxonomy (NCBI): domain Eukaryota; phylum Euglenozoa; class Kinetoplastea; order Trypanosomatida; family Trypanosomatidae; genus Novymonas; species Novymonas esmeraldas. The sequence goes on along the minus strand of JAECZO010000038.1, from coordinate 165,120 downwards.
CGTTGTCGATGGAGAGGGACGACGCTCCGGCGTGGCTGCGCGCCGCGATTGCGGCTGAGCCTCCTCGTCCATCCAGGAGAGGTGGCGGCGAGAGAGAGAGTGAGAGAGGAGAAGGGAGAGACGATGGTGTGAGGCACTTCACGCGTGGTGGCCGTGGTGGCGGCTGCGAACACGGAAGTACCGCGATAGCACAAGGGGGAGGAGGCAAAGGAAGCAGAGGGCAGCAAACAAACAACAATTCTGCCAAGAAAAAAAAAAAAGAAAATCAAAGTCTTCCCCTCGTGTGGACCGAGTGCATATCAGACTGTACGCAACCAAGAGAAGGAGGAGGGAGGTGATCCAGCGAACAAGACGCTGATGGAGCGCGTATGTGGGTGTATGTATGTGAGTATGTGTGACTGTGTGACTGTGTGTGTGTGTGTGTGTGTGTGTGTTACTCTCAGTACTTTTGTGCTCCGTTCCTCTTCTTTTTCTTTTTTTTTAGTTTTCTTCTTTGCTCTGTATTTGGATGAGGAGAGGAGCAGTCGCGAGTTGTTTGCGTGACGCCCCACAGCCACCAACGACAGACTCCCTCTGTTGTTGTTGTTGTGGTGGTGATGATGACTTGCAGCGGTGCGAGCTGAGACGGTAATGGTGAGCAGCGGGTGGTGAGGAGAGGCGGTCGAGATGGGCCGCGTAGCCGTACGTATGTGTGTGTGTGTGGGTGAAGACTGGGAGAGCTGCTGCAGTGTGTTGGTGGCGGAGTCCGCACAGGAGGGAGAGGGAGAGGGGTGGTGGATGCAGGAGACTGGGGGGACTGAAGCGAGAGCACCGCCACACGCGCACTCGCACGCAAACACATGCCCATACACCTACCTGCGTGAGAATACACACGGGCAGCGTTCGTAGGTTGGCGCACATGCGTGGAAAGTGCGAGCGTGTGGATGTGTTTATGTATGTGTGTGTGTGTGTGTGTGTTGGACGACCATGGGGTGAGGAGAGGGAGGCGTCGAAGAGCTCGAAGCCTTCATCACACACACACACACACACACACACACAACCTGAGGTAGGTGCAGCAACGCTGCCATCTCTCTCACTCTCTCTGTGACGTTACAGCAACGGGTAGGATAGGGGGGAGGGCTGGTTGGTACGGAGCAGAGCTGGAGCAGCACTGGCCACACAACTTCCCCCCCTCCCCAGCCCGTCTTCTCCCCGCTTCACACACATTTCATCAGTCGTGCGCGTATGGAGGCCACGTAAACGCACACACACACAACACACAACACACCACACACGACACACAGAGGTACAGTGTGGCGGGAAGAAACAGGGGGAGGGGGGATGTGTGGCCAGAGGAGGCTCCTGTCTTACACGTCTAGCTCGTCCGCGATGACGGTGCGCCCTGGACGGCCCCGCCACGCAGCTGCGTGTCGTCGCTGTCGCCGTCCTCCTCGCCCTCCTCGAGGTCACCGCTCTCGCCGTCCTCGTCCACATCGCCGTCCTCCTCCACCACCGCCTCGTGTGTCGCCGACACGTCCGCGTCTGCGGTGGAGCCGGCAACAGCGTTGGCGGCGTGGCGCTCAGCTGCTGCCGCCCGCGCCTGCTCCGCCGCCTCCGCCTCTTGCGTCGCCTTCTCCTCCTCCAGCACCGCCACGTACGAGTCAATCATGCTCTGCCACCACGCCGGCATCTCCGGCGCTGCAGCGCGGCTGTGGTGGTCGCGCTCCGCCTTGAGCACTTCCTCCACAACCGTCTCGGCTGTGATGGTGGCCCTGGCGGCGCCGTCGCCCGGGCTGTCGGTCGTCGAGGCGGGCTCCACCGCTGCGGTTCGTGCTGCCACTGCCGCTGCCGCTGCCTTCTCTGTTGCACGGGCGAGCACGTCCACCTGGAAGGCCTGCATGTCCTGCGCGTTGCGCAGCCGCAGCGCTGCGTGGTACTCGTGCGATCGCCTCAGCGTGTCCACGAAGTACGACTCCATCGCGTGCAGGCGCCGCTCCACCAACAGCGGCATCTCCGCCTGCCTATCATAGGTGTCCTCGTCGGCGTCCTGCAGCGCCGTGTCCTTGAGCGGGTCGCCGGCCTCGATGGGCTCCTCGGGCTGTGGGATGGGCAGCAGTGCGCCGCTCTCCAGCGAGATACGCCGCTCCTCCAAGGCGCCGGTCTCCTTGTCCCGCACCTTGACGATCTCCAGGTGGCAGAGCTCGTTGGTCGCGGGGTCGACGTGACGGACGCGCTGGACGTTGATGGGGTGCTCGCGCTGCACCACCTGCTCCGGCCGCGTCTCGCTCGCTGGGATAACGACGTCGCGCACGTTCACGTTCTGCACGACGATCTCATTCTTGTACTTGATGACGGCGATGATGGCACCGCGCTGACCGGCGCCGTCGCCGGAGACCACCTCCACCGTGTCGCCCGGGTACCACAGCCACGGTGTGATCTCGTAGTCCGGGGCGAGGAAGGCGTAGCGCGAGGCGATTTGACTCTTCTGGTGCTTCTCGAGGTCCCGCGTGATCCACTGGTTGTGGTAGGTGTGGTCTTGATAGAAGTCTCGCTCCTTCGGGTGGCGGATGGACTCCACCAGCTCGAGCCGCTCGCGGTCGCGCAGGTCGACGGTGTCGTCTGTGTAGATGCCGTTGAGCAGCCCTTGCTTCACCTTTGGGCGACGGAGGAGGTTCGGACGGACGCCGTAGGCCTTCAGCGCCTTCTCCGGGCGCTTGTAGAAGCGGGACCGGGTGCGGTACCGAGCGTACATCTCTCTCACTGTGCGTGTGTGTGTGTGTGTGTGTGTATGTGTATGTGTATGTGGATGGGGAGATGCGAAACAGAGAGGAAAGAAAGAGAGATTGACGTGTGTGTGTGTGTGTGTGTGTGTGTGTGTGTGCATTTGTTGAGCCTTCTTCCGCTCTTGTTGGCACCAACGCGCCCCCCCCACCCGCCACAAGATTGCGTGTGTGTCTCTCTCTCTCCTTTTTTCCTTTCTCATGACGCACTCGTGACCTTCACCAGATCTTCCACCACGGTTTCCCCTTCGCCACCTGCTGCCGCTCCATGCAGGTCATGTAGTCCCGTAGCTCAGGCTGGCAGTGGTGCAGCGACGTGGCAGCGGTGGCGGTGTCGCGGTCGTGCATCATGACAGCATGCTTCTCGAAGCAGCGGAAGAAGGCCTCCGTCGGGGCGGCGCACTGCTTGCACGTCGTCGGGAAGTACGGCGGAAGTCGTGTGATGAGCGTCTCGGAGGCCGCCGATGCCGGTGCGGCCGGTGATGTCATCCTGTCAAGCGCCACGAGGGGGGTGCCGTCACTCTCCCGGTGCTGCGCTCTCTCGCCCTGGTGGCTGGTCTTGCTAGTCTTGTGTATGTGAATGTGTGTGTGTGAGTGTGTGCGCAGAAGGGGTGGGAAGAGTGTTGCTGGAGACCATCGCAGCGTGCATGGGCGAGGAGGAGGATGCGGTGCGGTGTGGCGGTGTAGTGGGTGAGGTCTCTCCTTTCCCCCCATCGGTGCTGCTGCTGCTGCTCTCTCTCTCTCGGAATGTGAGCGACGCCTCGTGTGCGGCACATTGGCGACTGACGTGGTGAAGTAGCTTTGATGATGACACACACACACACACACACACACAAACACAGACACACCACACAACAGGTAGGGTAGCCTCGTCGTCCCAGTCCGGTGCTGCTTCCACCGCCTCTCATCCTTCCTTCTTCCTTGGCTCTCTACGCGTTTGCGCGGCCGCCAAAGGACACGGTGCCGTCAGGCTTGATGACCACCTTGATCTTCTCTCCCAGCTGTATCTGGTCGTTGACGCTCACCGTCCCATCGCACTCCACGAAGGTCGCCATCTTGTAGAGCCCCTTCAGCGTGATCTTCTCCACCGTGTACACGTAGCTGCTCGGCATGGTGATCTCCGTCCACATCTCCTTCTCATCCGGCACGTCGTCGTCGGGGATGATGTGGAGGATGTCGACCGGCATCCCGCACGACAGGAACTTCTGCTGGACCTCCGGCAGCGAGTCCCCTGCGAGGTTCACCTCGGTGCCCGCGTCAGAGCTGTGCTCCGGGAACACAAAGCACGCCTGGTCGTCGTCGTCGAAGCCGCTGAAGAGCAGACGCACCCGCTCCGCCCGCACCTCGGAGAAGTCGTGCCCCTGGCCCGCCGTCACCTCCTTCTTGCGGCTCGTGCCCACCTCGGTGAGCTTGATGTTGAAGGAGGCAGCGTTCTGCCCCTTCTGAGAGCGCGTGTTGGCGATGACGCGGTACACACGCTTGTCCACGCGCAGCACCATCCCGGCGCGCACCTTGTCCGCAAAGACGCCTCGTTGCTGAATCAGGAGCGGCGACGACGACGACAGCGGCGACGATGGAGGTGCGGTGAGGCGCGCCGCGGGTCCGACGACGGTGGCCGCAGCCGGCACACAACGCTGCCAACACCGGTACATGGGTGCCGGATGCGGGAGAGATGGGAATGGGGGTAGAGTGAGAGTGGCGGTGCACGGCGTCGTGGGGGGCCTATGTGTGTGTGTGTGTGAGCAGCGCCGATACGCGTACGAGTCGAGGTGAGCGGTGGTGGTAGCGGGGGGGGGGGGCGGCAGAGGAGATGAAAGATGTTGTGTGTGTGTGTGTGCGTGTGACACAGGATGGTGCACAGACGTGAACAGCTTCAGGTAGTTTTCATGTGGGGTAATGGAAGACACACACACACACACACACACACACACACGCGCACCTTCTTTCCGCTGCAGCGACCCGTCAAACATGCTGCACTGGGCGGCGGGCGGTGCGTACATCTCAGCGTGTGTGTTAGTCCACACACTACCGTGGTGGGAGGTGGTGGGAAGGGGGAGGAGCGGTGGGATATGTGTTGTTGATCGCACACATGGGATGCGTGCATGTGCAGCGGTGGGGGGAGGGTACATCGAAAGATCAAGAGAGAGAGAGAGAGGGAAAAGAAACAGAGGAAGAGGAGAGCGCGTGCCTCCTCTCCACTACTCACATCGGTGGGACGGAGGGAAGGGGAGGGGAGAAGGACTTCCTCAGCGTAGGTGTGGTCGTGTGGAGCAGCAGCGGCGTCCCCACCCCCATCTCTTCCCTCACTCCACCTCTGCTTCACTGCACACAGCGCAGGCCGGCGCACCAGAGCGAGAGAGAGAGAGAGCGTGTGTGTGTGTGTGTGTGACGTGACGTCACTTCTTTGACGCCGTCTTCGCCCCTCCGTTCGCGCCGGCTGTGGCGGCCGCACCAGCGCCGGCAGTGGCAGTGGCGGTGGTGTTGAGCCCGAGCTTCGCATCGAGCGTGGTGATCTGCTTCGCGAACTGCTCCTCGCGCTCGTGCAGCATGGCGAACGTCTCGGTGGAGAGCGCCTCGTGTGTGATGTATGTCCGCTGCACCACCCGGCGCAACGCACGTGGACCTTTGCCGGCGTAGTCGATCGTGTACGCCGTCAGGTCGACCGACAGGGTGCCCTCCTCCATCTTCGTGACGGTGCGCGAGCGGCCCAGAAAGAACTGCTCCACGGCGAGCATGTACTTCTTCGGGATCGCCTCCCACGCCGCCGGCTTCACAACACCCTCCTCGATCATCTGCGCCTCGTGCGTGCGCACCTGCCACTCGACGCTCTCCGACTCCTCCACGTGCTGCTTCGCAATCGCCGCGCGCAAGGCGGCCGCGCAGTAGGAGAGGTACTGGGCGCGGATGAGCGTCGGCGGGTGCAGCCGACGCCGCTCGTTGCGCCGCGCGCACAGCAGCGCGAGGGAGCTGAGCGACGACACGTACGCCTCCGTCTGCTCCGCCTTGCGCAGATAGCGGCTGAGGATCATCGTGGCGACGCTGCGGTCGCTCTGGGGCAGGAGCGGGTCGTTCACCTGCCCCACAAGACTGCCCTGCACGTCGAGGACGATGTGAAGGACATCGTGCTGATCCTCCTCGACGGAGACGACGCGACAGGAGGTGATCAGCGGCAGCAGCCACGCGCGGTTGTGTGGGGCGAAGGAGAGGTCTGCCAGCTCAAGCGCCTCCACGACGTGGTGCAGTTCAACGACGACAGCGTTGTCCGGGATCGAGACGACGACGCCATCGCTGTCGGCACCATCGCTCGCCGCGCTCTCATCCGCCACCGCCGCCGCGCCGGTGCCCCCACCACCGCCGCCGTCCTCGCCGTCCTCGCCGTCGTCGTCGCGGGCAACGCGGCCGCCGTTTGTGCTGCTGTAGATGGCCGTGCTGGACGCCTCGACGCCCGCCGTGGTGGCGGTGTACGGCAGCGACTGCCGCGCCACCACGACGCAGGGCAGCACAAACCACTCCCCACGCTCCATCTCGCGCAGCGACCGCTGCACGTCGAAGGGGACGTCGCGGTAGCCGATGTAGAGCGTCGGGGGCGGCTGCAGGGTGGCCAGCGCACCGGCACTGTAGCCGGCGCCGTCTGTGCCGCTGCTGCGCCGGCGGCGGCCGCGCGCGGAGGCCGCGCCGCTATGCTCGTCCCTGTCGTCGTCGTCGTCGTCGCCCTCGTCCTCTTGAGCGGGGAGCTGGAACTCTACTCGTGCGCTGCCGTCCGCTGCGGCGTCACGCAGGGTGGCGGTGGTGGTGGTCGCTGCCGCCGCCGCCGCCTCCGTCGCCGCCGTCGCCGCTTTGCTCGTCCGGTGCGACTCCGCGACTGTCCCGCCGGCCGCTGACGGCGCCTTCGACCTCGCCACGGTGGAGCTGCGCGGTGGACTGCCAAGGCCGCTGCTCTCCTCGGCAACGAAGGAGGCAGGCAGCAGCGCCGTCAGCACCGCCGCCCACCGGTCGAGGCACGCGCCGCACCGGTCCGGCAGCCCGCCCACCTCCATTCCCCCCACCGCATCCGGCCTTGAGCTGGTCGCTGCTGCTGCTGCTGCTGCTGCTGCTGCTGCGGTGGGCGACGGCGCGTCCTGCAAGGTGCTACGCGTGCGGAAGGCGCTGGCGAGGTCCTCTGCGATGGACCGCTCCGGCAGCGATGGCAGCCCGGGGAAGGTGCGGCCGATGTCCTCCGGCTCCATCGTGAGAAGGCAGCTGGCGAACAGGCAGCTGCGTGGCAGGCCAGGGTAGAGACCGCCCCACTGGATCGTGAGGAGGTCATCGAGCACGACAACAGCGGCGACCTTCACACCCCAGTTGCGCGCCACCTCGCGGTGGATCGCCAGCGGATCGAAGTCCTTGACGCCCTTGATGGCGTTCTGGATGATGCGCTTCACGAACCCACCCGCGGCGTCGTAGGGGACGGCGAGCTCGTCGGCGATCGTCCACGGCATCGGCAGCGGGTAGCGCCGGCGATACTGCGCGGCCTGCGTTAGCTGATCCACCTCCTCGATGGAGAGCTGCTCCCCGAGGTGGCGATCGGCCGTCTGCAGCCGGCCCTCCTGTGCGACGTGTGCGATGCACTGGTCGAACACCGCCAGCTCCTCCACCACGGTGCGCTTCCTCACCTCGGAGGAGCTGAGGATCACCTGCTTCAGGATGCGGCGGCCGCTGGCCTCGCGGACCACGAGCCCCTCGATCTTGATCTTGGGGCTGTTCGCCGCCAACTTGTCCGGCGACACGAGCCCGAGGGACTGCGGTACGCAGAAGGCGAGGTGCGTGTCAGCGTTCACGGCGCTGGTGCACTGGAGCAGCAGGACCTGCTTCGGCGGCGCGTCCTTCTTGCCGCGCTTGAAGACCAGCTGATGCACCGGCGTGGTGACCTTGGCTGTGTCGCCGGACCAGTAGGCACGGAAGTGCGTGCACGTGCACACCTCTTCAGAGGCGGCGGTGCCGCCGCCGCCGCCGCCCGTCACGGAGCCGCCGCCGCCGCCGCCACCTGGCGACCCCACGCCGCCGCCGGAGAGGGCCGTGGATGGCACACGCTCGAGGCTGAACTGCTGGGCGGCGGGGCCCTTGAACTTGGGGAGGTGCACAAGGATGACATCCCCCACCGTGAGCGGCACGGTGACGCGGAACTGCAGATGAAGCGCCACCGCAGTGCGCGGCAGCGGCGGCAGGATCGTGAGGGCGCTCGCCGTGAACTCTGCCACGTAGCCGCCCTCCTCCGCCGCGTCGCCGTCGGCCCCGGCCGCGGGTGGTGTGATGCTGGCCTTGGCCGATGGCTGCGACGGCGCCGTCGAGGCTGCGCGGCTGCCACTCGCCGCGTCCGCCAGCGACACCGATGTGAATTGACAGACGCGCTCGAAGGCGTCGAAGACGGGCTTCGCCTTCTTGGCCGACGCGCCCTTCGACCCACCCGCCGCCTTCGGTGGCATTCACAGCGACGACGCCGACCAGCCGTGCGCCGATGTAGACGAAGTTTCAAGTCGGTTCGTTGGCTCTCGCTGTGCCTGTGGTGGACGTGTGTGTCTCTCACCGTGTGTGTATGTGTGTGCGTCTGTGTGTCGATGTGGCGGCGCTGTGACGGAGCAGAGTGGAGGGGAGCGGGGGGGCGGGGGACGATGATGTGATGGAGCAGACGCGGGCGACGGAGTGCAATGAGTGGAGGCGATGGAGAGGCGTGGCGACGCGCGCGGGCGCTGCACTACATGGTCAGCCAGTCACAGACGCACACAAACGTGTGTGTCTCGTGCGATGACGACCGAGAGTGCGCCGATGTAGAGCGAGGCGTGGTTCTCCGTCCACCTTCTTTTTTTTCCTACACGCATCATCCTCTTCCTTGAGCACGTGTGTGTGTATGTGTGTGTGTGTGTGTGTGCTCGGGAAGTCCATGTCACACAGGCGCTTCTGTGAGTGCGCCGACACACACACACAACGTGGTGACGATGTGGCTGTAGAAGTTTGGAGTGGTGGAGCAGAGTCTGCAACTCGCCACCCCATCCACCCACACACACATATGTGCGCAAAAGAGGGGAGAGGGGAAGGGAGGGAGGCACGTGCATGTACAGACGCTGACGCGGACGACTAGTGGCGGTAGACCACACTTGTGTCGATGAGATGGTGCGATGTTGCGAAGGAGCGCAGCTTCACCGCCGTGCCGCCCTGGAGCACCTGAGGATCGCTTGGCTCCCACGCCGCGGAGGGCACGGCGGCGTTGGTGGATGTGTAGACGAGGAGGTCGAAGGCGCACGGCTGCGCCATCACGGGGAGGAAGGAGACCGAGGCAGTGATCTGTCGCATCACGGCTTGGATGTCGCGCCGCACGTCCTCCTCACTCCTCCGCCGTGAGCCGTGCGTCGTGTGCGCCGCCGCCGGGTCTGTCTGGATGTCTATCTCCCAGCGCTCCATCGTCCTCGCTGCCTCGACGTCGGTGATCAGCAGCACCACACGTCGGCACGTGCCGTGCGCGATCCATGATGCGATCTGCTGAAGCAGCTCCGCCAGGTACGCGTTCAGGTCTGCATCGGTGGAGATCATGAGCGGCACGCCATACTTGCGCACCTGGTCGAAGTCGTCGGGCGGGTAGACACCGCGCTGGTAGAGGATGTTGTTCACGGCGAAGCCGAGGTACTCGGTGACCGCCGCGACGGAGCCAGTGAGGGAGATGGCGTGCGTCGTCTGAGTCATCCCACCGGGCGTGAATGTATGTATGTGCGTGTATGTATGTATGTAGGTGTGCGTAGCTATGTCTAACAGAGGAGGGTGAGGGGGGGGGGGGGAGGAGAGTGTGTGTGTGTGTGTGCGACGTTGGCACACACTCCTCGCGTTCCTCCTCTTGAGCGGTTGCGCCAACACAAGAACAACAGGATGTGAAGACACACACGCACACTCTCTCTACAGCAGAAAGCACCACTGATGTTGTTTTCTTTCTTGAGGCGTCGCACAAGAGTGCGTGGAAGCGTATGTGCGTCGGTGATGGTGTGTTTGCGTGTGTGTGTGAGAGAGAGAGAGGTAAAGGGCCGGGAAGACAGACGCTGTGTGTTTGTGTGTGGGCTTGCGGTGCTCACTGTGTCTCGCGCATGAGTGGAGGTGATGTTGCACGCGACCTACACGGTGTCAGGAGTCCTTCTTCTTCTTCCACGCCGCTGCTGTCGCACACGTGTCCACATCAGGTGATACAGCGGCAAGTCACGGAATGCCGTGTGGGCTGACAGAGCGCACACATACACATACACATCCGCAGCACAGTGTTCCGCTTCTTCGTTTCCACACGCGTCAGAGAGCGCGCGTGTGTGTGTATGTGTGTATGGCAGGTGCGATGTCACTGTCAGAGCGTGGAAGTGTTGAGTGCGTAGAGAGGGGACGGCAATGACGTACGGTGGGTGTGGCGGTTCTGAGAGAGAGAGACACGCACATACACAGACACACGCGTGCGGATCACACACATTGTACATGATGATCGAGAGAGAGAGAGGGAGGGAGGGAGAGCACCAAGTTAGGAGGCAATACAGTACAAAAAAAAAAATAATAGTAAAAGAGAAGGACGCGATCACAACCACAACGAGAAGAGGCGAGTGCTGCGGGGAGAGATGTAGATGTAAAGCTCGAGAGGGAGAGCAGGAGATGGCACTCACACACACACCACACACACACACACACACACACACACACACACACACCACACGTACACAGAGACAGAAGCACAATCACACGCGCTCTCTCCCGCAGCGGAGAGAAAGAAGGAAAAAAAAAATGTACTACATCTGACACCGCCGCCGTCGCACAGCGCGACACGCATACACACACACACACACAACAGACACAGAGTTGGATGTACATCGTCGCACACACACACACATACTCATACACATGCACTATAGTAGCTCGGAGAACTCGCTGTGCGTTGGCAGACCGCTCCGCACGATGTGCGTCCCCTCCTCGACGAGCAGGCGATGCGCCGCTGTGTCGACGAGCCGTCGCGCTGCTGCGCGCTCCTGCGGCCAGTCTTTGCGGTAGTGCGTGTGCAAGATCGTCTCCGCCCGGCTCGCCCACGCCAGCGCATCGCCGCTGGCGCCGGCGGTGTAGAGCAGCTTCGAGAGGGCAGCCATGATGCGCACGGCAGCGAGCGTGTTGTCGCCGAGGTGGACCGCCTCGTAGAGGGCGAGTGCCTGTCCGTACATCTCCTGCACCGCCACTGCGCCGGCCCGCGACTCGAGAACGGCGGCGTGCATGAACAGCGTCGCGGCGAGGTGCAGTGCTTTGGAGGCGGTGTCGAAGGAGGCCTGCACGAGTGTGTCGCGCTGCCTCACGAGCTGCTCGCAGCGCGCCCGGGCGTCGGCGGCCTGCTGCACAGGGCTGGTGTTGTCGCCGCCGCCGCGGCTCACCGCCTCCATCTGTTCCTGCATCAGCACCTCTGCCGGCCGCAGCACGTCGCCGGACACGAGCAGCACGCCGCGGCGGTCCAGCAGCCGTGTCGCCTGCTGCAGACACTCGGCGGCGCTGTCCACGTCCTTCAGCAGGTAGAACAGCTCAGCCGCGTTCCACAGCGGCACCACGAGCCGCTCGCTGTGCGGACCAGCGGCCTCGCGCAGGCGTTGCAGGCGGCCTTCGACAGTGGCGCAGAGGGTCGTCGTGTCGAGGTCCAGCACCACCGTGGGCGGACACAGCAGCAGCGCGCCGAGGAACTTGCTGTCCATCAGCAGCAGCTCATCCTCGGCCATGCGGTTCACCTGCGCGATCGCGTACGCGGCGCTCAGGTGCTCCACCGCGGGTCGCCAGCGCTGCTGCGTCTCCGCAATGCAGCCGAGCACGTAGTGCCCCATGAGGCGGTCGCAGGACTGCGGCCCGACGCCGCGCTCCAGCGCGACAAGGCTGCGTGCCGCGACACCGGCGCTGTGCCTGCTGTTCACGGTGCAGTGGGCCACATGGGCGTACACGAGGTTGGAACGCGCGGCGAGCGGGTGCAGGGGCCCGTGCGTGCGCACAATGCGCTCGCACATCTGGCGCAGCATGGGCACGATGTCGGCCTCCTGCCCGGGCTGGGCACGGCTCTTCGCCACCATGAGTCCCACCCACAGCACCGCCGCCAGGGTGGCCCGCTGGTGGCGCTCGACGTGGCGGTGCTGGCCGAGCACGAGCTCCCGCACTGTGCTCTCCATCACCTCCACGCCCTCCTGCACGACGTCGTTCTGGAGAAGCAGCAGACCAGCGAAGAAGAGAACGTTCCACCGCAGCCGCTTGTGCGCCGCTGCCATCTTGGCCGGCACGTCGTTGCCGTCCGTGCCGGCACGCCCGAGAGCGGAGCCGGAGGAGAGGCGGCGGGAAGCTACTGTGCACCACCCGCGACTGCCACCAGCACCACCACCACCACCACCACTACTCGCCGCCGTCGTCGCCACCGGCGGCCGCGCCTGGCTCGGGAAGACGGTGGAGAAGCTCTGCTCCATCTCCTGCAGGTCACCCTTGCCGCGAAGCAGGCGCACCGCCTCGCGAACGAGCGTGGCGCCGTCCACCGACGCGGCGGCGGTGGAGACGAAGCTGCTGGTCGCGCTGCCGCGTCGCCGCGTGCTGTCGCTGGTGGCTGTGGTCGCCATCGTCGCCGTGAGGACCCCCGTGGGGGCACCGGTGCCACCGCCGCGGGCGATGCACATCTTGCTGAAGACGAGCACAAGGCGCAGCTGCGCCTGCAGCAGCGGCTGCGACGCACTCGCCACCCCGTCGCCGCCGCCGTCGTCCTCCATGGGGAGCAGGTGCATCTCCAAGGCGGCCACATACTGCTGCAACCGCTCCCGTCTGCCAGCCGCGGCACAGGCGATGGCGCACAGCAGCTCCGCCTCCACCACCTCGTAGGCGTCTGGCGCGTCGTCGCACAGCTGACGCGTGAGCATCACCACATCCTCTGCGACGGTGGCGGCGGTCACGTAGTCGCCATAGAACAAGTACGCCTCTGCGAGATCGCGCTGCGCCGCATTCACCAGCGCATCCGTGTCCCCCGCCAGCAGACACAAGGTGTGCACGCGCTGCAGAGCGTACTCGACCGCCTCGCCGTAGGCGCCGACGATGAGTGTGACCGTCATGGCCACCTCCAAGGCGTCCTCTAGCGAGCACAGGAGTTCGCGCTCGCGGCCCGAGAGCCGCGCATTGCCCTCCGCTGCAGCGGCGCCACCGCCGCTGTGACCAGTGCCGTTGGTGCCACTGTGCTTCCGCGGCGAGGCGGGCGAGCCGGCGGAGAGGATGGCGGCGGCGGCCTGCTGCAGCCCCTCCCGCGTACCGCGGGTCATGGCGGTGGTCTTGAGGAGCGCGCTGTGGCACAGTTGGCTGCACAGCTGGACGGTGTCGTTGAACAGCTGGGTCGACCCCCGCTCCTCCTCCGTGGCGAGGCAGAGGATGAGCCGCCGCAGCATCGTGAACGTCTTCTCCGCCGCCGCCTCGGCAGACGCGCTCAGGTGCAGACTGGTGCCGCTGGCACCGCCGCCGCCGTTGTGGCCGCTGCGGTTGGCGAGTACCGCGAAGGGGTTGTTGATGCTGCTGTTCGCGTGGCTGAAGATGCTGTCCGCGGCGGCGCCGTCGTGGCGCGACGCCGCCGCCGCCGTCGCCGCCGAGGACCCGCGACGGGTGTGCATGGAGGTGCGCCGGCCACTGACACTCACGTTGCCGGTGCTCGGGCCACCGTTCCAGAGGTATAAGTTCGCGAACATGCCGGCCAGCGCGCCATCGCTGAGCTCCTGCCGCGCCTCGCGCCTGAATCTCGTGCGTGTCTCGCCGCGCAGGAGCACTTTGTCCTCCTCGCCGAAGAGGGCGACGAGGCGGTCCTGCCACACCGTGAGGCGCAGGAAGCTCACCGGCGACTGGATGCCGTCCATGAAGATGGCGCTTGTGGGCAACGGCGGGCTGCGCAGCTCGCGGGTCGCCGCCGCGTCTGCATCGCGGTCGGCTGCGCTGCCACTCCTCCCTGTCGCCGCGGCGTCCGCGCCGTCAGCGTGCCGGCGGGTGGGGTGGGAGGACCGGCGGCCGCCGCCGTGCTTGCTGGACTGGGGGTCCCAGGACGTCACCACTGGCATGGACACGGGGCCGTTGGTGTCGAACTCCTGCTCCAGCTCCAGCACCTCCACCTTCGGCTTGCGCCGCTTGCGGTCGCGGCTCAGCGACGGAGTGGGAGAGCGGCTCTGACTCCCCGACTCGCCGGCGCCGGACACGCTCACGTCCCTCTCCAGTTCGTCGTCCGACCACGCGACGCTGAGGTGCGGCTCCTGTTGCGGACTTCCAACGCTCGGCGTCGACAGCGACTGTGGTTGTTGTTGGTGTTGCTGTTGCTGCTGCTGCTGTTGTTGCTGCTGCTGTGCCTGGCGCCGTCGCTCTGCAGCGGCCTCCTCCTCGGCCTTCTCCACCGCCTGCTGCGCCCGGCGCAGCTGCAGCCGACGCAGCCGCGTCGCCTCTGTGCAGGCGCTGTAGCGCAGCTCATGCGGGTTCGTGGCGGGGTAGAGGAAGTGCGTGGAGCGGCTGCGGCGACTCTCTGCCCGCTTACCCGGCCCGCAGACGGCGGCGCGGTGGCCGCAGCCACCACCGCCGCCATTGGCAGCGGCCGCGTTCAGCGCCGCGGACGCGTATGCGGCAGAGACGGCCGTCGCACCTCTTCCATTGTCTGCGCCACCGGCTGCTGCCACTGTCGTGGCGGCGGTGTTGCGTCCTGTGATGTTGTGCGCGTCGAAGCTGGAGCGCCGCAGCCGCCCACCCGGAGCGGCTCGCTCCACCGCGGCGCCGTCCTTCGCCGGGGACGGCGTGCGACTCTGGCGCCCGCCGCCGCTCGCCCCCAGCGCCGTGCCGCTGGTAGCGGAGCCGCTTGCCTCCTGGCTGAAGTTTGCGAGGGAGAGGGCGAAGCCATCCGTGACGTGGGCATCGCCGTCCCGGCCGGAGCGCGGCACCGAGGCGGTGGGGCTGCCCACCACACCATGCGTGATGGTGCGCGCCATCCGCGCCGCGACCGACGGCACCTGTGCGTACTGTGTGCCGGCTGTCTGGGATAGCGTGCCGGCGAACGTGTGCTCACGCGCCGCACTACTACCTGTCGCTGCTGCTGCTGCTACTGCGGCGGCGGCGGCGTTGGTGCTGTGCTGAAGGACGACGTGGCACGTCAAGGTGTTGCTGCTCCGCTGCACGCCGCCGGTCGCGGCATCCACGCTGCCACAGTCAATGCCGGTGATGGTGAGCCGCGCCGTGCCCTGCAGTGACGTGTTGGGCTCCATCAGGAGGTCGCCCGTAGTGGAGTTGATGTACGGTGGGACGACGAAGAGCTCCGCCACCGACGACACCACCGCATACTCGAGCACGCGCTCCAGCCCCACCTTCTCCCCAAGCCCGGGCCGCAGCCCCACGAGCCGGTGGACGCAGTAGAGCCCGCTGCTGCCGATGCGATCCTCACGCGTGATGTCGAGTCCCACCTTCTCCTCTTCCTGCACGAGTCCTACTCTGGCGGTGCCACCGCGCGCGTTCAGCAAGGCTGCTGCCGCCGCCGTCGTCGTCAGTGTTGTGCCGGCCCCGTGCGTCCCCCCGGCGCCACTCAGTGTGGCGCCGGCGATGGTGGCCGCCGCGCTGCCGTTGGCCGTCCCACCAAAGCGGGTCGTGCCGCTGCCGTTGGACGCCGCCGCCGCTGCTGCTGCTGCGGCCGCCGCCTCCGCCGCGTAGTCGCGCTCCATAATGAGCGTGTTCGTGTCGATGGCGAAGCGCACGGTCGTCAGGGCGCTGACTGGCGCGCCGGTGCTCGCGGTCGTGAAGGCGATCGCCGGTGGCGGCAGCGTGTCGGCTGTTGGGATGTTCACATCCCAGTCGATGCGCCGCCGCGCGCTGGCGAGCGTCTTCAGCTGCGCGTCGGAGCCGGTGAGCTCAGGCAGGAGCTCCTGCGCGAGGTGGTACTGCAGCCGCGGCGGCTCCACTGCCCCGCTGCGGTGGTTCGTGTGCGCCACCTCGATGACGTCCTCGGCCGTCGTGCCGTAGAGACGGCGCAGGTGTCCGAGCGCGCTCGTGGCCGGCGCGCCGTCGAGGGTCTGCTGCAGCAGCGGCACGCCATCCGTGTTGGGGCGGCCGTTGCGAATCGCCTCCACCGCAACGACGGTCGCCTTCGCCGCCGCCGCCACCGTGATGCTGGCTGGCGAGGCGATCGTCGGCGACGTCGAGCGGCCGCGGCTGCGGTGCGATGTGTGGCCCCCGTGATGTGGGCTGCGGCTCCGGTCAGGGGAGACGCTCCGGCGCGGCGGCTCACCGCTGCCGCCGGCCACCGCGCCGAGGTGAGTGTTGCTGAACTGCGGTCCAATGGCGGGGCGGAGGAGCGAGTCCGGCACCTCCGTCAGTGACGCGACGCCGCGGATCTCCTCCTGCACGGACGGCGACACGGACAGCAGCGGGTTCACCACGGCACCGCCGACGACGTAGTACGCCGGCCCGTCCGGTGCCGCCGCCGCCGCCGCTGCTGCTGCTGCTGTCGTTGTTGTTGTTGTTGCGTGGGAGGCGAGGTACTTGGCCAGCGTCGCCTGTCGCGCCGTCCACGCCGCCGCGTCGGGCGGCCGCGGCACACGCGCGCCGTCGGAGATTGAGTGGGCGGTGTAGTGCGTGGGCGGTATCCGCTGCGCCGCTGCCATGCCGCGCATCGATGCCGAGGAGAGCCGCGGCGGCGGTGGGGCGGCGGCCGGCGGCCGCGACACGGCTGGGCTGTGCGGCGCGACGGGGGCGAGGGTGGGGACCGGTGCGGGCGGCAGTTTGCGCGGTCGCGCACTCCGCACTGCCCCGGCACCGGTGTGGGAGCGGCGGTAGGCGCCACCACCGGCCACGAACAAGGACGATGCTGGCGGCGGTGCGCACACGACGCCGGAGGGCGGCAGCGGCACCGTCGCCATCGACGGCGCCGCCATCACAGACGCGGCACCGGGTCTCGAGGGGCGTGCCGGCGATGGCGTGCTGTGCCCGCGTGCGGAGAGCGGGTAGGAGTGACAGAGCCCACCATCAGGTTGTGGTGCAGGTGCGCCACGTGGCTGCCGTTGCATGGCGTCAAGATGCAGCGACGCCTCCGTCTATCGTTCTCGGTCTGCACTTTTGTGTGTGTGCGTGCGTCTCGCAGAGTGGGACCGTTGAGAGATGCACAAGTATGTATGTGTGTGTGTGTGTGTAGCGAAGGGAATCACAGGTTTTTACATCGTGTACATCCAACACGTGTGTGCGTGTGTGTGTGTGTGTTCTGTGCTCACCACAGCGATATTGACCCTAACTCCAAAAACAAACAAACAAACACACACACACACACAAGAGGAGGTCTACGGTCTCTCTCTCTCTCACTGGCTGAGCTGAGACGGCCAGTACGCACTCTCTCGCACACACACACAGTGACGGAGTGGGGGAGCGAGAGTTTGTGTGTGAGTGAAGTGAGGGAGGAGGAGGAGCGAGCACGCGCGTGGGCAACAAAAAAGAAAAAAAAAACGAAAGAAACGAGCGGGTTCAAAGTAGCGCGAGCTGTCGATCGATGTGTGTACGTGTGTGTGTGTGTGTGTCGCCATCACAAAAGGGTAAGGCAGAGGTAGAGCAGAGCAGAGCAGAGAGAAATAAAAGATAGTGTGACGATCCATGTGACCACGCACACGTACACAGACAGACACACACACACGCATTCTTGCACACTATCGCACACGTTTTTGTTGTGTGTGTGTATGTGTGTGTGTGTGCTTGTGCGACCTCCATCGCGTCCTGCTGCAGTTCTTCTTCTTCTTCGCTGGTGCTGTCCAACTCTGCAGAGAGGCCACCTCCACCCCGCCAACGCGAGGGTGCGGCCACTGCACAACAACGACAACAACGACCTCCATACAACACAAAACAAAAAAAGAGAAAAGGCGCGAGTTCAGCAGCAGCGGTGGAGGACGCGCTGTCCTACTCGAGCATGCGCTCTCTCAAGTTTTGGAGGGCGTTGTTCACGTACGTCCACTCCAGCACGGTCTGGTGGAAGGCGCGCGTGTCCTGCGCATCCCAGCTCGCAATGGCGGATGTGAAGTAGCCCTTCGCGCGGTCCTCCAGGTCGTGGCGCAGCACCGCCCACTGCCGTCTCACGTCCTCATCTGCCCCATCGCCGCCGAAGATGAGCTCGCTCGCCGACATCATCTCCATGAGGAACTCTTGGCTCATGGGGGCATCGGGCCGCGCCTCACGCGTTGCCATGGTGCGGCGGTCGTCCTCCACCATGAGCTCCTCCGCCTCCGCCGCCGTCAGCGGGCCGCCCTTCACCTCCTCGGCCTTCACGAGGCGAGAGAGGTAGCGGCACCGCGCATAGGGCGTCCGCAGCGCCTCGTAGGCCGCGTTGGCGTACGTGGAGACGTCGACGGCGGCACCAGCGGCGTCGGGGACGCACGGCGTCGGCGATGCCGCGACGGTCGGCGAGGCGTCGGCTGCCGCGGTCCGCCGCTGCTGACGTCGCTCCAGCTCTCTCACCTGCACCTGCTGCTGATCTGGGTGCACGCGACGCTGGAGGTTGTGGTATGTCTTCTGCAGCGCCGCCACATCGATATCGGGGTGCCGCGCGACGTGGAGGAAGTCGAAGAAGTTCCCCTTGCCACTCGCTGCTGTGCTGCAGCGTCGCGGCTGCACCGTCCACAGCGATGCAGCGGCGGTGGTGCAGCCGGCAAGTCGCGCCGGGCCGACGCGGCGCTGCAGCAGGCGGGGCGCCGCGATGAACATGTGCGCGTGTAGCCGAAGGGGCGAGGGGGTAAGAGGGAGAGAGAGGACAGGGGGCGGTGCGTTGTGGCTGCGCAGGTGCACACGAGAAGAGAGATGAGGATGATGTGTGTGTGTGTGTGTGTGTGTATGTTGAACAGGAGTAGACGGGTGTGTGCGAGAGGGCCGGTGATGATGGTGGGGACTCGCTGGCGATGTCGCCCGGAGCGCGTTGCTCGCACATCTTTTCTTCGTCTCACTGTCGTCTTCACTTTTTTTTTTTTTTATTGATATGCACATGAACACACTCCGACACATGTACACGTACACGGAAACATACATTCAAGACACACACACACCATTGTGTGGGAAGTAGTTGTACAAAGCAGCGCCGTTGGTGGAGACGCTGGCAGGACGGCTCAAGCGATGACGCACCCGATGCCGTAGTCGGGCAGAGCACACCACTGCACAGCGGACGCGTGTGTGTGTGTGTGGGGGGGGGGTGGAGGAGGAGAAGAAGCGGGCGGTGGTGGGCGGCGTGGTGGACGGTGTGCAGCAGCATCCAACACGCCTGCCACCCGCACCACAGGCGAGGGAGGTGGTGCAGTTGGCCTCCTCCTCCTTCTCGCACGACAACTGTGACTGGACATCCGAGAGAGAGAGAGAGAGGAAGACGAATGGGGGAGGGAAGAGGGGGAGAGAGTGCGTGTGTTGAGAGGAGCAGACTTGTGGGCCTGCGATCCTGGCGACGTAACGAGAGAGAGAGAGTCGGTGTGTGGGTGGAACAGACACACACAGATACACACACAGCAAGTGGAGGTGGTGGTGGTGAGTCAGTGGAGAGGACATCACGGAAGTCAGACAGCGGCGAAAGAAAAAAAACAACAAAAAAACTGAAGAGGACGACGGAGAGGACCTCCTGCACGAGAGCACCTATCGACATCCAAAAGTAGAGAGAGAAGACACGCGAGTGTAAAGTTAAAAGAGGGAGGGAGAGAGCGAGTGAGTGAGTGAGTGTGCAGCAGGTGGTGGGGAGGCACGTGTGTGTGTGTGTGTGCGTCTGTGTCGTGCTGTCGCTCCCCCCCCTCTCCCCTCCGTAGACCTTCACAGTGCTGTGCCGGCATGCACGCCATCGCGGACGCTACTGGCGACCCGTGTAGGCGGTCAGGACCTGCATCGGGCTGAGCAGACGCAGCGCGCCATCGGCGTCGTCGTTGTCGTCGTCGTCGTGCGTCTGTGACGTGGAGGTGGCCGCGTGCATGCGTGCGGCGTGTGCTTTGATGGCCTGCACACGATGGAAGAGGCGGGAGAGCGCCGCGGCGTTGCCGTCCTTGCCGGGGGAGGTGTTGTCGGCGAAGGTCAGGCCGCGCCGTTGACCGGTGCGCTCCGCCACGGCAATGACGCCGGTGGTCGCCGTCGCCGCCACACGCGCGAGCTTCGCCTCCAAGTGTGTGATGCGGGTCGCGATGAACGCGGGGGAGAAGAGAAGCGCCGTCAGCACCGCCGTCAGAGTCAGCTGCGTGTCCACGGACTGCCGCTGCAGCTGTTGTTGCTGCTGTTGCTGCTGCTGCTGGAGCAGCTGTGCCTGGGCGGTCCTCCCGGCGAAGCGCGTGTGGGGTCCCGGGGCTGACGGCAGCGACGGCGCCGAGCTCGGCGTCGCGCCAGCGGCTGCAGCGGTGTGCAGGGCGGGGGTCGGGCTTCTTGCGTTCCTCTTGCGCTTCGCATCGGCGCCGGCGCTCTCCTCGGCCGACGACGGCAGCGAGAGCGACTCCTTCTTGGCTCGCGCCCCGGCGCTCGCGGAGCGCGGCAGTGGATCGGCCGCCACGGCCGTCACCATCGCGGTCGCGGCGGCCGTGATGTGCGCCTGCAGAGCGTGGCGCGCGGCGAGCGCTGCACACATCGGCCGCACCTGCTGCTCCGACACCGGCGCCCTCAACAGCGCCAAGAGCGGCCCCAGCACATGCGGCTCGTAGGGGCCGATGGGCCGCACCAGGTGCTGCACCGCCTCCGGGTCCTGCAGGGACGCCGCGGGGGCGGCGGCGGCGGTTGCTGACGCGCCTGACCCAGCAGCGGTGGAGGAAGCGGAGGCGGCGCTCCCACTCCCGGTGCCTGTCGCGCCGCCCGGTGCGGTCGCCGCAACGGTGGTGGTGGTAGTGTTGGTGGTGCCAGGGCCACCGCTCTTGGCCGCGGGGCTCGTGGACGCCGCGCGACCGTCCCCGGCGGCGGCCCGGGAGAGCGTGACGACCACTCCTGCCGTCGCTGCGGCGGTGGCGGAGGCGGTGGCGGTGGTGGCGCCCGCCACGACGAAGGGGCCGGTGAGCAGCTGCCACACCTGCGCCGGGTCGACGGCGAGCGCCGTTCGTGCGGCCGCGAGGGCAGCCACGGCGGCGGCGGACGTGGACCCGCTGACGGGGTCTGCCACGCTTCCACCGCCTCCACGAGCACCGGCAGTCCCGCCAGCCGCACCGCCGCCGTGTGTCGCGGGCCTCACCATGATCGACCGCTTCCGATCTGCCGGGCCGCGGCCACCACCACCACCACCACCGGGTGCGCTGCCGCCACTGCCAGGTCGGGAGAGGGCGCTCATCGCCTGACGCGCCGCGACGGCGGTGCCGACGGTGTCGCCCGTGCCCGTCTCCGTGCCGATGGCGGACCACTCGCGCAGGGGCAGCAGCCGCAGCAAGTCGGCGCCGCCGTACTCGCCCTCCAACGCCTGCAGCTCATCCAGCGAGTACACGTCGTGCAGCAGCACCAACACTTCGGCCAGGGCCTCTTGCTGCTCCGTGGTGGCCGACACGCTGCCGATGTCGTGTGTCGTGGGCGAGGTCGCCGTCGGCGTGGTGAGCTGCGGCGCGATCGCCGCCACGGCGTCGCCCTTCTCCCACGGCGGCGGCACAACAGCGTACTGAGCCTCTTGTATTGTGCGCAGCGTGCCGTAGTCGACCGTGATGTTCATCGACGCCGCCGCCGCCGCAGCAGCAGTCGTGGCGGTTGAGGCTGGTGATGGTGCACCGTATCGTCGTCCTCCGGTGGAGCGCTCCAGCGTTGCCGCCGCTGCTGCTGCTGCTGGTGCTGCTGGCGCGGGCATGCTTGCCATGGCTGACGGTCCCGAGGTACCCGGTCGCGATGCAGTAGCACCAGCGGCAGCAGCGACGGCGGCGGCGGCGGCGGCGCGCACGACGACGCTCGATGCCTGCAAGGCGGACCGCAGCGTGGCAAGCCGGTCTGGCGCGGGCATGTCGACAGGCAGAAGCCGACTCACCGCAGGCGGCGGTGGTGCGCCGGTGGGCAGCAGCGCAGACGAGGCGACGGTGGTGCCGCCAACGGCAGCAGCAGCGCCGCCTCCGCCACAAGTGTTCGGCGTCGCTACCACCACAGGTGCATCACCGCGCACGGCCCTGAAGTACACGCTGTCATGCAGAGTGGGCAGGACGCCACGCGATGAGGCTGCCATCGCCGCCGCTGTGGAGATAGGAGGCGCGGCACCGCCGCGGGTGGCGGCCGAGGACAGCGGCGACCTTGTGGACACGGGCGAGCCGGCAGCGGAGGCGGCGGGGGTGGACGGAAGCTGAAGGCGATCGAGGGGCACATCCACGGTGAGGAGCGCCACTGCCGCGGCGGCTGCGGCGGCTCTGTTGCCAGCGCCGGCCGCAGAGGTGGGCGTCGTCGCCGCTGTGGCTGTGGTCGTTGCGATGGAGCCGAAGGGGTTCGTTGTCGCCTTGCGGCCGGCGCGCAGTGGCGAGGAGGCGGTGGAGGCGCCGCCTGAGCTGGTCGACAGAGGCGGCGCACGCGTGCCTGGGGCGGCGAGGAGGACGAAGCTCTGCGCCTCCCGTCGCTCACCTTCACCGTCGCCGAGCTCTGGCGCTGCTGCCGCTGCTGCTGCTGCTGCGACGGCGCTGGTTCGTTGCCAGCTGTCGGCGGAGAGCGGCATGCCGGGTTGCGCGAGGGCCCACATCGCGTGGAAAGACCTCCACGTCTCTTCGTGGTGATGCCGCGCCGCGGCGGTGCTCTGCGCCACCAACTCCTCCGCGAGGCGTCGCTGCCGCAGGTAGTCGTGGTAGTGGCGATCGAGGTCGCGCACGGTGATGGACTTGGCGAAGGGCACGCGAGTCCCGCCGTGTCCGGCGCGCGCCGCGCCTGGACAAGTTCCGGGACGCTCGCCACCCACCGCCGCGGGTCCTCCGCCGCTGGTGCTCATCATCGTCGTCGTGGTGGCGGCCGCGGCGGCGGTGTGGCGCGGCTTGCCGTCACGCGAGCGTCGCTGCAGCCGCGCCACCGCCGCGGCCGCCGCGCGCTCTGTTGCCGTCACAGACTGGCAGTCGAGCACCTCGACCTGCGGCAGCGCCGCCACGCATCGCTCGCGGTAGCGTGGTTCACCCGTGACGGGGTTGTCACGCAGGTCGAGGAAGCTCAGGTTGCGCAGCCGCCGCAGCGCTCGGAGTACCTTGTCGAGGTCGGTGAGCTTGTTGTGAGCCAAGGAGAGATGCTCCAGGAGGGGGAGGCGTGGGATGTCCGTGTCGGCCGCGATGTCGCGAAGGCGGTTGTGTGTTGCGTGAAGGTGTGTCAGCCGACGACACCCGCGGTAGAGCGGCGGTGCTGGTAGGGGACACCTGTCGGCGGGGCTGGCGGCGATCAGCAACGCGTCGGGTGAGGCCGCGGCGTGCGGGGGCGGCAGTACCAGGTTGTGCAGCGTCGAGAAGGCGTTGTGATCGACGACGAGGCAGCGCAGGTGCTCGAGTCGCAGGAAGTTGTGGTGGAGCGCGGTGAAGCCGCGGTGCGTGCACACGTACTCGACCAGCGCCGGCGCCGTCGCGGCGGAGAGGCCGAGGTCTGTCAGCGGGTCACACACGGAGGCGCCCGCGGTGTCGCCAGCGACGCCACCGCCAGTGCAGACGGATACGGTAAACCGCGCCGTCGACGCTGTCGCGCCGCCACCGCCGCCGCTCGCCTGCGTCGTCGCCGGCGCTGACCCGCAGCGCCGCGCCGTCGCATGGGTGCCGTCCTCGCGATGGAGGATGCCGTAGTAGCGCTGCTGATTGCGCGTCCGCATCGTCGCGGTGCGGTCGCCCGCTCTCCTGTACGTGTGCCAGCGTACTTGTGTGTGTGTGTGTGTGTGTGAACTTGTGTGTGTGTGGTAGCGACAGTGTGTGCGAATGCTCGACTTGCACTGTCTCTCCGCTGAGCACGTTCAACGGCCGCGGCGGAGTGGGGGCGAGGAGGGAGCGCACAAGACAGACGGTGAGGAAAGGAGAGAAGGGGAGTGCAGGGTGGAGACGATGATGACAACTACGGTCGCAGTCGGCACAGCATACGCACACATACACACACGCACACACACACACACACGTGCGAGTACATGTCGCCACAGGCTGTGCTGGCGGCATCCTGGTTCTCCCTTCCAAGCGCGCGCGCACGCACCCACGCGATGCGGAGGAGCTGAGCGGAGGTTGGGAGACGAGTGGGACGGATGATGGGAAAGCGTGACGGAGTGGGAGGTCGCCGTCTCATGGTTCTCTCTCGTTCACTTTCCTTCTGTTTGCCGCAGCTCGAGTGCGTCTCGCTCAGGCGTTGGCGGCGGCGGAGGGCACCGGCGGCATATCACGCCCGCGCCAGTCCTTAACGTTTGTGCCTGCCTCCTCGTAGACGTCCACGGCCGCGATGGTGACCACGTCAGCACCGCGGAGCATCAGGACGCCGAGGTGCACCTCCTCCATCACCGGCAGCGGGGCAGCGGTGTGGTCAACGCCGCTGCCGCCGACGTCGGCCACTGCGGCGTCGTCGTCACCGCTGTCGCGTGCCTCGGCGTGGTCGTACGGCGCGCCAACACGCTCCACGCAGGATGTGAGCACGATGTTGAGCAGCTGATCCGCCGCATGGAGAACACCAACGAGGTTGCGGCCATCCACAGTCACGACGGAGACGCGCTTACGCAGATAGGAGGACAGCATCTGTGGTGCGGTCGTGGCAATGTGCCTGTGCGCACGTGTGTGTATGTGTGTGTGTGTGTGTGTGTGTGTGTGTGCTAGAGTGGGGAGGAGGGGAGGAGAGAACAGGTAGCCAGGAGATGACAGCAGAGGATCACGGGAGCGTGGACCAGTGTCAGAGAGGAGACGAATGCGTGTTCGTATGTGTGTGCGCGCATGCACGCGTCTGTGTCTGTGCGTTGGGGACGGAGGCGGTGTTGGGTGGAGGGGGACTGGTACCTCTGTCCTCACGCCCCCCCCTTCCCACCCTCCTTCGCTCTTACTTCCTGCTCTCCGTGCGCATGTCGCACGTGCGGCACCTGTGATGGTGGTGGTGTTGCCACTGCGCCTGCTTTCATGAAACTGTCGTACAACGCGCGTGCTGCATTTTTTTCTTTTTTTTTTCCTTTTGTGTGTGACCTCTCGCTACTATTCTTTTGTTTGATGGCACACACACACACACACACACACACACACAGTGGAGCGCGCGCCTCACAAACGTCAGATGTGGAGACACGACGTGCCTTTGTCCAACACTTGGAGGGGAGAGAGTGTGTATGTGTGTGGGAGAGAGAGAGACACATCATCATCTTCCTACTCCTACTCCTCCTCCTCCTTTCTGCGGTGTCTCTCTCTGTCTCTCTCCCGCTGTGAGTGTGTTGACCTGCTCTCTCTCCCTGGGGCGTGCGAGAGAGAGAGAGAGACACAGACAGAGGGAGGGAGAGAGAGACAGCGGCTGGGGTCGGGGGTGGAGGGTGATGGCGGCTGGGATAAGAGGCGTATGTGTGTGCTGCTGCTGCTGCTGCTGCTGGATCACGCCTTTGTCTTCCTCTCTCACCTTTCTCTCTCTCTTACAATTAAACCAACGACAGAGAGAAGGAACAAACAAACAAACACACTCACTCACACACACACACACACACTCACTCACACAAAAAACGGAGAAGAGGAGCGTCGCCTCCGCCGCCGTCGCCGCAGCGGCAGAAAAAAAAAAACAAAGAAAGAAAGAAGACAAGACACACACACACACACACGCACACAAAGTGCGAAAACAAAACAACAACAACAACAACAACAAAACAAAACAAAAAAAGAGAGCGCAGAAGGGGGCAGAAACATGATGATGATGATGATGGTACGTCGGTGGAGGTGGAGGTGGTGGTGGTGGTGGTGGAGAGATGCGCACACGGACAAACGAGAAATACAAAAAAAAAAAAAAAACAAAAAACGGTATCACACGCACAACACCAGGAGAAGGGGGCTCACTCACACTCGCCCAGTCCGGAGCTCAAACATACACACACACACACACATACAAAGGTGGGATGCACGCTGTTCTATCCCGCCGTCCGTTGTGTGGCACATCTGTGTGTGCGTTTGTGTGAATGTGTGTGTGTGGCTGTGCGCATGACATTCCGTGAGGTGGTGCTGAGGTGCCTTCCTCCTCCTCACACCTCACATGCACCTTCTCGATCCACTGCTCTGCTCCCCTCTCTCGCTGTCGGGTGGTCTCTGCGCAGCACAAGTGGGCATGGGGATGGGGTGCGCGCGGAGTCCAACCCCGCCCTGCTTGACGACCTGTAGTCGACAGGGGTGTGGTGGAGGAGAGTTGCGCGTACACCCACCCACACACACGCAGAGAAACACAGCGAGGTAGAGGGGAGGAGGAGGAGGAGAGGTAGCGGGGAGGAGGACGCAGCGGTGGTACTTCAGCTGAGGACGCGCTTGGCTGCCGCGAGGACGTCGGCGACCTGCGGCTGCGAGGAGAGCTCGATGTCCTTGCTGTACGGCGTCGGGCAGTCGGCGCACGACACGCGCTCGATGGGGGCGTCGAGGAAGTCGAAGGTGTCGCTCTCCATCACGCAGGCGCAGATCTCAGCGCCGATGTTGCACACCGGGAAGGACTCGTCCACCGTCACGGCGCGGTGCGTCTTCTTGATCGACTTGAAGATCGTCTCGCGGTCGAGCGGGCGAAGGGAGCGGAGGTTGATCACCTCGGCCTGCACGCCCTCTGCGGCGAGCTTCTCTGCCGCCTTCAGGCACAGCTCCACGCCCCGCGAGAAGCCGATCAGGGTGATGTCCGTGCCGGCGCGCTCGATCTTCGCCTTGCCGAACGGGATCACGAAGTTCTTATCCGCCACCTCGTCTGTCACCGGGAACGTCTCGCCGTAGAGCAGCTCATGCTCCAGCATCACCACCGCGTTGTCGTCGCGGATCGCCGCCTTCATCATACCGCGCGCGTCCTCGCAGTTGTACGGCGCGATCACCTTGAGGCCCGGCACAGACGCGTACCACGGGCCGAAGCACTGGCTGTGCTGGGCACCCACACCAGCGGACGCGCCGTTGGGGCCGCGGAAGACGATGGGGCACTTCATCTGCCCGCCAGACATGTATAGACTCTTGCCGGCGGAGTTCACGATCTGATCGATCGCCTGCATCGCAAAGTTGAACGTCATGAACTCGCAGACCGGGCGCATGCCGCCGAGAGCCGCGCCGACCGCCATCCCCGCGAAGCCGTGCTCCGTGATGGGCATGTCGATGATGCGGTCCTTGCCGTACTTGTCCACGAGTCCCTTGGTCACCTTGTACGCGCCCTGGTACTGACCGACCTCCTCGCCGACCACGAAGACCTTATCGTCGCGGGCGAGCTCCTCGTCCAGCGCAGACTGGATCGCATCGCGCACCGTCATGTTCGTGGTGGCGCAGCGGGCCGCCACGGCGGCGGAGGCGGAGAAGACCGCGCGAGAGGCGAAGCGGCGCATGATGCTCAGCGAAGAAGTGTATTGTGTGTGTGTGTGTGTGTGTATGGGGGGAGATGATGAGATGAGGAAGACAACGTTGACTGACGGACTGATAGAGAAAAGGCACAGGAGAGTGAAGCGAGCGTGGCACTGCTGCGTGTGTGTGTATGTATGTGTGTGTGTGTGTGTGTGTATGTGTGTGTGTGTGGTGGGGTGCAACAGCAGAGGGAAGAGAGATAGACAGATGTTTGACCGAGGCGAGGTGTACATGTGTGCAGAGAGAGAGAGAGAGGGAGGAGAAAGGGGGGAGGGGAGGTGACGACACGATGAGGAGGGTCGTGGCCGTCCATTACGCATCTACTCACGCCGTCATCTTCTGCAACACTTCCGGTGTGCGTGTGTGTGGGCGGGGGCGGTGCAGCAGGCGACGTCGCGTGCCTCCTTGATGAATGAACTTCTCACCGTTCTCATCCCCCCCAATCGGCCACCTTGTCGTACCGCTCACGTGCACAGGTCCGTTGATACCCGTTGTGCGCACGGTGGCTCATCCACCAAGTCTTCAAGTCACACACAGACACACACACACACACACAGACAGACAGACATACGCATCTGTTCCGTGGTCGCCACACTTCCATCTTGGTAGCCGGCGGAGGGAGAGACGGTGGCGGGTCAGTCGCGGCGCCGCTTGCTGCCGCTGCTGCGCTGGTGGTGGTGATGCCTACGTGCCTCTCCACCTCCGCCACCACCGCCACCACCGCTACTAACGCCACTACCGCCTCCACCACCGCCACCACCGCCACCGCCACCGCCTCCGCCTCCGCCACCGCCACTACCACTACCGCCACCACCGCCACCACCGCCACCACCAGCAGCACGTAGTTCCCTCTTGAGCCGCTCCTCGCGAGCCCGCCGGCCGCCACGCTTGCTCTTGCTTCTGCTAGACCGCTCCACTGTGGTGGCCGCCGGGGCGGAGCTCGTCGAGGCGGCCACGGCTCCCTTTGCTGCTGCTGCTGCTGTTGGTGCTGCTGCCGGTGCAGCGGCTGGTGCCTTGGGTGTCGTGGGGGCTGCCGCTGGTGGCGCACGCAGCGTAAACAGGCGAAACACATCATCGGCGACGCCGCGGTCGGTGCGCGCTGCACTGCTCTGCATCGCCGCGAGATGCCGCGCCACCGCACTCGTGGCGTCACCCTTGCACCGCAACGCGATGGGGTGCACCACCACGCGTACCCTCTCCACGACGCTGCGCACCAGCGAGAGCGGCTCGCCGAGGTGCTGCAGGACGAAGGCCACCTTCCACTCGTCCAGCGTCCCGCTCCGCTCCGCCAACTTCTGCAGGGCCGCCACCACATCGCTGCTGGTGTTCTGCACCATACGGAACGCGTCCGCCTCCGTGTCGGAGAGACAACGGCGGAGAGCGCGGGCGGCGCTGCTCTCCAACACGAAGCTCTGCTTGTACGGCAGCACGATGTCCAGCAGAAGGAGGCGCATGCAGCACACACACGACAGCGCCTCGACCCTGGTGCCGTCGGCCAGCGCGCTGGCGAGGCTGAAGAAGAGCCTCTGGCACAGACGCTGCCGCTCCTGCGCCGTCGTGGCGATGGGCAGCCTCGCGTTGTTCAGGATGTGCAGCAGCTGGCCGACTGCCGCGGCGCTGACGGCGCCGTCCAACGGGGAGATGCGTGCGCGCTGGGCGAGCGCCTCGTGGACCTCGGCGAGGTACACACGGAGGGTGGCCGGCGCCAGGACCGTCGAGGAGGACGTGCTCCCCACCCCCCGAGCCGGCGTGTCCGGCGCCGCCTCCGCTGCCGCTGCCGCTGCCGCTGCGGGACGCTGGAGTTCCTGTTGCTGCTCCAGCAGCAGCTCCTCGAGGTCGCCGCGTACCGCCTCCAGCGGCGCGTGCAGGGCGGAGGCCGCATCGCCGTCCGCCTCCTTCTTCATGTGCTGCTCCATCATGGCGCGGATGCGGAGGAGCGTGTGTGACGGCGCATGCGACCCGCCATGCGCGGAGAACTCGCGCAGCAGCCGCTTGGCGGCCGGCTGCACACGCGCCGCGGTGTCGAGGTCGTCGTAGCCGCTGGCCCAGAACCACGCCAGCCAGCGGTGGAGGCGGCGGCGGCAGACACGGTCACCACCACCACCACCACCATCAACGCCGCCGTCAGCGCCACTGCAGCGCTGCTCCTCCGACGCAGACGAGACCTCCTCGGCAGGGCGTGGCGGCACTGCAGCATCCGCGACCACGTCGGCTGCCCGACGGCGCAGAGAGCTCCAGAGCGGGTGCGTCACTCCCGCCTCCGCATCGTCGCTGAGCTTCAGCACCACCGCCGCCGCCGCAGCAGCAGCAGCGGGTGAGGTGGCGGACCCGCTCGACAACTCCCGAGCGCACCACCGACACGCGCCGAAGAACACCGCCGCCATCACATCGGTTGCCACACTCCGCGTCCAGAACAGCGTGGGCGGACGCGCGCTGCCCTCTGGCGGCTTCGCGACGCGTGCGCGGACCACCGCCGCGGCCTCGCGCAGGATGTCCACGAACGGCCCACACGTGGCGGTGGACGTGGCGAGCTCGAGCATGTAGCGCGCCGCCGCCGCGTGTGCGTGCCACGCCGGCTCCGCCGTCGGCGTCTCCTCCGCCGCGTAGAAGTGGAGTCTAGGCAGCTCCCACGCGTAGGCCATCGCAGCGCTCGCGGGGTGTCGCGCCGCCAGCGCCAGACACAGGTCCACATCTTCGGCGGTTGTCCAGTCCAGCCCGAGAGCGCGGAGCGGAGGGACGAAGAAGGCGGCGAGGCCGTAGCGCTTCCGGTCCACGATGTGGTGGCGCAGATACCCCACAACACCAGAGCCGCCCTCGCCGAGGAACATCTCGAGCGCGGCCCGCAGCCGCGGCATCGCCGTCGGCGGCAGTGTGCGGAGGACGGCCGCGAAGAACATCACCGTCTCACTGGCCGCCACCTCGTCGCCGGTGTTGCGCATGAACGCGACGAGGGCCTCGCCCAGCGCAGCGGCGGTGAAGCGCGTCGCGGCGGTGGGCAGGGTGCACTGAGACACTTCCATCACTGTGGCGGTGCCGTCGCCAGCGCCAGCGAGCCCCTGCAGACGATCGAGTGCACACTGCATCGCCCGCTCCACCGCCGCGAAGACGCTGCAGTGGCGGGGGAAGCACAGCTCCGCCAGCTGCACCGAGGAGAACGGCGACTCCCTCACCGCGCGTGCACGGGCGGCGTCCGCGGCCTCGCCGTGCTCCCCTGCCCCGCCACTCTTGAAGCGCACCACCGCATCCACACTGACGTCGCGCGCGACTGTGGCAGCGCTGACGGCCGGCAGGACGGACTCCTGCAGGACGGCGAGCGGCCGCTGCCACAGAGCGAGGGCAAGAGGTAGCACCACCTCGTGCGGCTCGCTGGAGGCGGCGGCGGTGCGAGTTGCGATGTCGGTGACGAGCCGCGCCGCCTCTGCAGTGCAGGTGGCGGCGAAGCTGCGGTCTCGAGAGTGGCGGTGGTGCACGCGTAGTGCACGCCGCGCCGCACCGCCGTCGCGTCCGACACGGTGCATCGCGTAGATGCACGCCCTCCACGACCTCAGCGAGCACGTCTGCCACACCGCCTCCCCCTCACCTGGCACGGCGTCCGCGAAGAACAGCTCCGTCACCATCGCCGTGTAGGAGGGCACAAGGAGTGTCGCGCTGTCGTACGTGCTGAGCACGGCTGCAACGGCCACCGCGTGCTTGCGAAGCCCCACCCACGCCTCCTCCACCTCTGCAAGCCGCCGCGTGTCTGCGCCGCCGGCGTTGGCGCCGCCGTCGCGCTCCTCCTGCTGCTGCCGCGGCCGCCCTTCAGCCTCTTCGTCGATGGTCGACGCTGCCGCTGCCGCCGAGGCTCGCGCGACACGCACCAACGCCGCGCAGCTGCGCCACCACCGCACCAACGAGCGCACCAGCGACTCGCTTGCCGTGAAGGAGGCAAAGGAAAGGAGCGGTGCAACGGTGAACTCTGCGTCCGTCGGCTGCTGAGGCTGCGCACGCGATCTCTCTGGCCGGCAGACGGCGGTGTAGCGTGTTGTGCTGTCCTCGTCCCCGAGGTCGGCGGCGCCATCGTCGTGGTTGCTGTAGAGCTGCGCGTCGACGATCGCCCTCGTCACGTCGCTGGCGTAGCGGAGGTGTGCCGCCGTCTCAGCGGCCGAGTGCGCGGTGTCGGCCTCGGCGGTGAGGTGACGGAGGTGCTGGCGGAAGGTCGAGTGCACCGCCTGTGTGAACTGTGGAAGGAGCACCTCTTGCTCTGCGGGGAGAAGCTGCAGTCCGGCTGCTTGGATGAAGGCGCCGACGTAGCTGACGAGACACAGAGCGGGCGACGGCAACGGTGCTGCCGCCGCCGCTCCTCCTCCTCCCTCGGTGGTCGCCCCCCCACCTCGAGTGCGGCGCTGATGTTGGTGGTGGGCGGCGCGCATGTACGCGGGAAGCATGCCTGAGAGCCAGTCTGCACTGGCGGGGGTCGAGGCGTGGCGTGGCGACCCGCGACGCGGCCGTGCGGCGTCGTCCTCGGTCGTCGGCCACGCCGCCGCCGCGGTGAAGGCGCGGGTGAGCAGCCCATCCACCAGCAGCGCCAGCAGCCGCTCTGCCACCGCCGTCCCTGCGCCGCGAGCCTCGCCTTCATCGGCGCCACGCGCCGCGACGTCGCGCACGCCGTCGCCGAAGCCCTGCAAGACAGCCTTGAGGAAAGCAAGGTAGATCTGCTGCTGCAGCGCACGCAGGCGTCGAGCCTGGACGGCGTCCAGCTCTGTCAGCACCTCCGCCTTGGCCTTCACACCACCACCGCTGCTCAGCACCACCGCCGCTGCCGTCGCCGTCACCGCTGCCGCCGGGTCAACCTCGCCAGCCGCCTGCTCCGCGCGTTCGGCGGCGCGCTCCTGCGAGGCGCGAGCCATGCACCGCCGCAGCTGCGAGAGCAGTGGCAGCAGTGTACCATCGCACGACTGAACCGGTGTGCCGAGCTCGTGGGCGTCGGTGGCGCTGGCCGCGAGCTCGCTCCCATGCGCGACGACGTACCTCGCCGCCTGCGCAGTGATGTCGGCGAGGCAGCTCGCGGCGGCGTCGTCGGCGGTGGCGTCGAGAGGCTCTGCTTCCTCACGGATGCTGCGGTGCGACCACCACCACGATGCCGCGTCACTCGAGGACGCGTGCACGTCGTTCATGAGTCCGTGAGTGGGAGCGACAGCACTTGAGATAGAAGGAGGAGGAGTACGAGTAGAGTAGCAGCGGAAGAGACACCGTCGCCGTCCCCTGCCTATGTGTGTGTGTGGGAGGGAAGGAGAGGCTGATGTGGACAGTGAGGAGGAGCAGCAGCAGCAGTGAGACCCGCATCCATGACGGCATCGCCAACCAAGATGACACACGCACACACACACACACACACACGCACTGTGAGAAATAGGATATCGGTTGACGGAGAAGAGGAGGCGGCGCGGCGCTGCAACGCTACGCCATCGCCGCCCTTCTCTGCCGTCTGTGTGTGTGTGTGTGTGTGAAGGGAGGAGGGAGACCTCGCTTCTACTATGAATGCAGCTGTACTGCAAACCCGTGAAAGACACACACACACTCACCAACAACGATGCGCATGTTGTTCCCTCCCTTCGTGTTCGCATGCGTGGCGGTAGTGGTGTGGCAAGACAGACACACAGACAGACAGACAGAGGGGGGAGAGAGAGAGGAGGGCGGGCACTGCCTCCCACCCTTCCAGCATCGCTGGACACGCGCGCGCTCTCTCACGGCTTTGGGCTCTGGTTCTTCAGCTGCTCCTGCAGCAACGGGGAGCGCCGGACGAAGAAGGAGAACTGGGGATAGTTCTGCTGTCGTGTCTCGAACAACTGCGGGTACTTCGCGAAGAAGTGAAAGGGTCGCGTCTCGGGGTAGCCCATGCAGCGCATCTTCACATGGCGCGGCATGTCCAGCTTGGAGAAGGGAACCCACTCGTTGGGGATGTAGGACAGCACCTCCTCCAGCTGCTCCTTCACGGTCGTGTC
This sequence comes from Novymonas esmeraldas, assembly GCA_019188245.1. Classification (NCBI taxonomy): domain Eukaryota; phylum Euglenozoa; class Kinetoplastea; order Trypanosomatida; family Trypanosomatidae; genus Novymonas; species Novymonas esmeraldas. The sequence goes on along the minus strand of JAECZO010000038.1, from coordinate 131,928 downwards.
GCGGCCCACGAAAGGCAGCCCGACCTTTGCCGCCCCCGCCGCCGCCCCTCGAACCTCAGCACACGCCATGGACTCAGCCTTCGCCGCCTCCGCGCCAAGCCACAGCTCCACCGCCGGCAGCGGGCGCGTCCCGGCGGGCAGACGCATCACATCCATGTCGACCCTACTGAGGTAGGGCGGCGCCACGTGCACGGAGGTGAAGCCGGAGTTGTTGTTCTGCAAGCTTCGGTAGAGCAGGAAGTGCCTGGGCAGATGGAGGAGGAGCTCCTCGAGAGGGAGACGATGTGCGACGAGTGTCTTACGTGCCTCGGGAGTGAGGGCGCGCATGAGCTCGCCGACGGGCATCGATCGCGTAATGAGGTTCTTGAGCTCCGCCACAAGCGGCGCCAGCGACGGCAGTTCGTTGCTGGAGGGGCTACCGCCGTCTTTGCTCTTCTGCTGTTGTGGCGGTGTCGGCGGTGGCCCTCGCGGAGGACTCGTGTGTGCGACGGTGCGGCGCTGGTGGAGCAGCGGGACGGCGGCGCACGGCGGACAACGTCCCGACAAGGCAGCGCCGAGCAGCATTGCCTTGTGTGGCACGGCGGTGCCGAGCCGGCGACTGAGCTGCATCCCTGCGGAGAGGCTGGAGGACTGGCTCGGGTGAGGGAGAGAGAAGGGCGGCGAGGGGGAGAGGCAGTGGTGGGTGCGCTTCTGGACTGTTGTCTGCTGCGACAGAGGTCTACAGCTGCTCGGAAGGGGAGCGGGAGCAGCAGCAGGACGAGGTTGGGAGAAGTGTGGCTGCTGATTGCTGCTGCAGATGCACGCATCATAACGTGCGACAGAGAGGCGAAGGGGGGGGGGGGAGGGGTAGATGTCATTCAACTGCCACGCCTCGCTGCCACTGTCAACACAGACCGCACGACGCGCGCACGCCAGTGTGCGTGTTGTCAAGCCACGAAGGCTCAGTGTTCCTCCCCCCCTCCCTCGCTCGTGCACGCGTTGGTGTCTGTGATCTGACGAGGCGGCAGCGTAGGATCGCGCCGGGACGGGTGAACAGACAGACAGACGCGTACACACACACACACACACACACAAACACACACACACACACACAGATGACGTTGCCAGAGGTCCGTCATCGCAGCGGCGTCACTGACGTGTGCCAAAGGACTGATTGCGGCCTCTCATGGGCCCACCACGAGCGTAGCCGCCGCCACGCCCGCCACGACCGCCGTCCTCTCCGCCGTAGCCACCACCGCGTCCACCGCGACCGCCGTCATCTCCACCATAGCCGCCGCCACGACCGCCGTCCTCTCCGCCGTAGCCGCCGCCACGCCCGCCACGACCGTAGCCGCCACCGCGTCCACCGCGACCACTGTCATCTCTGCCGTAGCCACCGCCACGACCACCGTCCTCTCCGCCGTAGCCGCCGCCACGCCCGCCACGACCGTAGCCGCCGCCGCGTCCACCGCGACCACCGTCGTCTCCACCGTAGCCGCCGCCGCGTCCACCCCCACGCCCACGACCGCCGCGGTTGCCTCGGAAGCCCCCGCCGCCTCTCGGGTGGAACTGCCGTGGGCGGTCGACGTCGTCCAGCCCCATCATCGTCCGCATCGTCCGCCGCTGCGCCTCGCGTGTTGTGTACTGCTGTATGACGATCGGATTTCCGAGGACGTACATGACGCCGTCCTCGCTGTCCGTGTGGAGGATGAAGAACTGCTTGCGCTCCTCCAGGAAGCTGCGGAGCCCGCCAGGCCGCTCGCCGAGTGCTTCTTGGATGATCTCGGAGAGGGAGGAGAAGAGCGCCTTGATGGCGATGCTCCCCTTCGGCGGAAGGTGCTTTACGATCTCTGACATCACACACGATTCATCGCGCAGCGCACGGCGGGCCTCGAGGCTGAGATCATCGTCTCCCATGTTGTTGCGCACGCCAGCCGGAGTACTGGTCTGCGGCCGCTGTCCGCCGCCGCCGCCGCCGCCGCCACGACCACCACCGCCGCCGTCGCCGCGGCCACCGCCACCGCCGCCGCCGCGGCCATACGAGTGCGAGTAGGACTGCCACCGCATTGCACTCATGGTGCTGCCAACCATCGCCGACGTTGGCGCGGCGGTGTAGGTGGTGGCCAACGCACCGCACCGCCGTGCACGGCGAAGCACCAGAGAGATGGGCCGCATCGTTGGGGGATGGGCCTCTAGCACCGCTGTACGCGGGCCGACACACAAAGATGTGTGTGTGTGTGTGTAAGGGAGGGAGGAGAGCTGCACAGTGATGGACTGTCCGTATGTGTGTGTGTGTGTGTGTAACTGCCGGGACAGACGCTGCACACGCTCTCTCTCACACACGCGCCGTAACGAGCTCCGTAAGACAGGAGGTGACGGCCGGCTGTAACAGACCTCCACAAGGAGAAGGAGAAGGAGAAAGGGGGGAAGCGTGTCTGGATGCATGGGGGTGAGTGGGGTTGGCACACACACACACAGCTTCACTGGTGCGAGAGCCGTGGATGTGTGGATGTGCGCTTCATGTGCGTGTGTGTGTGCCGCGAGAGTTTGTCTGAACACACAAACACACACACACACGTATGTTCACACGTTGCAGTGGGTGCATCGACACGGGTTGAGACACACGCAATAGCGAGAGGAAGGCGTGGATCTCCCGTGGACGCAGTCGGCAAGCGGCAGTCCTGAAGGAGACAAACAGCACCAGAGATGATGATAGAGAGGGGAGGGGGGAGAAGAGGGGAAGGGGAAGGGAGAGTGGTGGTAGACAGCGAGGAAGACACTTGCGCACATGCACTGCTACTCGAAAACCGATGTGACTCATCGCACCATCTCACCCACCATCTCCCGCACCATCGCACGTGCCATTGAATCAGGCGTGGTTCACGGGCCGCTCTCGCGCTTCTGAGTGGGTAAACGAAGGAAGGGGAGGGGGGTGAGTGACGGTGGAGGCGGGAGAGGAGGAGACAGAGACAGAGACAGAGAGACACACAGACAGAGACACAGTCGAAGTCCCACACACACACACACACACACACGCACACACACACATACACACACACACACGTACAGCCACCGGAGTGCCCACCGACCAGATGGAGGTGCACAGAGAGAGAGGAAGAGAGAGAGAGGAGGAAGAAACAAACGTGGTGCCATCGCAATCTGCATCAGCACAGCAACCAAAAGACAATGACACAGTACCTGAACACCCACCCACCCACCCAGACACAGACACACAGACACACAGACACACAAACACAGCAACACACATGGTACAGAGAGAGAGAAGAGCAAACGAACAACAAAGTTAGAAAAAGAAAAGAGCAAGATAACTATGCTATGTACAAGGACGCCTGTGATGGACAGTCGCTGCAGCTCAGACCGACTAGCAGATGCGATGGAGCATCATCATCATCACCATCATCGTCACTCTCTCTTTCCTGTGTCACCCCCCCCCGTGTCGACCACGCGGGGTACTTCACGACTGTGAGTGAGGCCGCTCCTCCTCGCTCGTGTGGAGGATGTGCCGGAAGCACACACACAGACAGACACAGACACTCAGGATTACGCTCGCCGCGATTGCTTGCGTTCGAACTTTTCCTTGGACTTCTCCCACTGGAAGCGCTCCGTCACTGGTATGGCTTCGATCGTGCTCGTGTAGCTGCCGGCCACGCCGACGATGAAGTCTTGCGTTTCCTTGGGGTAGATGATGATCTCCACTAGCTTGTTCCCATTCTCGAGCTCCGACATGGTGGCGTTGTGCAGGGCCTCGATGTCGCTGTCGCGGCTGAAGTAGTAGCGGACGTGAAACTCGTACTCGAGTGTGTCATTGTAAAACGCCCAACGCTCGCCATCGTCGTAGAGGAGGCGGAAGAGAAGACCGTTCTGCTGCTTCGGGAACATCTTCAGCGCCTTCAGCGGCTCCTCCGGCGGGCCACCGTACTTCCACACGATGTCATCCTGAGCAGAGTAGGTGGAGTAGCCGCAGCCCATTTTACACTGTGTGTGTGATGTGTTTGTGTGATGTGTGCTGTGTGTGTGTGTGTGTTGTGTGTGATGTGTGTGACGGTGGTAGTGCTGATTGGTGTTGGTGTTGGTGGTGGTGCGGGCTCTCACGACAACTTGTATCTGTGCAACGGTGGTGATGGGGGAAAGAGGAGAGGAGGAGGGGAGGGGGAGGGGAGACGTGGATGGGGTGCAGTGCAGTTGTTCACGCACTCACTCAACCTTGATGTACAGTATGTGTGTGTGTGTGTGTGTGTGTGTTTGTGTGGGAGGGGAGGCGAAGGGCGTATGAGCGAGCAGCCGAGGACAGGGGAGATCAGAGAGCACAGGTCAAGAGAGAGAGAGTTTGAGAGGCAGGAGGTCGATGAAGGAGGAAGATGTTGGAAGGGGAGGGGCGGGGGAGAGAGAGAAAGAGAAGGAGTGCGGCGACACTGCACACGTTCTGCATCGCACAGGAGCAGCACACACACACACGCTCACGCACGCATGCAGTAGCTCGCAGACATTCTGATTTGCAGCAGGGAGTGGAGGGGGCGCACGACGTCTCCTACAGGGCCGCTGACTAGAGATCCGGCACAGCGCTCAGCACCTCCACTACGTCGTCGCTGGCGCGTCGGACGAGGGTGAGGCGCAGCCTGCCGCACTGCTCGAGCGCCAGCCCCACCGCCTCCACTGTGCGCGTCAGCCGCACCACGTCTGCTGGGGCGGTGGAGAGGGACAAGGCGCGGAAGGTGTCCGCCGGCATGGCGACAAGCCGACGCAGCCATGCGTGGCCGAGGTCAACGGTAAGATGGTCGGCGTCGCACACCTGCCACACATCCTCCGCCGCGGCGCTGGAGTTGTGGCTGAGCTGCGTCTCGCGCTCCACCGCGTTGGGCGAGGACAGCTGGACAAGCAGGGAGTAGGTGCCGTGTGCCTCCTCGCCGCTGGTGTCCGTGGTGGGTGCACCGTGGATGGCGGTCGGCTGCTCGTGGAGCACCATGTCGGACACCACGGCCGTGATGAAGGCGACGGTGATGAACGGGGTCTGCGGCGGGTGGTTCGTGGCGTGTGCAGGCCAGCACCGGAGGGGCTGCGTGGGTGGGGCTGCAGGGGAGGAGGAGGGGGAGGAGGTCGGCGGCGGTTGTGCAGCCTGCAGTGGTGGCGCCTGCTTCGAGGGCTGACCGGTGCTTGCCGCGAGCTGCTGTCGTGCCTGCGCCGCCCAGTACACTTCCAGCGCACGAACGCGGCCCCCCACGACGGTGGTGTTGCCGGTGTGCAGCCGCAGGATGCCGTGCTGCACCGACGCAGCGACGGTGGCCGGGTCGGTGGGGAGGCACACCTCCAGCTTCGCCCCGAGTGACAGACCCTCCGCCGCCAGCACACCGCCGCCGCATCGCTGTCGGGTCCGGGCAGAGGCATCCTCAACGGCAAGCACGCGTTGGAACCCGTCCGAGAGTTCAACGCGCAGGCACCGCCACTGCCCACCGCTGGGCCGCAGCGGCGTGTGCTGCAGCGCCAGCTCTTCTTGCTGCTCCTCCATCGCCTGCAGGGTGGCGTCGACGAGAGATGCGCCGGTGTGGCCGTCAACGTCATCGCCGGCGGAGTCAACGACGCCGTCGGTAGCCGATGTAGAGAGCGCGTGGGCGAGCGCGCGACTGCGCTGCTCGCGCGTGAGACTGACGTCCTTGATGGACATAACCTGAAGGAGGAAGATGAGCTGTGTCGGCACCGGTGCGGGGCTGCCGCCGCCGGCGAGGCTTAGCATGCCGGTGGATGTGACATACGGAGCGAGGGAGCTGCGGATGGCGGCCGGAGCGCCGGGCCGCCGCGCCACCTCCTCGAGATCCTCATCGAGGTGCCTCCGTATGTACTCAGCCGTCGCCGTGTCTGTGCCACCGGCGGCCATCGGCGTGATGGTGGTGGCTGTGTGTGGCTAAGGACTCAACCGCTGCACTTCAGATCGCCAGAGCAGGGAGGAGAAAGGAGGGAGGGGGGGGGCAAGAGCGTGTCTGCCTCTCGATGAACACACACACACACACACGTACACCTGCTGTTCTCTTTCTCTCTGTGAGTCTCTGAGGAGGGTGACGGGATGACGGGGAGGACGGGGAGGACGGTGACGGTGAGGTGGAGAGAGGCGGTGACGGTTACCTGCATGCGCCTCTGCGCCGTGGCTGGTGCAGTTGCAGCTCCCCCAAGTGATCTGTGTGCGTGTGGTGGAGCGAGCACGCTCGCCAGTGCCTCGCTGATCGGTGGCCGTGATGAAGGGAAGAAGAGAGAGAGACAACAAGAGGAAGAGAGAGGGATGTGAGTAGTGCGCGTGTCTGTCTCCGTCTGTGTGTGCACTTGTGTGTCGGCTCCACAAGTGCACCACCCCGCGTTGAGGCGGGCAACGACGAGGCGTGTGAACGCTGAGAGGGGAGGTGGAGAGGTGGGACACACACATACACACACAGACCCCGGAGTGCGAGAAGATGGTGTCTCGGGCACGGTGGCTGCATGCACAGCAGAGCAGTCCTTTCCACTCGGTGGCACCACCCGCCGTCTTGCCTTCCCCGTCTCCGCCGCGTGTCTCCAACTCCCCGCCGGTGCGTGACCTTCGCCACCTCCCTTGCGTCATCCCACCCCGTGGGCTGACGTGTGAGCACGGTGGCTGCGCCGACTGTGAGACACGGACAGCGATGCGTTTTTTTTTATTTTTATTTTGGTGCTCTGCACTCCCGAAGTACCAGTGCGCATTGCCCCATCCGAGGTGAGCGTGTGTGTGTGCGCGTGTGTGTGTCACTGTGCTTCTACCCGCTCTCACCCTCTCATGCACACCGCACCAGCACATCGGCCATGTTTAGCAAACAGAGAATCACTGTCCTACCTGAGCCCATCACCACATCTTCATCCATCGCCGTGCGCCGTCAGACGTGGCTGAGTGGCAGAGGATAAGAGAGAGAGAGAGACACACTGTGGTTGCGGGAGCGCGCGGGTGCAGGTGGTGGCGCTGATGTCGGCACGCGCAACAGTGAGGCTGCGATCGACAAGGATAGCGAGACAGATGGAGAGCGAACGAGGGAACGATAGACACACACACACACACACAGAGACAGACAGACAGACAGGGAGGGAGGCTCAGACGCGCACGCGTATCACCACACACTCAGAGACAGGCGAAGTGAGTGAGTGAGGCAGAAGGACACAAATGAAAAGAACAGGACAAGACGAGAGAAGAAGAACAAAGGAAGAATCACTAAGAGAGAGAGTAGTAGTGCGAGTGATGTGGTGCATGGTGGGTGAGGAGAGTGAGGGAGAGGGGAGGAGACGGGTACGCGCGAGAGAGAGGGTGAGTACGCGTGACGCGGGAGAGAGAGGTGCAGCACCGAGACGTGCTCGTGTGCCGCCGCTCCACTGCTTCCACCGCTCCTCCTCCTCCCTCCTCCTCTCTCTCTTCCTCCGCGCTGAGACGTGCTGTCTCTCACGTCAGTAGTGTGCTTCTCTTCTTCCTCCTCCGCGTCCTGCGTCGCTGTGCCCCCTCGACTTCTCTGCATGTGTGTGCGTGTGTGTGTTGTGTGAGTGTGTCGTGTGTTTCTTTTCGCTCTTCACGATCCGAGGATGAGGAGAGCCAACACACACACACACACACACACACAGACACACACACACACACACACACACACACACACACAGACACACACACACACATGCAGACACACACGCACACCGCACAGCGACACAGATGAGGAGGAAGGAAGAAAGAGAGCGAGGGAGAGAGAGAGAGGACACTACCACATATTTACACACACAGAGAAAAACAAAAGGAAGAAACGGACAAGAAGAAGGGCAAACACGAGAAGTGGGACAGTGCGAGCAACAGCAACGGCGTCTCACACCCTCCACACCCCCACACACCCACACACGTACAGGTGCGTGTGTGTGTGTGGGTGTGTGCTGAGGGTGTGTGTGAGGGAGACACGGTTGGTTGGTCGAGGAGCCTCTTCTGTCGTTTCTGCAGCGACCGCCGCTGTGTGCTACACCGCCATCTGCGGCCACCGCAACTATCGACACACACACACAACTGCACTCACGTTCACACAGATGCACTCACGCACATTCGCGCACTCCAAGAGGATGCGTGTTCGACGAAGGTCGGGTGATCAGGAAGTAGGAGGGGAGGGCAACTGTGTCAACATGCGTGTGTATGTGTGTGTGTGCGTGGACAGTGGGTCCTACATGATGAAGGGCAGGATCGCGGCCTTCTTCTTGTTCGCCGGGTCCGTCTTGACGTAGCCGCTGTGCTTCTTCTTCGCCCAGTTCGCCATCTGCACGAAGCCGGCAAAGGTGAAGAACCACGAGGACAACATGTTCGTGCCGAGCGAGAAGGCGACCCACGACATGATCTCGAAGAAGTAGTTGGGGCACGAGACGAGGGCGAACAGCGGACCCTTCGGCACGTTGCGGCTCGTGTCACCGTCGGACTTGCGCATCGTGCTAAGCTGGTAGTGCACGGCGAAGTTCAGCACCTCGTTGACGATCATGAGCACAGCGCCGAAGTTGGACTGCAGGTTGCTCGTCTGGGTGAAGGACGGGTGGCACAGCACGTAGCCGATGAAGGCGGCGAAGGACCAGTAGTAGACACAGTTCTTCACAATGTTGCGCATCGGCATCGTCGCGTGCGAGAACTTGTGCACGAACATGGACTCCAGCTCACGCTTCACGAAGTGAGCGATGAAGAGGCCGATGTAGAGCTTCTGGGTGTAGCCGTACGCGGGCATGGCCACAGAGCCGTAGAGGAAGGAGGGGCGCATCGCGTAGAGCAGCATGAAGGCGATGGGGCCGGCGTACTCGACGTAGAAGACAGTGCGGTAGCCGATCTGCGGACCAAGGTCCTTGTAGATGATCACCGTCTCGTTCTTCACGCCCTGCTGCGACAGCGGAACCTTGTCGGTCAGCGTGATCATGTTGGGGCGCGGCTTCGCGCCGCTCTCCGCCGGCGCCGGCGGCTCGGCGCTCGCGGGGCCGCGCACCTTGAAGGACTTGCGGTGCACATCCAGCTCGGGGCGGTACGCCTTCTTCAGATCCGCGAGAGTCGCGTTGTCCGGCACAGAGACCTCCTTCTGGTGGGAGCCATCGGAGCCAGTGGCGACGAAGACCTTCATGATGAAGAGTAAGAGGGGCTGTGTGGGTGTGTATGTGTGTGTCTGTGACGGGGATGGCAGGAGAGGTGCTGCGCTGGAGTGTGTGGTAAGGACAAGAGGAAGGCGAAGAGAAGAACTTTAGACTACGTTAAGAGGACTGAGAGACACGCACATGTACGTACGTGTGTGTGTGTGTGTGTGTGTGTGTGTGTGTACGTGTGTGTAGAGAGAGAGAGAGGAGAAAGGAAGGACAATACGCGTGTGAAACAGGAGAGGAAGGCGTGATGGGGGATCGGTCCCCTGAAGGGGGGTGGGGGGTGAGAGCGGCGTGTGTGTGTGTGTGTGTGTGCAGGTGCATTGCAGTGCACGCAGGAAGTCCCTCCCTCCCTCCCCTCTCATTCGGCTCATATGTGCTCAGCTGCACGACGTGTGTGGGGAGTGCGCGTGATGAGACGACCGCTGCTGCCGCCTCTCTGTCTCTCTCTTCTTCTCTGTCACTTCTGTGAAGGGTCCCCAGCCTTTCGACGTCGCTACCCACTACCGTACACACACACACACACACACACACACTTACACGTACACACACAGGCATACACACACGTACACGTGTGCGGAGAGAGACCCAGTGCGTCGACACGCCACTACTTCTTCTCTGCTGTGGCGCCGCTCGACGTGTGGGCGGAGGCGGACCCCGTCGTGGTGGTGGTGGTGGTTGTGTGCGCACCACCACTGCCGCTAACGCTGCCGCTTCCGCTGCCGGACGCGGCTGGCAGCGACGTAGCGGCGGTGGTGCTGCCGACACTGCCGCCACTGCTGGCTGTCGGCGACGAGCGCTTCTTCAAGATGCGCTCCGCCTCCCTATCCGCCTTCTCCTTCATCCAGATGGGCTTCTTCTCGCGCAGTAGTCGCCGCATCGTCTTCGCTTCAACAGTGCGCGGCATCGCCGGCATGGGGAAGATGACGCTGCGGCAGTTCTCTGTGCCACAGCTGCACACGAAGTGGGGCATCGCCTCATCACGCAGCGTCGCGAAGTCCACCGTCAGCTCCTCGCCGACGTTGATCGAACGCTTCGCCGCGAAGAGCAGCGTGCGGCCGTGGACGAAGTTCATGTTGGGCTCGCAGGAGTGGCGGAGGGCGACGGCGTGGTGGACCCCGTCGCCGCGGCTGATGACGCAGCCGACGGTCGGCTCCTCCTCGCCTAGCTTGTAGAGCGCCTTCGCGACCACCGGGATGGGGTGCACGGCGTCGCCGAAGAGACACTTGCCCGCCGGCACCGTTTTACTCGCTCGCGTGGAGAACTGCCCGTTGCGGTCGTGGCTGATGAAGTACCACGGCTTGCGTGCGGCCTGGTCTCGCAGCGCGCGCGTCACGGCGTTCGCAAGGAAGCGCTCGTGGTTCCAGTGCGGGTCGCCCTCGACCATCACGTCCGCGAAGTCGCCGCCGTCCTTCGGGGCGTACCACATGCCGCAGTTCGGGTTGATCTCCAGGAAGTACGGCGCGCCGGTGCGCTCGTCGATGCGGAAGTCAACGCGGCCGTAGCCGACGCCGCTCATGATGTACTTGAAGGCGTTGCGGGCCATCTCTGTGATGGCGGGGTAGGCCGGGTCGGTCGCGGCGAGGAAGCCGTACGCCTCGTCGCCGCACTCCATCGTCCACTTCTTTTCAAAGTACGCGAAGTCGTCGTGGTTCTGCAGGAAGTTGAACATGAGCGGCTTGAAGACCTTGACGCCGAAGGGGCTGCCGGGGTCGGCGCACGTGAGCACGGTGCCCTCGCGGCCGCGGATGAACTCCTCCACGAGGGCGTGGTTGAACTCCTTCATGAAGCCTCGCACGCGCGTCCGCAGCTGGTCGAGTGTGTCGCAGCGGTTGTCCTTGTGGATGCCGACGGAGGCGTAGCCGGAGAGGTGCTTCACGATCACAGGGAACTTCAGGTGTCTGCACTTCTTGGCGAGACTCTCCTCGTTGCTCAGCAGCACAAAGTTAGGCACCTTGACGCCGCTCGAGCCCACCATCAACTTCATGTCGATCTTGCTCGGCTCGAAGCTGCGCGAGTCAGTGCCGGTGAAGGCGGCGTTGTGCTCCTCCAGCGCCTGCACCACATCCACACCCGCGCGCTTCTCATCGCGGCCGCCGTCGCACAGGTTGAAGAAGACGTCGTACTTGCCGGACGTCACCAGTTCGCGCACGGCGCGGTACGAGTCGATCTTCTTCATGGAGACATCAGCGAAGGCGTACTTGTGTCGGTCCTTCTTCATGTAGTGCTGCGGCGTGCACCAGTAGTTGTCCACGCTGGCCGTCGCGGAGTCGGCGCCGTCGTAGCTGCTGCTCAGCACACACACCCGGATGCGTTTGCGCTTCTTCGCAGTGGTTGCTGCTGCGGTGGCGGGCGTGGGCGGGGCCGTCCGGCCCGAGGCGCCGGCGGGCGGCGCTGCCGTGCTGGCCTTCCGCGGCGCCGCCGCGCTCGGTGCCCGCTTGCGCGTAAGGGGCCGCTTCGTCCTCCGCGCCGCTGCGCTGGTGTTGCCGCTACTGTCGCGGCTGGTGTTGCCGCTGCTGCTGCTGCTGCTCGTCGACGCCGTCGGCGCTGGCGTCCGCGTGGTCTTCCTCTTCCGGCGGCGGGCGGCCACCCGCGTGTTGGTTGCTGAGGCCACGGGCGCCGCTGCCGCCGAGGCGCCGACGCCGACGCCGACGCTGCCGCCGCCACCGCCGGCCGCCGTCCCCTGGCTCGCTGCTGTCGTCGCGGGGGTGGAGTGGAGCGGGGTCGACGCTGCAGGGCCGCTACCAGACGAGGCGCGCGCGGACGCCGCCCTCTCCGACCGCTGGCCAGCGCGCTTGCGCTTCACGATGCGCCGACTCGACTTGGACTTCATCGTCTTCTTGGGCACCCGCCGCGCCTGCTCGCCACGCCTGCTTGCACCGACGCTGCCACCACTGCCGACACCGCCGACGCCTGCGGAGGACGGCGTGTGGACGGAGCCGCCGCCGGCCCCGGAGCTCTTGCCATCACCGGCGCGGTGGTCATGACCGCCGCTGCCACCAGATGGGCCGGCGGTCGCGTAGCTGCGGCGGTGCTCCGCGAGCAACGCGCCGGCCGCGAACACGGTCGGGGTGCACCCGCCCCCGACATGGAGCCAACACCGGTGCCGCCGCAGCGAGAGCTGACCTGCGCGGCGCGTCAGCGGTGCGTTGACGATGGCGAGCGTGGACACCGCGGTGGTGGGCGTGTGGCTGAGGCCCCGCCACGCACCGTGCGCGACCCACGCCGCACCACGCCGAAGCATCGCGGCGGCTGGTGGCACGACCACCGCGTCTCCTCCTCCTCCTCCTCTGTGGCCTTGCTGGAACACTCACCCCGCGCCTCGCAGGGGACGCGGCGGGTGCGTCGATTCGCACTCCGGTGAGGTCTGTCTATGCTCTGACACTCGCGCGTCTCTACACGACTGCCTGCGTTACGTTTTTGTGCGTGTGCGTGTTTGCGTATGTGTGTGTGTGTGTGCGTGTGTGTATGTATGGTGGTCGTCTGTCTCTCACGAGAGGGACGTGTCTATGAGGCGGCACGAGGCCTCTGCTGCAGCTGCGCAGATCTGCGCCGCACCGCTCCGCTGTGTGCTCTTCTTCTTTTCTTTTTCTTTTCACGTGTGCGAAGCGCGCTCGCTGCGATACACGGCGCGGTGGTGATGCGCTGGGTTTGCCGTCTGTGCATCCGCGGATGTGAAGTGCCGGGAGTACAAAAGAAGAGAGTATAGAGGTGACGGTGGTGGTGATGATGGCAGAGAGAGGGAGAGAGAGAGCAGCGCTGGGCACAGGTGGAGGAGGAGGAGAGAGGCCACTGCGGATGCAGCGGTTCTCTACCACATTCAGTCGCAGTCTACTCGAGCGTGTGCGTATGCGTGTGTGTGTGTTTGTGTGTGTATCTGTCTGTGCACAATGCTCTCGGCCAGTACGGTGTCGCATCTTGTGCGCCGTCCCCACGTCGGGGTTGCACCTCACCGTCGCCACAGGAAGCGCGGATGTGCAACGACAACGAAACAAGGAGAAACACCAACAACGAGAGAGAGAGAGAGGAGACAGCGCCCAAGAGACGCTGCAGACACACACACACACACACATGCACGCAGATAGAGGGAGAGAGAGCGACCGCGACACAGGCATCTCATCCTCCCCCCCTCTCCACCTGTGCGCCTGTGCGTGTGTGTGCTGGAGCGTCCCACCAAGTTCAGGTACATCAGAGGTGTGGTGGTTTTGTTTTTTCTTCTTCCTTTGTGTGTGTGTGTGTGTGTGTGTGTGTGATGCGGGGAGGAGGAGAGAGAGCGGGAGGATGCGGGGGAGGTGCTGCTGCTAGAGGTCTCTCTCGTCGTCGTCCTTGGCGAGGGCGTCCGCGTAGGGGTCCGCGGCGGACCGCAGCGGCATCGCCTTCCCGACGCGCAGGATGCCGATGATCTCCAGCCCGTCGGGGTCGATCAAGTAACCCTCATGTGCCCGCCCGCCCGCCACGGTGCGCCAGCGGTAGTGCAGCACGCGGCTGTAGTTGCGGTTCAGCCACGGAGTGTTCCGCCAGTTCTGCTCCGCCACGTAGACGCGGCGGGGGTGCAGCCGCTGCTTCTTCAGCTCGAGCAGCGGCGCGGCGCCGCCGGCCGCCTCGACGTCGTCCTCCACCCGCACCACGACCGCCACGTGGCCCTGCGGCAGCGTGTCGGGGCTCACACTGTAGATGATGGCGTCGGCGCGGCGCGGGGCGTTGAAGATGCGCTCCTCCGCATTTGCGGCCTCCTCGTAGTTGCCGAGGTACTCGGCGCTCCAGTCCTGCTCGATGCGGGCGGGGTTGAAGAAGTTGACGGTCTTCCACAGCTGATTGGTGTTCTCCACGAGTCGCGGCATGAGGCCGCGGTTCCACGCGAGCCAGCGCATGTGGTAGTCGAAGGAGGAGTAGCGGTACGCCGTCATCACGATCTCGGACTCGGACGGGTCGCCGCGGCGCCCGTTGTCCATCGGGTCCACGAGGTTCACGAAGTTGACAAAGGTGGTGATGAACTTGGTGTTGCAGTTGCTGTACGCCGGGACGTTGTCGGCGATGCCGAGCAGCTCCCCGAACGGCGTCGCGCACTCTGTCAGAGGATCGTAGCTCGGGTTGCGGCGCTCCACCAACGACATGTGCTTCTCGTAGTCGTAGACGGAGAAGTAGTAGAGCGCGCCGAGGCACAGCAGCGCCGCGAGCGCGCACAGCTGCACGAGTCGTGTCAGACTTAGCATCTCCTTCTGTCTCCTCCGCTGCACAGACCACCGCTCCACCGCTGTCGACTCCGCCCCCTCGTCTCGCAGCGCAGTGCAGACGGCGTAAGTGTGTGTGTGTGTGTGTGTGTGAATGTGTGGGCCGAGGTGTCCGGGCAGGTAGACTGTGGGGCCACGCGTGTCATGAGCAGATGGAGGTTGAGGAAGAAGAACGAGGTGGTGAGAGAAGCGGTGTGTGTGTGTGTGTGTGTGTGTTCGTGGAGGGAGAACGCATGTGTGTCTGTTGTCGAGGACGGTGTCGCAGAGTCCGTGACAGCGAAGAAGGAGGAGGAGGGCTGCTGCGGCGAGCTGGATGGATCAGCGGTGCGGATGGTGCTCTCACGCTGCCACACACACACGCACACAGACACACAGAGACACAGACAGAGGGTGCACCACGCTCAGAGGAGGCGGCGGCGGGCGGCGGAGTTCAATAGACACACCGGCAGACGCACCCCTTCGGACAGCAGCGCACGGTGGGGTCACTCCACCAGTTGCTGATGTGCTCCACATGCCCGCCGTGCCCGCACCGGGCACACTGCACGACGAGGCAGCCCTCCGCCTGCCGGGCACGTAGTGTCGCTCGCACCGCGGCGACGCCGTCGAGCGAGGGATCCGTGTCGTTGGCCGCCGCTGCTGCTGCGTTGCTGCCATGCCGGGCTCCGTCGCCGGCGGCATCGGCTCGAGTGATGATGGTGTTGTGCAGGAGCGAGAGCCCGCACACGGCACAGGTGCGGATGGGCGCGTGAAGGCGCCGACACATGCCCGCCGCCGCCGTCATGGAGGAGCCGTCGCCGTCTGCCGCTGCACCAGTGGCGGCGACGTCGACGTGGGTGCGGCCCACCGACGGCACAGCACCCGCCACGCCGCCGCCGTGCACCAGGAGCTGCAGTCCACGCTGGAGGCCGAGGCGCACGAGTCGCGCCTCACACACGAGGGTGTGCTCCCCCGCAAGCCCAAACACACGCTCCGCGAAGGCCACCACTTCGGTGAGCTCCGTCAGGTGGCGGCGACGCTGAGGCACCGCCTGCACCCCACTCGCGTCGTTGGCGGGAACGATACTCACGGGCACACGACCACGACCACCACGGCCGTCGAGAGCCGCAGCGGCCGGCGCAACACCGTCGCCCTGCTGCTGCTGCTGCTGCTGCTGCGGGTGCCGCCGAAGCACTCCCGGCAGCAGGAGCGAGCATGTCAGCAGACCAGCCCAGAAGGGCAGTCGCTCCTCCCGCCGCAGCACCCGCACCGCCTCCAGCAGCGTCGGCCACACGACGGCGCCAATGTAGAGGACACCAGTGCACGGTGTCCCCACGTTCGTGGCGAGCCGCCGCAACACTTGCGCGATGTCGCTGACGTGGGGCAGCCGCAGCGCCTTGGCGAGCTTCGCGCACGCGTGCAGCGCCGCCTCGGCTGTCCGGCCTCGGAAGAGCTGCACGTCCGCCCAGGCACACCGGTACGGGGTGCCGAGCACGTGAGCTGAGAGCACGTAGCTCGGCAGCACCGTCCCCTGAGAGAACTGTGTCACGCGGGCGACAACGACTGCGGCCGCTGCGGCGTCAGCGTCGTAGAACTGCTGCAGGCACGCCGTCAGACGCCGCCGACGGGGGTGCGACGTCGCCACCGCCACCGCGTCTCCCTCTCGTCCGCTGGTAGCGGCTGCTGCTGCTGCTGCTGCTGCCTCGGCTCTCCTGCTGTCGCGGGCACGGCGCGACAGCGGCGACGGCGCACCGCACAGCGCCACGTCGCCGACTGGCAGGAGCAGCGCCATGAACGACCTGGTGGGGCGTTGGGGGACCGCGTAACGCCCCGACACGCCGCCGCCGCTGCTGGTGCTGCTGTTGCCCGCACCACCCAGCACCACCACCGCACCACCGCCACCGCTTGCCGCTGCTGGACTGGATGTAGCGGACGACGCCGCCCCCATCGTCGACGCCCCCGTCGCCGCACCGGCTGTGGCGCCGGCAGGGGGCACCACCGGTGCTGTGGTGCTCGTGGCGGCAACTGCAGTAGCGGCCACGCCGCCACCGCCACTGAGATGCGTACCTGCCAGGATGCGCAGCACGCGTGCGCCGCCGCTGCCGCCGACGTCGCTGTAGGCCATCGCAATTCTCGATGGCAGCACGAGGTGGTGCACGTCCAGCTCAAGAGCGCTCCAGCACCGCAGCAGCACCGCGAAGTCGAGCAGGAACGGCGTGGCGTCACTCACAGCACTTCGGTGGCGCTGCTGCTGCTGCTGCTGCTGCTGTGGCTGCTCGTGTCCCGTCCACGACTGCGTCGCCGCTCTGCCCGCCGTCTCGGGTGAGCTGAGCTCGGCGCGCCCCTCGCTGATCCAGCTGAGGAGGCGGTGCGCAACGTCGGGCACGACGAAGGCCGTCAGCGTCGGCGCGGCCACGGTGGCCGGCGTGGCGGCGCAGTCGTCCGCCTTGCCGTTGTCTCCGAGGGGGGAGGAGACGCCTGACCGGCCGGCACCAGCGCCGTCGCCACGGCCACCACCACCGCCGCCGCTGCTGCCGCCGACACTCGCGGTGGCGGAGCGCAGATTGGCGTGCTGGTGCTGCTGTGGCTGTTGTGTCGGGTGGCGGACGCTGGCGTTGGCGCTGCTGGCGAGGCTGCTACGGTGGTGGCCCCCTGTCACTGCCCACGAGGAGGTGGAGTGGTCGCCGAGGCCGCCGACAGAGACCTCGTCCGACTGCTGCCACTGGCACGGCTCGTCCGGGTAGCGGGCGGGGAAGACGACCTTGAGCGTGGCGGTGGCGACGAGCGTCGGGGCCGTCGTGGTGGCGATGGCCGGGGAGGCCGCGGGGACCGCGGTGGAGCTCGGCACGTGCACCACCGACGCGGGAACGCCGGTGGCGGCGTGGGGCGCGTGTGGGTGTGGGCCCGATCCGATGCCGGCAGTGGAGCCCCACGAGGCACCGACGCCGCCGCCTCCGCTGATGCCGGAGTGGTGTGCGTGACTGCCGACACCACCGCCGCCACCGCCCGCGCCGTGCACGCGACGGCGGCCGCGCTGTGAGAGCCACGTGAGGGACCGCGACAGCTCAAGGAGCACCGCACACGTGCCCTGACGCGGCCGCTGCACTGGGTTCGAGAGCAGTACCCGCGCGGATGCACGGTTGCTGCTGTCTACGCTCGTCGTGGAGCTCAGCGACGGCGAGGTCAGATGATGATGATGGTCGTCGTAGAGGATGGTGGGGTGACTGAAGAGCCCCAGCGCCGCCTCGCGCTGGAACACGTCGTCGGCTGCCCCGCCACCGCCGCAGAGCTCGAGGTGGAAGTGAACGAGTTCGCGCGCGACAGCGAGGTCGCGCTCCACGGCGGACAAGAGCCCCTGTGAGAGCATCGCGCCGTGCTCGCAGTCGCAGCGACGGCGACGACGAGAGTGAGAGGCGACGCAGGAGGACCGACGACCCGCTGCCACACAGAGAGAGAGAGATGAGAGAGACGAGAACTTGCACCGTCACGCACACGTGCGTGCAACAAACCCGCGCCTGTGAATGTGTGTGTGTGTGTGTGTGTGTGTGCGCTTGATGTGAACAACGGTAGCAGAGAGAAACGCAGAGAGGAGCTCGTGACCGGTGAAGATGCGTACGGAAGTGTGACGAGCGCACTGTGAGACACACACATACACTGTCTGTGCTGCCGGTGTCGGCGCACGCGGCGGTGGCGTGGCAGAGCAGAGAGCTCGCTCCCCAAGAGCACCAGTTCCTGCGGCTCCTCTCCCCTCCCCCCCTCCGCCGTCACAGGTGAACTCCACCGAACCTCGCACACAGGCACCGCACCGGGTCGGTGCGACACGGAGGGTGAGTGGGTGGGAGGGAGGGGGGGCGGGCGGCGGAGAAGCAACAGCAGCAACACGCACTTCTTCTTGTCCTGTGTGAACTCACCATCAACAGCAGCGGCACCTAAACACACACCTACCCACACACATACACACAGACACGCACACACACACACACACACACATGGTGGCGCAGTCTACCTCACCCCCCCCTCCGTCGCCCTACCGCCGTGTCTACGCGAAGTCGTCCGCCGGCTGCGGGCCGTACACGACCTTCTCACCGAAGATAGATCGCATGCGCCACTCGTCCATCACGCGCTCCTCCACCTCGGGCTCGATGAACTTGCGGTAGAACCACGTGCGACGCAGCGAGACCTGCTTCCAGTAGTTGTGCAGCCGCACCTGCGCCTTGCAGTAGAATTGCATCAGCTGCTCCTCTGTGATCTCCAGCATCGCGGGGCCGGCGCCGGAGAAGTACATCTCCTCCGTCTGCAGCGCCGTCACGGGTCGTCCTTGGTTCTTCAGCCGCCGCACCTCCGTTTCAATCGCGGCGTAGAGCTCCTCGCGGAACGCGGTCGGGGGCTTGAAGTCGATGTCCGTCCACTGCCCGCCGCTGTACCCCTTGATCTGTGGGAAGCGCACGAGCCCCACGGCGAGCTCCGGCACTGCGTCGCGGTTGACGTCGTAGAACTTCAGCCCCGGCGTGCGGATGGCGGACTGGTGACAGAGCACCTCGAAGACCTTGCCCACGGCGTTGCAGGCGGTGCAGTTGTTCTGGTGGTAGCGCACCACCAGGACATCGTCCGACTTGGAGAAGTACTCGAGCTTCTCCTTCATCTCGGCCACGGAGGTGATGGGCTTCACGCAGGTGGTGGGGAAGGTGGTCCACAGCGGGTTCGGTGCGCGCTCGTTGCCCGTGGAGAGCTCGCTGCGAATGCCAGCGCTGTTCATCATGAGCGACTTCATCTTGTGCGAGTCGGACTGGTACAACTCGAACCGCTTGCGGCGGCGGGTGATGTTGTCCACCACATCGGACGTCCCCGTCTCGGGGGCGCGGAGGGAGTCATCGTCGGTGCTGCTCATCACACGAATGGGGCACCGCGAGGGTCCGCTGGAAAGAGAGAGACACAGGCACACACTGCGTGCGTGCGTGTGTGTGTGTGTGTGTGTGTGTGTGTGCGAGGGAGGAAGAGGGTAAGACAGCGACACACGACATGGCGGGTGACAGAGGCACATCGAAAGAGAGGGAAGGAGAGAGAGAGAGTACAGTGCGGTGGAGGGAGCGGGAGTGAACACGTCGAGCAGCAGCCATCATCGACAGGTGGTGCAGCGGAGGTGACGGAGGGGGTTTGAGGGGAGAAGCTGGGGGTGGAGTGCGCGCACTTGACGAGCAGCCACCAACACCTCCTACTCTCCCTCTTTCTCGTGCCTTCACAATCCGTGTGCAGACCCCCTCTCAC
Organism: Novymonas esmeraldas; assembly: GCA_019188245.1. Classification (NCBI taxonomy): domain Eukaryota; phylum Euglenozoa; class Kinetoplastea; order Trypanosomatida; family Trypanosomatidae; genus Novymonas; species Novymonas esmeraldas. Next base: position 112,336 of record JAECZO010000038.1, on the reverse strand, counting down.
GTCACGCTTTTGTCTCTCTCTGTGTGTGTGCGTCGAGTAGGGAGAGAGAGAGGGTGGTGGTGGTGATGATGATGATGGTGGCTGTGCTTCTAGTCTTGAAGGCGGAGATGCACATCCGTGGCTCTCTGTACCAACACACACACACACACACACATACGCGCGCTGCGATGTACGTGTATCTACGCGACTCACTTGGTGCTGGTGAAGGTAACCTATACATGTACAACACACACACACACACACACACACAGACTAACCGTATCGCTCTTCTCACCTTTGTTCATCACAGCTGCTTCGTTGTCGGGGAGGGGTGGATGAGAAAGAGTGACAGGAGAGGGTGCTCTGAGACGGGCGGAGAGAGAGAGGTTCACACACACACACACACACCGTCGCAGGACAAGGGGTGGGAGGTGGTGGCGAAGAGCGGTACATTTTTTTTTTTTTTTTTATATACATCATTGTCATCATCGTCATCATCGTCATCGTCATCATCATCGGCGAGAAGAAGAAGGGGCTGAACTGGTCTCCCGTGGATCGACGCCGCACAGACAACGACGAGACACACACACGTACACACATACATACACGTGTCTGGGCTGCTCCTACACGTGGGGGGCTGTCCTGTCCTTTGCGCTCTTCTTCCCTTCTTCTCCCCCCTTGACCACCACCATCACCACCACTACTACTCGAGCAGCCAGCGATAGACGCCGCTCGTTGGAGGAGACGGAGAGTGGAGAGAGGGGAGACGCGGGAGGCAGAACAACAACAAGAAAAAAAAAACAGAGCGACAGAGAAGAGGGGAAGGCGCTCCATACATGAACACTGATGCTCTCTCGCACGAACCACACCAACACCGACACTTACACACAGCGACACGGACACGGACGCGCACACACGAACTGAGAAGCTCAACGTCAAACACAGGCACAGATACACACACACACACACACATACAGACAGATACACGAACTGGGAGAGGAGGAGGGGAGGCGAGGCGATGTCAACGATGGACGTGTTCTGGAGAGACACACGAGTGAGGCGCCGATTGACGGCGGCGGGTACACACCACAATCATCAGAGACACACAAAAAAAAAGAAGGAGGAGGTAAGAGAGAGGGAGAGAGAGAAGGGACAGCACGCACGCAGACACACACACACACACACACACACACACACACACACCCACTGCATTTGTATCTGTGTGTGCACGTGCCCCGTTCATGCATGTTGACTCGTTGGAAGGATCACAGGCAACGTCCTCCTCCTTCAACAACAACAACAACAACAAAAAAAAAAATAGTTGTTGTGCATCGAGAGAGTGAGTGAGAGAGAGAGAGACCGCGATGGACTACAGCCCACCGGACACACAGACACAGACACCTCACGTTCTGTTCCACGGCGTTGCGTGTCTGTCGTCGTGGTGGTGCACTCATTTACATCTCATCATCGAAGTCATCGCCGTAGGTGTCCTCGGCGTCGCTGCCGAGCTCTTCCACGTCCATGCCCGCCGCACTGCTCTTGTGCGGCGGCGCGGCTGGCGATACGGCGGCGCTCGAGGCCGGCGCGGCCTCCGAGACCGTGGCGGGGGCAGAGGAGGAGGACGAGGACGAGGACGAGGAGGAAGAGGACTTGCGCGATGGGGCGACGGGCGAGGAGGCGACGACCGAGGCCGAGATGACGGACGCCTTGCGGTGGTGCTGCTCTGCCGCCGCCACCGCCGCCGCCGCGTGTGTCGGCGAGAGCTCCTCCAGCGCGTCGTCGGCGTGGTGCGCCGCGGCCTTCGCGGTGGGGGAGAGTTCGTGATCGAAGTTCTCCTCCGCGTCCTCCTCGACCTCCTGCTTTGACGCCGAGGCGGCGGGCGACGGCGGCGACGACGGCGACCTCTTCGAAGACAGCTCGTCTTCGAAGTTGTCCTCGTCGTATATGTCGGCGTCGTCGCGCGGTGCCTCGTGCGTGACGGCGGCGGTGGCGGCCTCTGGATACTCGGCTGCCACGGGCTGCGGCGCTGGTGGCGGTGGTGGCCGTGCTGCCACGGCAGCGCTGCTGTTCTCCGTGTCTGTGTCATCCTTCGAGAAGTCGTCCTCGCTGTACTCGTCCGCATCGGCGTCCTTCTTCACGGGACTCGGGGCGGCGGCGGCGGCGGCCTCCGTCACGGCGTCGTGGGGATAGAGGGGCGCTGGTGCCTCCACCTCTGCCTCGTCATCCTCCGCTGCCAGCGCTACTGCGGTCGGCGGCGGCGAGGGCGCATCCGCGTCGGAGGCGTCGTCCGACGGCTGCCTCTGCGAGGGGAGCTCCTCATCATCAAACTCGTCGTCGCCGTATGGGTCGGCAGCCGCTGGCACCTCCTCCTTCTGCTGGTGCGTCTCCTCCGGCTCCTCTGTCGGGTAGGCGGGCTCCTCCTGCTGCTGCTGCTGCTGCGGTGCAGCACCACTGGAGGCGACGCTGCTCTTGTCATCGTCCGCGCTGGCCTCCGCCACGGCGCCGGCCTCCTCCGCTTCTGTGGCCTGGATGGGGTGCACCGGCTCCGGCTCCGCGGCGGGGTTGTGAGGGGAGAGGTAGGCCGCCGCGGCGGAGGAGGTCGACGACCGCGCGGAGGACTTGGCGGAGGGCTCAGCCGATGACTTGGCGGATGACTTGGTCGATGACTTGGCCGATGACTTGGCGGATGACTTGGCCGAGGGCTCGGCTGCGGCCTCCTGACGCGGCGGGGACAGCTCCTCCTCGAAGGCGTCGTCGGTGTAGGCGTCCTCCGCTGCCGCGTGCGCCTCTGCCTCCGCCTCGGCCGCGGCCTCCGCGCGTGCCTCCGCCGTCGCCTCGGCCCTCGCTGCATCCTCGGCGGCGTGGTCGCGTCTCGACGACTGGTGGTCGCTGGAGGATGGCGAGGTGGCGGAGGCCGACGACGAGGACGAGGACGAGGTGGAGCGCGAGCTCGGCGCGTGCGACGCGGTCTTCTTCGTGGACGTCGCCCTCTCTGCGTCCGGAGACTCGACAGGGTACGTCCCCGCCTCCGCCTCCGCCTCCGCCTCCGCCTCCGCCTCCGCCTTCGGCTCCACCACCTCCTCCGCGTGACGCGCTCGGTGATCTTCACTCTCGTCGTGGCGGTGGTGGTCGTCGTGGTGGTCGTCGTGGTGGTCGTCGCTGTGGGAGGATGCGCTGCGGCTCGTGGTGGCCGACGAGGAGCTGGTGACGTACTCGTGGTCGGCCGGCCTGCCCGCGGCGGCTGCCGCCCCGCGTTGGTCGCTGCCCGCCTCCGAGTAGCGGTGGTGGGCGGCGGTGCCACCGGCAGCGGCAGCGGCGTGCTGGCGAGACCGCCCACCCCCGGCCGCCGCGGGGCCGCTCTTGCGGGCGCTGGAAGGCTTCGTCGGCGCGCGGCGCGCGGTGCCGGGTGCGCTGTGCATGGTGGCCTGCCGCTCCTCCTCCTCCTCTCGCTGCCGCGTCTGCAGACCCTTGCGCGACGCCATCTCCTCCCGCTCCTCGTTGCGACGCTGGAGGAAGCGGCGGCGCGCCGCGGTCTTCCGCTGTGCCTCCATCTCCTGCTGACGGCGCAGGCGACGGCGCTGGTCCACGCGCTCGTGGATGAGCATCTCCTTGCGCGCCCAGTACGGCACCAGGTGAGGGTCCTCCAGGTCGTTGTAGGGCGGGATCACGCGCTCCTGGATGGGCCCGAGGGAGAACTCCACCTGCGGCAGTCGCGGCAGCGTCGCCAAGCCCGCGAACTGCGCGTCCGCCGTGGCGCCGGGGCTCGTGGAGCGCACACGCGCGGAGGATGCGTAGGAGCGCTGGGGCTCCTCATGCCCGGCGCCACGCGCGGACGAGCGCGAGTAGGAGTGGCTGTAGTCCATCGAGGCAGGACGATGGTCCTGGATGGGCGGGAGTGCCTTGGACATGGCTGCGATGCACTGAACGAACCAGGGGTGTCTGTACGTGCGCGCTGTGCGCTGTTGCTGCTCCGATCACCCGCCTCTGTCTACCGCGTTGCAGATCTGTCTTGCGGGGGGCGGCCTACTGTATAAGTGTAACAGACCTCAGACGTGTGCGTGCGTGCTTGTGTGTGTGTGTCTGTGTGTTTGTGTAGGGCGAGGTGAGGGTGTGCCAGGAGGGGGGGAGGGGGAAGGAACAGGTTGCACCTACTACAATCTCTCTGTGTGTGTGTGTGTGTGTGTGCAAGTGACGGAGGTCATAGACAGGGCGAGACAGAGACGTGAAAGGTGGTGAGGTGGAGAAGGCGGCCCCATGACAGCACAAATGTGCGTCATCACGGCGACATCGACGTGGTGCGAGAGACACACACACACATACACACAGAGGTACCCTGCTTCCTCTGAACTCTCTTCATCTCACTGTCGCCCCAGGAGTGCAGTAGCTGAGCTGCCTTGTCTGTTCAAGCAGATGAACAGAAGTCGTGAGTGAGCGTGCGCATGCGTATGCGTGTGTGCGTGTCTGTGTTTCTCTCCGCTGAGGTGAAGTGAACAGGGAAGGAGGGGAGAAAGAAAGGAGAGGCACCACTGTGTACTGGACGCACGTGGGACTGTGTGGGCATGCATGCGTGTGTTCACGTGACAGAGAAAGAGAGAGAGAGACAACGAGAGAGAAAGGCGGAGGCAGCTGCACACACACACACACACACGCACACACGCACACATATACAAACAACATATATATATACGCGTATAGACAGAGTTGCAGTGTAGAAGCGTGCTCATCACAGCCATCCTCTGCCTTCTCTCTCTCTCCTTTGAAGGGGATCGACATGGCGAGACAGCGACGTGTGTGTGAATGTGTGTGGAACCGGCGCGGAGGTGGAGAGCGCATGCAGCGCCTCGCCTGCGTCGCACACAGACACACCACACAGACACACAGACACACGCAGACAAAGAGAGAGAGAGAGGCGACATTCACATGTGAAGCGGCGTGGAGGACCGCTGACGAAGCGGGCGAGGTACGGCCAGAGAAGGATGATGGGAGGGGTCGGGTGGAGGGGGGCTGCTCTATTGCCTTCAAGCACAACCATAGCCACAGACACACGCACACACATGCACACACACACAGACAGCGCTCTATGCTGCGGGGTGCATGTGAGAGGGCGGGGTCGCGGCCAGGTGCACATGTAGCGCATGTGGACTCGCCCGTGTAGGTGCCTGCGCGCGCGGCGGTGTCCAGCTGTGTTGCGGCTCGGACATGCCGTGCGCAGGGGAGGCGTGTGTGGGGTTCGCAGCTGCCACGGACGCCACGGCCGGGCCGCCGGGCTGCTGAAGTCGCGGAGTGCCACCTGTCATGGCTGCCGCGGCACCCGCCACGCTCGGCCGACTTTGCTGCCGCGAGAGTGGGGCCGCGTACGTCGCGGTGGCGTGCAGTGGCTGCTGTTGCTGCTGCTGCTGCTGCATTGCCGCCGCCGCCGCCGCCTGTGGCTGCACCGGCGAGTGCACGCGATAGCCGTAAGGCGACTTGGCAAATCCACTCCCACTCGGCACCGACGTGCTTGGGATCAAGGCGAGCTCCGTCGTGTGCGGCGGCGACTCCCCACGCCCACCGCCGCTGCCGCCGCCCATCATCACAATGGTGCCGCCGTTCTTCGCCGTCGTCACCGCCCCGAGTGTGGCCGCCGTCGCCGGATGTCCGCCGACGCCGTGCGCGGTGCCGACGACGCACGTCGGGCTGCGTCGGCTCGGTATCCACGGCTCGCCGAGTGGGTAGGGGCTGCCACCGGTGCGGGTGTAGTGCGGCATGCCGGCGGGCGAGCCGGGGCCGGACGGGGTCATGAGCTCGTACTCGCTGCCGAGAATGGTGGTGATGTGATGCGGCATGCCCCCGCGGCTCGATGGTCGGTGTGCCGGAGTGAGCCCAGTGAAGTAGCCGTAGCCGCCACCGCCACCGCCACCGCCGGGGGTGCCGCCGTTACCCGCGTGACCTGCGTGTGCGTGGGCGGTGCTGTTGCGCATCATCACGTGTTGGTAGTGCGAGCCGGCGCTCCCACGCCCGTTGATGCCGCCGTAGGCCGTGTGGAACGGGGAGGCGACGCGGCTGTTCCCTGAGTTCATGTGCAAGAAGAAGGACTCGTCCACCTGCGGCCCCTCCGCCCCCTCTGAGAGCTGCGGCCGCGACGGCGTGCACGCGGTCGCCATGGACGCGGCGCGACCTGAGTTGATGTGCATGCTCAAGTTTGTGGACGAGTAGAGCCCCGAGGTGGGGCTGTTGTCCGTGAAGACAGGGCTGCGCGAGTGCGGCTGCGCGTCCGCGTCGTCGCTGTTGTTGTTGTTGTGTGCATGGCCGGTGCTGGCCATGGCGGCGACGTTCGCGATGGAGTGCATGACGCCGGCCGGCGCGGCCTGCGGGCGCTTGATGGATGCGACGAGGGACGCGGTGGCCGCCGCGGCTGCCGCGACGGTGGCCGCCGTCGGCGTCCGGTTAGACGGGGGTCTGCACAGGCCGAGGTCGAGCAGCGTCGCGGTGCCCAGCGGGAGGAAGCGCTCCTCCACCATCTCGACGTCGCAGTCGTCCCACTGGTGCAGCTGCCGCCGCCACGCGTTCAGCACGCGATCGAACTGCCGCTTGCTGCAGTCGTACTCGGGGCGTGGCGTGATGGCGTGCAGAGGGTTGTGGAACTCTCGGTCGCAAGGGCGGGGGATAAGAGCGTTGTACTTGACGTAGCCCTCCGTCTCCTTCCCGTAGATGATCTGCTTGCGGCGCTGGTCCAGCCGGCGCCGGCGCTCGTCCGTGTCCCCGGTGTTGATCATGCTCGGCGGCACCGGGATGGCGGTGTAGTTGAGGTAGAGCTCCGTCTCCACCTCCTCCAACACGGCGCGACGCTGCGCCTCGGTGAATGGCTTCTCCAGCGGCTGCGACGGCTGCTGCTGCTGCTGCGGTGGCGGTGTGCCGCTGTTCTGCGAGCGTGCGTCCGTGGAGTAGGCGGCCCCGACGGAGGAGGAGGACCGCTGGTGGTGCTGCATCGCCGCGCCTCCGCCAGCGGCGATCGTCGACGGGTGTGTGGCAGCGGCAGCAGCGGCGGCAGCGGCCGTGACGGCGGCGGCAGCGGCGGCGGCCGTGGCGCGACTCGCCCCACGCAGCGACGCCATCCCGCCAGCGCCAGCGGCGGAGGGGTAGAGGGAGACGGAGGGGATGGGCCGCTGTGGCCACCGCGTGCCGGTGATGGCCGGGGGAAGCGAGCCGACAGGCGGCGCCGCGGCGAGCACTGCGGCTCCGCGAGCTCGCGGTTGCTGCTGTTGCGGTTGCTGCTGCTGTTGCTGCTGCTGCTGCTGGGGATGGTCGTTGAGGTGGCTGGCCATGGCGCCTGGGCAGACGTGCAGGGCGGGTGGCGTGCGCAGCTCGTGCGGGCTGGAGCGGTACGTCGGCGCTGTGAGACCGGTCGCCCCGCCGCCGCCGCCGCCGGCGTGCTGCTGCGCGACGTGGACGGACGGCCGCGCGACGGCTGCCCCGGCCTGGGGGACGGAGTCCATGATGCTCTCGCGTCGCACCTGCGGCGTGTGCGGCAGCACGTGCCCTGCGCCGGCGCCGCGCTGGCCGATGCTGCAGTGCGCTGCGTAGTCGCTGCTGTCGACCTCGACGGCCCCCGACCCCGCCGCGTAGCTGTGCGCCGTGCGACTGTGGTTCACCAGGTTCCGTGGCGTGGGCGGCAGCGGGGCAGGCGCACCGGCGCCGATACCCAACGTCGGCGGCGACGCGGTGGGGGCCGTGCCGCCGCTCGCCAACACCTTCAACTCGCTGTCCTCGCTCATGGCAAACACCAGAGAGGAGTCGCCGGGGTGCTGCGACGGTGACGCGACATCGCGCGAGCGCCGCCGCGCGTCTGGTGTCGCGCCGAGCTCTCCGACAGAGTCCGGTAGGATCGGCCCCGTGGCGGCCACGGCCCGCAAGACGTCCCCGCCGCGGTGGTTGCTGTGGGCCGCGGACGCCTTCGACTGCCACGCGAAGGGTGACGGCGCGGTGGAGGTGTGCTGCGCCACATCTGCGCGACTCACCACGCCAGCGAAGCAGCCGGGCCGCGCGACCTCCTTCGCTGCTCCGCTGTCTCGGCGTACGCGTGCGTTGATCCCGTGTCCGCCGCGGATGGCGTGCGGGTGCGTGACCGGCCCGGCACCGGAGAAGGACGACGACGACGACGGGACAGCACCCGCTGGGCAGATGGACGTGCTCGCGTCGTCAGCACCAACACCGTGCAGGGACTTGTGCATGTTGCTTGAAGGGCGTGAATGCGTGTCTGCGTGAGGGAGGAGAGGAGGAGGAGGCAGAGAGCTCACGTGCAAGGGTGCTACTGGTGGAGCCAGCGGCAGCACGTCCCCTCACAGAGTCAGAACTTGACTCCTCCAAGTCCCAACTTCCCGTCGATGAGCGCCACGGGAAGGCGCAGCGAAGAATCTCTAGAAGCAGGTGGAGAAGGAGAGAGGGGAGGTACCTCTCTCTCTGTGTGTGTGTGTGTGGCGCCACCTGCGTGTGTGTATGTGTATGTGCCTTGGACGTATACACCCACCCACGAGACTCAGCACACCTTCACGTGTGTATGTCTGTACGTGTGTGTGTGTGTGTGTGTCTTTGTGTTTTTGAAGGAGCTGCTGGTGTGGTGCACCGGCGCCAAGAGCGGGGGGGGGGGAGAAGGGACGAAAGAACGAGCGAGAACACGGCAAAGAAGAGCAAGAAGAGAAGCCAAGAGACTACGCACACTCATACACATACACATGCACACGCGCACACAAAGATACTGTGTGTGTCTGTGTGTCTGCGCAGAGGAGCGTAGTGCTGATGACGGAGTTGCGTAGGTGAGAGGATGAGTGGACCGTAGAGAGGAGGAAGACGCGTATGTGTACGTGTTCACGTGGTGTGGAGAGACACACACAAACACGAAGACAAACACAGAGAGAGAGAGAAGGCACACGCGCGTGACGGAGCAGGTGAGGGAACGGAGAGGGAGGTGAGAGAGAGGGACAATGACGACACGTGCGTGTGTATGTGTGTGTGTGTGTATATGTGTATGCGTCTTCCAGATGTTTGCAAGGCGGGGTAGCAGCAGCGAGGGTGTGTGTGTCGGTGCTTCCCTGCTTCCCTCCTCTCTCTCTCCTCTTTCCTTAACGACTCTATCGGCTTCTCGGTGTCCACCTTCCACCACCTTCCAACACCACCACCGCGTCGCACGACTCTCCGGTGTGTGCGTGTGCGGTGTGTGTGTGTGTGTGCGGTGGGTGTGTGCAGTGCGTTTGTGCAGCTGCGCGGCGAGGTGGAGAGCGGAGGAGGAGCTGGAGAAGGAGGAGGAGGAAGGGGCGGAAGTGGAAGACAGGAGAAGGAGGGCGGGAGGCAATGCTAGCCAGCACTGGTGGGAGTTGGTGAAACGATATGCATCAACGACCACACCAGACGAAGGTGTGTGTGTGTGTGTGTGGGTTGCAGCGGGAGGGAGGGAGAGAGAATGAGAGGACGCCGTTGAAGAGGGAAGGAGGGGTGATGCTGCCGTGGCACGCGTACGATGCGACTGTGACTCGCTCTCGCTACTCGGAGCAGGAGGAGAGAGGGCGGTGGAGTGCGTGCGTGTCGACTTGCTCGCAATGACGGAGCACGCCGATACACACACGCCGACACCCACCCACCCACATACACACACACACACACGGAGGCGTGTGCTGCACCGACAGTCACACCACGCTGCAGTGATGGACGCCGCTGTAGGCGGGAGAGAAAGGCGGGCAGGTGGAGGAGTTGTCGAACGAGAGACTACTGCCTTAACACACAGATACAGAGAGAGAGAAAGACGCTCTGTGCAGCACGACTTCACAAAAGTACAAACACACACACACACACACACACACAAACACACGCTTGCACGTGACCACCAGAGGATAGAGCACGAGAGAGTTCGAGGGAGCGGGTGTGCGCGCGGACACACACACACACACACACACACACACACACACACACTCACGCCCCCACACCCCTGCCTCGACCTCTCCTCCTACTTTCACCTCCACTCAACCACACGTACACACACACACACACCATCAGTGCAGTTCGTTCTCGAGATACTTGTATTCAAACAAGAAGTCATCGACACGGTCGTGGTCCCACTTCTCCTCGAAGTCAAAGAAGGTGTAGGCGCCGCGCTCCTCCGTCTCAGTCGTCGTCTGCGGCCGCTCCAGCCGCTGATACCACCGCTGCTGCTTCGTGTGGTAGCGGTAGGAGCGCGCCTTGAGCTCCTTGGCGGCGAAGTACTGCTGGTACGACTTCTGATGATAGTAGAAGATGAAGAAGAGTGTGTCGAGGTCCATGTGCCGATAGAAGTCTTTGCTCGCCAGCACCGGCAGCACCTCTTGTGGGAAGTAGGGAATGGCGTCGATCGCGTTCGGCGGCTCGTAGGGACGCTGCCGCTGCACATCGAGCGTGTGCGGCAGGTTCGCCAGCGACATGTCGAACAGCTCGTGTATCTTCTTGGGCGTGAACTTCGAGCCCGGCGCGGCGCCGGGGGCGGCGGGGAAGGACTGGATGGGGTCGCCGTGGCTGCCGCCGGCCGGCGTGGCGGGGGAGGCCGCGAGTATTGGTGCCACCACAGCCGCCACCGCGGCAGCAGAGGCGGCGGCGAGGGGAGTGGAGGCCGCGCTTGCATCGGCCGCGGCGGGGCTGGTGGTGCGTGGTGCGGCGCCGGGGGTGGAGCGGGCCGCCGGTGTCGCCGCGGCGGCGGAGAGCGGCGAGGGGGCGGCTGCCGGCGCCGCCGTCGGTGTGGCGGTGGGGGCGGTGGTCGCCGACGTCGGGGCGGACGGCGTCGTCGGCAGTGGAGACTCAGTGGCCTGCTGCTGCTGCTGCTGCTGTTGTTGTGCTTTCTGTCGGCTCTGCTGCTCGGCGGCGCGGCGCTCCCACGCGTTGGGCGTCGGCACCGTTGGCGGCGGTGCAGACTTGGGCTTCTCCTCCACCGGTGGCTGTGGCGGCTCGACGGCCTTGGGCGACGCCGCCTTTGCCACCGGCGACTGCGTCGGCTTGGTGGGCATCTCCCACTCCTGTGTCACCTTGTTTGTTGCGGACGCCATGTCGGCCAGGGAGCCGACGGCGCCGCCGCCGGTCATGGCGTCGTCGCCGAAGGTGTCGTCGTTGGCGGCGTCCATATCATCATCCATCCACTCCGGCACCGGCTCCTCGTCGCCCTTGTCCTCCACCGCGGCGCTGCTGAGAGCCGGCTGGTGCGACTGCTGCACCTGTGCCGGTGGCAGCGACGGCGGTGGCGTCGTCGTCGCTGCTGTTGCTGCTGCTGCGGTCGGGGCGCTGGTCGGGGCTGGGGGTGGCATCGATGGAGAGCTTGGCGTGGGCGAGGCCGCCTTCACCGGCGTTGGCGATGTGAGGGAGGGGCTGGGCCGCGCCTGCGCCGTCGACGTCGGCGTCTTGGCCTTCGCCGCGGTTGTCTTGGACGACGGCGCCTTCCTCTCCTCGTAGTCGCCCGCGTCCACGGCCACCACCGTCGGCCGCGCCTTCGGCTCCGGGATGTCGAAGCTATCGTACATGGTCATGTCGTCCATCACCTCCAGCTCCACGTCGTCCTCCAGCACCTTCTGTATGGCCTCCTGCAGGTCATCCACCTCGTCCGTGTCGAGCTCCTCGTTGTTCACCATGCGCAGCAGCGACTCCCACTTGAAGAAGTGCGTCTGCAGGCTCTCGAGACGTATCTGGTTCTCCGACTTCTGTTGCAGCTTCCCGCGACGCACTCGGCCGTTGTTCGCCTTCTGCACCTCGTACTCGAGCAGCTCCATCTTCTTCCGGCCCTCCTCGATGGCGTCCTTGAGCCACTGCTCCGTCGCCGACTCCGTCCGCTCGAGCGCAGCGGAGGCGAGTCCCTCGTTGCTGAACGCCTTCGTCTTCATCTCCCGCTCAATGGCGCGGAAGGTCTCCATGCGCTCCTCGATCTTCTTGCGCGACACCTGCATCTTTGTCTTCTCCTTGTAGTCGTCGTTCTGCATGAAGCCCTTCATCGCCTCGCGGTGGCGCTGCAGCTTCTTCAGCTCGCGCTTCAGGTCGCCCTCGAGGCGCTCCTTGGCGCTCGCGTTGGGCGCGTTGGCGAGCTTCTCGTGCAGCTCATCGTAGGCGTCGAGGCCCTCGTTCACCTTCTTGAGGAGACGATCCGCCTCCGTCTGCACCTTCTTGATGTTCGACATCGCACACACACACACAGAGAGAGGGCAGGTGATCTGAGCGGGAGTAAGAGGAGAAGGGGCGGAAGGTGAGCTCTTCCTCTAAGAGGCTCCGCTGTTCTACACGCACACCCGTTGAGTGTGCGACCAGCGAAGGAATGGGATATGGAGAGACGTGTTGCAGTGGAGTGACACACACACACACACACGTACACACACACACACACACACACACACACACACACAGGCTGATGGACGGCGATGGTAGCTGTGGCACGGGAGACCACAGAGTACAGAAGGGCGCACCCGCACAGAAACACAGATACACTGCAGCAGAGGCGGCGGAGGAAAGACTCGTGTGTGTGTGAGCAGCAGGAGGAGGAGGAGGAGGAGAAACATGATATGAGTGTCTGTGCAGAGAGATCGTCGAGGCGCGTGCGATGGTGTACGTGCACACGCACACTGAGCTCGTGGTCCGGCCGCTTCCTTCTCTCCCTCTCTGCCCACGCGCTCTTCATTGGATGGGGTGGGGGGCGAGAGTGAGGGGGGGGGGGGAGTAGAGAGAGAGGCGGAGCGTGCAGCTGCCGATACCGTAGCAGTGGTGTTTGTGTTTTGGGAGACGTGCATGCACACTCAGACAGACAGACACAGACGGACAAACACTGCGGGGTGGATGGACGCAGTGTACCCGAGTCGGTGCGCCGTCACACCCAGCTGTTGATGTGTCCGTCCCACGCAGCCGTCACAACCTTCGTCGGCTCGATGGGGTGCCACAGGTGCGACACCAGCATCTGCGCGTGTGCCTTGAAGGACTTCTCCATCTTCTTCGTTGCCCAGTCCCACACGTAGAGCTTCCCACTGATGTCGCCGCTGGAGAGGTAGCGGCCGTCGCGGCTAAAGCTCAACTGGCAGCGCGTGCCGGAGATGGTGTGCCCGGTGAACTCGCGGTCGTGGAGGAGCCGCAGACGACCACCGCCGTCGTCGCGGAAGACGATCACCTTGTTGTTGAGCGACTGTGCAGCAAGGAACTCGGGCTGCGTCGGGTGGTGCAGGACATGCGTGATGGCGTGCATCGCCGCGTCGGCGAACTGCTTGATCTGCACAGGACTGCGGTAGTCCCACGTGCGCAGCGTCTTGTCCTCCGCTGTGGTCAGCATCTTGCTACCGTCGCTCAGCAGCGTGAGGTTGAAGATGGTGCCCATGTGGCCTGTGTACTCGCGCTGGTATCGACTGCAGCCGACACGCACGTCGTAGAGCACGACCTTCTTGTCCACTGCCGCCAGTATCAGGTGCGCCTCGTCGGAGGGGTGGTGGCGGTGCTGCACGACGGGGAGGCGGTCGGGGTTCGTGAGCACGTGCGCACACGTGCCCGTCTCCACATCCCACACGGCGACAGTGCCGTCCACCGAGCCGGTCGACATGATCGCGGCACTCGTGGTGACCTCGAGGCTCTTGATGGGCTGCGTGTGGGCGGAGAAGGTCGCGAGCAGCTGCCGCGACGCTGCGTTCCACAGCCGGCACTGCCCGCTGAGGTCGCCGGAGAAGAGCAGGTGGCCGTAGTCCGGCGGAGCCCAGCGGAGCTGCTGCACGCCAGACCCCTCGTTGGCCCGCCGCCCGCCCCCGCCGCTGACGCCGTTGCCCGCCGGCGCCGCGGACGAGGACGGCGAGGAGGCGGCGCCGTCGGCGGTGTCGGCGGGTGCTGTGCGGTGGGCGTCCCCGACCTTGAAGGCGCCGCGGAGGGTGCGGGGTGGGCGGCAGGGCTTCTGCCTCGTCTCCTGCTCACGCTCCAGCACACTCGACGGCGGCGCCAGGAACGACTTGCCGAGGTAGTTCACCCGCTCCACGCCGTCAGCAAAGACGGCCACCGGCGACCCGGCGGCCGCGGCAGAGCGCGCGGCGGACGCGGCTGCGGCGGACGCCGACGACGCACTGAGCGCTGCCGTGGCGATCTCGCGGCGCGCCTTCTTCAGAGCCTGCGCGGTGGCGCCGCTGCTGCTGCTGCTGCGTGCCGCCGCCGCCGACTCCGCCGCGGTGTCGCCGCCGCCGACGAGGTACTGCGGTGGTGGGTCGGGGTAGACCTTGCGGGCCTCCTCCGGGGTGGCGTACTGAGCGAGCAGGTCCTCCACGCTGTCGCCGCCGTTCGACAAGAGGTGGCGCAGGTACGCCTCCACCGCGAGCTCCCCAGGCGCGGTGTGGTGTGCTTCCTGGAAGGCGCGCAACCGCACCATGTCCCCCGAGGTCGGGACTCGCTGCGTGGGAAACATGTTGGCGAGGCTCTTATGCTGTCGTGTGTGTGTGTGTGTGTGTTGCACGTCGACTTGTGAGGGAGGCGAGGGTGTGTGAGAGAGAGAGATGGAGAAGGGGTGGTGATGGCGGAGGCTGAGCAAGACGGCGACGCGGGTGGAGGCAGCGGTGGTGGTGGTGCGACTCCACCACCGTCGCGGACGGGACCGTGCGAGAAGCCGGGGCCGTGGGAGGAGGATGGATGAGGCGAGGCCGCCGTCTGCCACAGCCTGCGCTCACACAAACACACACACACAAACACACACTCCCTGTCACACGATGAGGAGAGGTGAGGAGGAGAGGAGTATTCGCGCTCAGCACGATGAACTTGACTCAACTTACACACACACGTAGACACACACACACACACACACACACACACGCACATTCACACACGCACATACACAGCGAGACAGGTGGGTGCTTCACAACTTGAGGTTTGCATTCGCCTTCTTGTGTGTCTGACTCCCGTCGACAAGGAAGTCGTACCACTGCTTCTCGCCGTCCGTGTCCACCGGGCGGTAGAGCGGCAGCAGCACCTCCCGCCCGACGTGGCAGTTCGCGCAGCTGTACGTCAGCCGCTTCAGCCCATCCTCGCTCCTCGACGGCAGCTTCACGATCTCCTTCTCCAGCGCACACGTGTAGTACTCGCAGTCCATGCACTGCAGGCACTTGGTGTTCTGGTGCATATCGCGTGAGCACAGGACGACGCTGTGGCCATCGACGCAGTGCGGACACTTCCACACGCGGTAGTACGCACACCCGTTCATCAGCTCGAGGTACTGGCCCCGCGTCATGAGCGCCTGCAGCGTCGCGTCGTCGCGGACGCGGTTCATCAGGTGGTGGCACTTGGGACACACCGTGTCGAGCAGCTGGCTGACCAGCCACGCCGTGCACGCCGTGAAGAACACGACGCCGGCGACGAGGTAGGGCACCTGCGACACGCCGTAGCGCACCGTCTTGCCGGCGAAGCGGACCTTGTTGCGCGTCGGCAGCGCCAGCACGCCGCCCTCCCACCGCGTGTGCATCTCCTGCGCCTGCCGCGCGATCGCGTAGACGAGCTGCACCGTCGCCTGACTCGGCTGCCCGTCGCGGACGAGCGGCTGGAACACTTCGCGCACGGCCGGCTCGAGGAAGTGCTTGCCGAAGTACTCCTCGATGGACGCGCCGCTGATGAGCTGCACCGTCGCCTCCCGCTGGGCGATGAGCAGCAGCAGCCCGGTCCCGCTCGGCTCCCCCACCGCCCAGTTGAAGAAGATGGAGTTGGCGAAGGCGCGCGGGGTCGTGTAGCCGACCGTCGGCACAATCACAACGTACATGTCCGTGTTGCACAGCGACTGCATCTTGTCGATGGTCTGCTCCACCTCCATCCGGTCCTCCGAGGTGAGGATGCCGACCAGGTCGGTCACGCGCTTCTTGGAGTAGCGTGGCACGAGCTCCCACGGCCGCGCCGTCTTGCGGTAGTGGATCTCCTCCATCGTCTGCATCGCGTCCAGCGCGGCGACAATCTCGCGGTTGTTGCGCTGGCGACCAGCTTTGAGGTCGGCGGCGAGGTCGCGGCTCTGCCCCAGCTTGGAGAGCGGTGAGAGGAGGTCCACGCTCGCATGGCGTCGAGACACAAGCAGCGCCGACGACGACGAGGACACATGCCCCACCGCGGCGGGTGCCGCTGCACCGCCACCACTACAACCGCTGCTGCTGCTGCTACTGCTACTGCTGCTGCCGCTCGCGCCAGCGCAGGCCCCCCGCACTCTCGCGACGCTGCTGCATCGACGCCACATGATGAGGCGAACGCGTGCGTGTGCGTGTGTGTGTGTGTGCGCACACGCGGAGTATCTGTGACGATGTAACGACGCCGCTCTTTCGAGAGGCGTGAGTGTGTGTGTGTTTGTGTGAAGAGGAAAGGAGAGGGATCAAAGCAAGGACCTAGACGCACAACGTGACCACCACCATCACACACACAAGTAAACAGACACGCAAGCGTGTACGTCGTCGGTGGGCGATCGCACTGCTTGCAGGTGTATGCGTGTGCGTGTGTGTAGTTGATCACACGAACCACGTGGTGTGTGTGTGTGGGAGGTCGGGGATGAGGGGCGAGGCGCCGGACGCTCTCGCGTCAGTGAGGCAGTGCGTCAGGTTAGTGTGTGTGGGCACCGGTGTAAAGAGTGAGAGAGGAAGATGCGGCGAGGACGATGCAGAGATGATTGTGGCGCAGGCGCGAAGGAGTGCACCAGAGACTTGCGCTGCAGCAGCGATGGAGAGCAGTGGTGAGGACGAAGACACACACCCATACTCTCCCCCCCTCTCGCATGCGTTGTGTGATGGGGAGGTAGGGGAGGAGGTAGGTACGTGCGTGCGTGCGTGCATGTGTAAGGGGACAGCGCAGTGCCCCCATCCTTCCTCCTCTTTCCTCCTCACTGGCGCATCAGCACACGCTTCGCCTGTCACCGAGTTCAAGAGACGATGATGGACAGTCGCGCTACGTCGACCCGCGCATCGACTCCATCTCGTCCAACTGCAGAGCGGCGACCGCCAGTCGCCGGTTCAGTTGCTCCACGTGTGTCACGTAGTCGTGCCGCAGCGACTGCCAGCGCCGTTGCACGACCTCGAGGCGACGCGCGTTGGAGCGCGCCAGCACCGCGACGTCGATGAGCTCCACGTCCGTGCCGACCGCAGGCGCCGGCGCGGCGACGCACCCCGCCTCCACCCATGCACGCTGCCACACCCGCTGCTCATCAGCAGAGGCGATCGTGTGACGTGGGCGGTAGCGCAGCAGGCGGCGCAGTCGCGTGCCGAGGGCCTCTGCGGCGCGGTCGTCGTCGTGCAGGATGAGGAGCTCCTCTGCGTATCTCTGCAACGCGCGGAGGTGCTGACGCACGTCGTCAACGGCCGCCTCGTGGCACCGCTGACACTCCACGACGTCCGCCAAGTCGCCTGCCACACGACGCAGCCGCTCTTCGATGTGGACGTCCTCGTCGGCGCGACTGACCGCGCCAGAGTGCGAGACCGGTGCGCTGGCCTGCGCCGCCGCCTCTGACGGCCGGGGCCGAGGCTGCGGCGTTGCGGGCTGCTGCGTCACCCAACCGAAGATGTCCTCCCCGTCCTCCTCCTCCACGGCGGAGTCGTCTCGCACGCGCCACACATCACCCGTCAGCGGCGGAGGCGGCGCGGCGCGGGTGGACTGCCGACCTGCACCGCCGCCGCCGCCCGACTCACGCACCGCGGCTGTCGCGACGCCGCCTGCGTTGACGACGTCGTCGACTACAGCGCTGGGCGAGCACAGGTCCACGCCGTGCTGTGCCTGCAGCCGGCAGAGCTTCTGCGCTATGCGGCGGCGGAGATCAGCGGTGCCCTCCGGCGCGTCGTCCACCACACCAGACGCCGCTGCCGTCGCACTGGAACGACGGACACCGTCCCGTCGCCGCTGCTGCTCCTCCGCATCAAGCGTGGCGGCCACACACGCCACCTGCGCCTGCAGACGCCGCAGGCACTCGTGCAGCGGCGCCGCCACATCCACAAGGACAAACGAAGGGACAGTGCTGCGCGGCGCTACCACGGACATCGACGGCTGCTGCTGCTGCTGTTGTTGCTCCATCTAGACGTACCTTCCTGCACCGGTGAGTATGTGTGTGTGTGTGTGCGTGCGACAGCTGCGCCGTGCTGCCGATGTGACGGTAAGACGAAGAGGAAGGGTGGAGAGTGATGAGAGTTGGCCTTCGCAGCATGCGTGCTGACAGACTCACATACCGCTCCATCTCCCCCCTCCCGCTCGCATACCACTCTCACAGACATCGTGGACGCAGAGGGGCGGAGACGAACGCTGACGGTGAAGGTGCTTCGTCTCTCTGTTGTGTTTGTGTGTGTGTGTGTGTGAGGGGAGACGGTGGCGGGGCGGCGATGTGCGGCGGCGGCGTCCATGACACCGCATGGGCATCAGCGTCCCTCCCTCCCACACTTCAACTCCCTCCGTCCTTCCCGCTACGCCGGGGTGCGGCAGGCCTGATGCATCAGGGACGGCGGTGACTGATGTGCACGCCGCCTCCGCGCGGTGTCGACCACCGACGCCGCTGCGACGATGGCGAGTGTTGCGCCCCGTCGCGGAGAGCGGAGCGCCGCGGTGGCGTGTAGAGACCCGTGTTGAAGTCGCGTCGGAGCTGTGCGCTGCGCGTTGACGGGGCCGCTTCGTATGAGCTGGCGCCACTGCTGCTGCCTCCACCGGCGCTCTGCACTCGCCGTCGCGACGACGGCCGCGCAGACGTGGGGGACTGGTGGCGCGAGAAGCTGCCGGCACGACGGGCTGAGCCGCAGTGCGGCTGAGGTGTGCGGCGACGCGGTGTGTGTGACGACGAGGCAGCAGGGGTGCCCCAGCGCACGTACGTCGCATCCAGACGCTCATCGTCCTGCAGGCGCGGAGGGGATGGTGCTGTGTCAGCGGCGAGGTCGATGCGCGCGTGTGTCTCCGGACTCGCGAAGGCCAGCCGCGGGTACGCGGCGGCGCGCACGTGGACGCGGTCGCCGAGCTCAGCGCGGCGCAGGGCGACGGGTGCCTCGTAGGGCACACCGGCATCGTACGTTGGTGTTGTGCCGTCCAGTGTGTAGCGCAGCTCCACCTGGTCGGCCCGGTAACCAGGGACACGCAGCCGCAGCGACTGCGTGACGGCGTCCACGTCGACGAGGGGAGGCGGCAGGACCGGCGGGACGGCCACGACTGCTGGCGCCGTCACCAGCGATGCCGCGGCGCCTGCTCGGGATGCCGCCGACATGATCACGTGCAGCTCGCGCCGCTGACCGCAGTGCGGCTCCTCCGCGCACCGCCCTGGAGATGGCCGCCACACCCCCAACCCGTCCTGCTCCGCCACCGCCGCGATGCGGACGCTGCCGTCGCCGTCGCCACCGCCGTCAAGCTCGATGGCGGCGACTCTCTCCGCAGAGGAGGAGAGCTGCAGCGTCCGCGGCGCCGGGTCGTCGTCGTGGCGGCTGCTGCCACGTCCCTTGCGCGCATGCCTAGTGGCTGCGGCTGTCGCAGCCCCAGCAGACGTTGCGGTGGTGGTCGTGGTGACAATGTGTGGCGCGCGGCGGAGTGTGTAAGAGACAGTGACGGGTGCGCCGCTGCGAGAGAGGCCGCGTGGGACGGCCATGTGGCAGGTGCGGTGCACCACGTCCACGTAGCCGAGCGGCGCTGGAAGCGGGGCCGCGATGCGCTGCTGGACCACCTCGCTCGGGAAGAGGTACGGCACCACAGCGTAGACGGTCACCACCACAGCAGCAGCGGCGGCGTCGTGTGCCGGTCGGCCGGTGCTGCGCGTGTAGTTGAGGAAGATGTCGTCGAAGCTGATCACCCCGCTCAGCGGGACCGCCTGCGCTGCCGCCGCTGCTGCTGCCGTCGTCGTCGTCGCATCAGCGCCGGTGGCTGACACATCACCAACACGGTAGAGGCACCGGCACACACACGCCACGCCGCTGACATCGCCATCATCGCCGTCGGGTCTGTGGTCCCCGTCGTCGTCTGCTGGCACGTGCGGGGGCACGTGGACGTGGACGGTGCGCGAGTCGGCGTGCACCTCCACCACTGGCGGCGGTGTCCGCAGCAGCGCGTGCAAGGCACGCACCTTGAGTGCCGCACGACGTCCTTGCTCCACAGGGCTCGCGAGAGACTCGTACACAACGTCGCGGAGCACTCGGCAGTGCTCCAGCAGAATATCACGGTGCCGCGCCGCGTGTGTGTACATCAACACGACTCGGTGCACACCCATGGCGGCAGCGGAGGCGACCACGTCCGCGTTGGCAATGTACGGCGTGTCGTGACGTAGCGCGTGGCCCAGCTGCGCCTCCGCGCCAAGCCCCACCAACAGCAGCGGTGGCGCCGTCGTCGCTGGACACCACACAGCGCGCTCCGTTGGGCAGTCGCCGTCGACCGGGTCCACAGCGTCGGCGGCGGCGGGGGAGCACGCCGCCGCCACGGCCGGGACGACGGAGCTCTCCAGCCACGCGAAGGTCTCGGGCCTCCGCACATCGTAACACAGCAGCACCACGTCGCACCAGCGGCACAGCTCCGCGCGCAGCTGCCCCAACCCGCGGACACCGCTGGGAAGGGTGTACACCTCAGGCAGTGGCGCAGCCATCGCCGCACGCTGCGGGGAGGACATGCTCGACCCCCTGGCGCGCGTGCCATCGTCGTCGTCGCGGCTGGGCAGCAACGTGGACGTCGACATCCGCAGCACCGCGGCGAGCTCGCACACCGCCGCATCGTCCCCCAGGAGCAACAGTGTGGGGCTGACGCAGCGCAGCGGCGGCGGCGTCGCCTCGGACGCATCACGCGCGCCGCAGTGGATGGCCAGGCGCTCGCGGCGCAAGTACAGAGCGATGATGTCCGCGGTGTTCCACGTCGCAGGGAGGTGACGCCGCTGTGCGTGCATCGCACCGCCCTCCAGCTGCTCTGTCAGCGCGGCTGCACTGCGGTACGCCGCCACAGCGGCCGTCGTCGAGTTGTTTGGCGTTCCCTCCCCGCGGCCGCGAAGGAGGGACGACACGTGCGATAGAGGTGGCGGGAGTGAGTCTGCATGGCGCGACATCGAACACACACTGTGTGCGTGTGTGTGTGTGTCCGATGAGAGGAGCAGGAGAGAGAGTTGTTGAGTGAGGAGGAGATGACGCAGGCTCTCATGTCCCCTCCCTCTCCCTCCCCCCGCCGGTGCACCGGCGTCTACATCGAGGGGAGACCAGCGAGCCGCACCGGCGGTGGCACCTCCCACCGTCCTCCCCCCCTGCATCGACGCACCGCAGCGAGAGCGCCGTGGTCCGGCGGAAGGGGAAGTGGTCTGCGGTGACGGGAAGGAGAGGCGACGACGGTGGACAAGCACACAGACACACACACACACGCAGGCGGAGTGACAGGTACAGTTGTGGAGGAACAGAGCAACACACCACGGCAGCCAGAGAGTGGCCCACGCAGCACCACAGCAATTCACCAGCGACAGTACAGAGACAAACAAACACACACACGCAACGACAATAAGAAGAAGAAGGAAACAGATAAAGCGAAGAGAGCAGTGAGCGTGTCAACACGAGCATCACCGACACATCTCGTGTCATCACCGCCATCATCCGAGGGATGAGGGAGGAGGAGGTGAGGCGTGGTTGGCACGTCCCTCTCCTCCTCTGCCCATCATTGAGAGAGATGCAGAGGAAGGGGAAGGAGGGACGGAGCGTGTGCGGCGGGTGAGACGCACGATGCAGAGAGCCGCCGCCGCGCGTCTGTGTGTGTGACATGCTCAGAAGTCGTAACCGTCGTCCGCGTCGCCGTTGTTGCCGCCGACGTCGGCAGCGAGCGACACGGCGGCGGCGAGGAAGCACAGGCCGCAGAGGAGCGTCAAGGCCAGCGCCGAGCCGCAGATCACGGAGGTGTGGTAGAGCACCACCGCCAGCCCAGGCCCGGACGCGAGCAGCAGACCTCCCACGAAGAGACCGATCGTGTTGAAGGCGTCGAGCGGCTCATCGTCGTCGTCGTCGTCGTCGCCGGTGCCGCGGCCGCAGAGAAAGAAGGGCACCGGTGCGAAGCAGTAGAGCACAAGACTCATGAGCGGCCACGCATTGCGCTTCTGCACGACGGTGCAGCTGAGTATGAGAAACAAGAACCCTATCACGACGCAGAAGGCCGCGATGATGAGCGGGCGGAGTCCTGACATGTTCCACTCTGTGTGTGTGTGTGTGTGTGTGTGTGCGAGTAGATGTGTTGTGGGGAGAGTGTGTGGTGGTGGATCGGAGGAGTAGCGTGAAGGCTGCTGCCGATGCTGCAGAGGCGGATGCGCGGTGGTGGGACGGAGGACACAGAAGCACCGAGTCGCAGCCGCAGAAGAAGAGTACAGAGACAGACAAAGAGAGAGAGAGTGAGTGGGGTGGAGGAGAGTAGTGCTCGCCCGGCACGCTGAGGGATGCGGTGGAGAAGTCGCTGTGCTGATAGCGACCAGGAACACACACACACACACAACCACACACGTCGATTCATGCATGACACAGAAGGTGAGAGCTGCGCAACGATCTCTGTTTGTCTGTCTCAGCGTGTCCGACAGAGAGAGTGAGAGAGAGAACGAGGAGTGCCACGGCTGTGTGAGACGGCACGTCGCGGCTTCCATCCACCACCTCTGATGGATGGTCGTCTTGCTCACTGTCGCTGCTCCTGCGACGGCAGCGGCGGCGGTGCTGCACCAGCCAACTCCAGCAGACTCGCTGCCACAGTGTCGAGGAGGCGCTTCTTCGCCTCGCCGGTGCGCAGCTTCTTCGCCGTCTGCACCACACTGAGCCCCATCAGCAGCGGCCGCGACTCACCGTAGCTGCGGAGGCGGTGGGCGATGGTGCTCGCCAGCAGGTTCGTGAGAGGGTGGTCGCGGAGGCCGAGCAGCACGACCACCTCCAGCGATGGCGTCTCTGAATTGAAGAGGAAGGCGCCTGAGCCGGCCGCCGGCGCGTCGTGGCAGAGGAGAACGCCGGGCGCACACGTCTCCGCCTCCGTCACGAACAGCATGACGTGGTCGACGAAGCAGCGGATGGACAAGTGCAGCACCACCTCCGCATCGCTCGTCTCCGCCACACTCGGCGCGGTGGTGGGCGAGTCACCCACGCCCAGCGCCACCGTGATGGTGCGCTGGTGGATCGCCGGCTGCACCTCCACGGGGCCGGGGAGCCCCGATGCCGCCGTCGTTGGCGACACTGACGGTGGCAGGGAGTCACTAACGCTGGTTTGCATCTGTGGCGAGGCTCCAGTGTCTGGGTCCTGATGTGTGTATGTGTGTCTGTCTTTGTCTGATAGTCGTGGACGCTGCGCACCACCGCGCGATTGCGAGAAGCAGCGCCGAAGGGGTCTGTGCGACCAGAGGAGTTGGGAGAGGAACAGAGACGAGGCGAGTTGCGGAAGGAGAGTTCACAAGTTAACACACAAAGAGCGCTGGATAGCACCCTTCTTCACTCGCTCTCTGTCACACACATAAACACACACAGACATAAGCTAATTTGCGAGAGAGTGTGTCTGTCTGTCTGTCTGTGTGTGAGTGCGAGCACTGGTGGACTTCTACGCGTCTCTGTGATGATTGTCGTGTTTGTTTTGATTGTGAGTACGTCTGCATGGGCACCACGTGATGTACACTGATGCGCCGCAGAGTCCAACCCCCTGCACCCGTCCCACGCGCGCGCACACACACACCGCTGCTGCTGCGCGTGTGCGAGTGATGTAGCAGTGGG
This sequence comes from Novymonas esmeraldas, assembly GCA_019188245.1. NCBI lineage: Eukaryota > Euglenozoa > Kinetoplastea > Trypanosomatida > Trypanosomatidae > Novymonas > Novymonas esmeraldas. The sequence continues at coordinate 88,706 of JAECZO010000038.1, read as the reverse complement.
CCGGCGAGGGGAGGAAGAGGAAGGAAGGGGGGGGGGCGGGAGGAAGAGAGAGGGAGAGGATGCGCGCTGATGACGCGACGCGACGCGGTGCGCGCTTGTGCACGTGTGAGGGTGTGAGGGAGGGAAGGGGAGAGAGAGTGGGACGGCGACGATGTGCACCGACGGCGGTGGACGCGGACACGCATCACCGCTGACAGAGCGGGAGGAGGGTGTCGCAGAGGGCGCTCTCGATTGTCCTGCCGGCGTCACGGCGCACGAGCGTCGGCGCACTGTCGTCGCCATCCTTGGTGTAGATGTGCACCCACTCCTTGTAGCTCTGGAGAAGGTTCGCCACGACCGCGTCGCAGCGGTAGGCGCGCAAGTTACTCACGGCCTTGCGGGTCATGGCCTCCTCGGACGTCTCCAGCTTGAAGGTGACGACGAAGGGCTGCGTCGCGTCAGGAGCGGCGCGGTGTAGCCACTCCTCCCGTACAAGCAGCAGCGTCTTGGGCACGTTGGACAAGTGCAGCGTGAGCCCGTCGCCGCCGCTGATCTTCTCTCTCGACATCTTGGGCAGCGGCACGTAGTAGTCCGACACAGCGGCCGCCGCGAAGAAGAGACATGGGCGGCGCTGCAGCTCGGCGGGGACGTCGGGGCAGCACAGCGCGCGCGACACGATCTCGAGAAGGAAGATGTACTCGACCACCGTGTCGTAGGCGATGTAGTGCACGTGGTCCCTCGTGCGGCGGTACAGCTCGGCGGCGCGCTGCACCTCCTCCGGCACCAGCGGCGGCACGGACACGGCGTCGAAGAGCTGCTCCGTGGGCAGCACATCAATGAATCGCCGGAAGGGCATTGTGGCGGTGCGGTGGTGCAGCAGCACGCAGGCCCAGCCGCGCTCCGCCAGCGTCTCCACCAAGTAGGCGCCACGGCCGCCGCTGCTGAAGTTTGTGATGAAGCGCACGGCGTTCACCTCGAGCGGCACGGTCGTGCCACCGCTCGTGATGAACGCCACACCGGGGCAGTCGCGGCGCGTCCGCGCGACATCGCCGAGGAAGGAGAGGAGCGCGCCGGAGTGTGCCGTCAGCCGTGCTCGCGCCTCCGCAGACAGGTTCTCGGCGTAGAAGGACTCCACGTCGCGCTGCATCGTGAAGGGATCCGCGTGCGAGAGGGTGGTGAGGGCGTGATGGTGGGGGGGGGGGGGGGGGGGGGGGGGGGGGGGGGGGGGGGGGGGGGGGGGGGGGGGGGGGGTGCTGGCTGGTGCGGTGGGTGACAGCACGCTGGCCAGAGGAGGAGGAGGAGAGGACGAGGAGGAGGCGCGGGGACAAGAGATTGGGACAAGGGGGGAGGAGAGGGGCGTGGGCGCAGGGTGACGCGAGAGAACACACACACACGCACACACACACACACACACAAGGGTGGGCCCAGTGTGTGTGTGTGTGTGCGCACCACTGCAGGGCAATTCGTTTCGGCCTCGCATGGGCTGCACACTCAAACACAATCCGACGTGCACGTGTGCGCGTGTAGAGGGCGGTGAGAGCACTACACCACACCTGCATTGGGTGAAATGGCGAGTTGGTGGAGGAGATGGAGCGACGGAGGCGAATCACATCTGCACTCCTCCCATCCACGTCCCACACATCCACACACACACACCTCACACGCCGTCGCTGATGTCAGCCTGCAGGTCATCGCACATGTCCTCGATCGCGACGCGCACTGACTCTTGCCGCTGGGCGACGGCCGCCACCGCGCTCGACCAGCTGGCACAGCGGTGCGCCACGGCGGACGGCGCGTAGTAGGCGAGCACGACAGGAGCGGCGGCGGCGCCGTGTGGCGGACTCGCTTTGGCGTGCAGCGCCACCAGATCGAGGTCCGCTCCGTGCGCGCTCGCGCTGCTGTTGCCGCCGTCGTCGTCGGAGCTGCCGTCGTCGTCGTCGGCGCCGTGGCAGCGCACAAAGTAAAGGAAGGTGTGGTGACGCGGTGGGACGAGGCGCAGCAGCGCGCACCGGTCGGCGTCGTGCACGCACAGCGACGGCGTCGCCGCCGCCGCAGCGGGCGGTGATGAGACCGTTGCAGCGCCAGCAGCAGCAGCAGCGGTGGTGACGGCTGCTGCTGCTGTTGTGCCCCGCGCCTCCGGTCGGGGCCGGCGCTCGACGTGTCCGTCACCGGCGTCATCGTCGTCGCTGCCGCTGCTGTCGGCGCGGAAGAGCCCCGCGAGAGCCGTCGCTCCATCCACGGCGTGTCCCGGCGTCCCCGCCCCGCCCACCGCCATGCCGGACTGCGCCATCGCGGCGCGGTCGTCGCCGTCGCCCGCCGGGGCTGCCGTGACGTTCGCTGCGCAGTGCTCCACCAGCCGCGTGGCCAAGTCCAGCGTCACGGCGTAGTGCTCGCGCTCGAGGTCCTGCAGGCGATCGATCCAGCGTGCCAGCGCCGCCGCACTGGTCACGGTCGCCGCGGCTGCTGTGTCGGTGGAGGTGGTCTGGCCGCCGTCGCGTGACTGCTCCACCCGCTCCACGAGCGCGTGCTGTATCGTGCGCATTTGGGTGCTGACGTGCTGGAACTGAGGGAGGATGATACCCTGAGTGTTGCGGTGCAGTTCGCTGACGGTGATGTCGCCCGTGATGGCGCGGTGGAAGAGGGACGTCCACTGTTGATACGCGGCGCTGCGCTCGCGCTGCAGCTTCAACACCGCCACGGCATTCGCGGTGCTGCTGGTCGAGAGCGTCGCAGCCATGAAAGACACCGACCCGCGCTGTCTACGTGTACTGCTTTATATATGTATGTGTGTGTGTGTGTGCAAGGGAGGTGGCGTGTTGAGTTGTGTCGACGCGTGTCCGACCTGTGCTGCGTTCCCGAGCCTGCAAAACAGTAAAGACGTGAAGCAGTAAGAGAGAGTGTGTGTAAGGGGGAGGAGAGGTCGACTCTGCATCTTCCATCGGCTGCGGCCTCACACATGAGACGGCAGGGGCAGCGGTCAAAGGGGAGGAAGGAGGATGGGGGGGGGGGAGCACATCTTCATACAGACACACACACACACACACATGTACACTCACATGCATGCATGGCCGCGCACCAGCAGCAGCCCTCTTCGCGCGCGTGGCTGCACGTGGAGGCCAACGTAGTGCACGGCGTTGATGGAATCGTTGTGTGTGCGTGGGAAGGAGCAAAGGGAAGAAAGAAGGGGCGATGGTAGTGTACATCCGTACTTGAATTGAATGTGCGCCTCGTCCGCGGACTGCGCGCGCGAGGCAGCGATGCATCGATGCACGGCGACGTACCGGAGGGAGGAGGAGGAGAGGAAGAGGAGGCCGCACTCACAGGGTGCCGCCGCTCATCCACGCCAGCTGGTCGCGGATGCTGGTGCAGACGAGGCGCAGGTACCCCTCGCCCTTGAAGGCGTGGGTGAGGTAGTAGTCGCCGCGGGCGAAGCCCATCGCGATGCGCACCGTGTCGATGAGCTCCTGATCTCCCGTCTCCATAGCGGCGGCGAAGCTCTCCTCGAAGCACTGGAGCGCCTGGTCCTCCTGATCGCGGCTGCGGTACGCCTCGCCGAGCTGCATCGTCGCGGTGCAGAGCTGCCGCGGTGCCCCGAGGTCCTTCGCCATCTGCAGCGCCTCCTGCAGGGTCGTCGAGGCCGCCAGCTTCAGCCCCAGCCGCTCCTCCAGGTCGGCCACCCGCAGCGTCGCGTGGCACTCCTGCGCCTTCAGCTCGCTCCGCTGCGCGACGGCGCGGTAGTTGCGCTGGTAGCGGAGGGCGAGCGGCAGGTCGCCGCGGGCCTCGCTGAGGTCGCCGAGGGCCGAGTACGCCGCCCCCTCATCCGCGGCGCACTGCCCGCGCTCGGCTGCCTCGGCTGCTGCAGCGAAGTGCCGCGCGGCGGCGGCTGGGTCGGTGAAGCGCACCGCCTCGCCGAGGACGTGATGGACGCGAACGAGGGAGCGACTCGCCTCCTGCACGGCTGCCTCGTCGCGGAGGGCGGCAGCGAGGCGGTGCATCGCGGTGTAGAGCGCGGCGGCCTCCTCGACGTGCCCTTGCCGCTCTTGAAACGTCGCGAAGGACATACGCGCGCGCTGCTCGAGCGTGCGGTCGAGCGACTCCATCATGTACTGCAGCGCTCTCTCGTGGTGCCACAGCGCCTCGGCGTAGTCGCCCTCGTGCTCGAAGTACTTGGTGAGCTGCTCGCAGTGGAAGAGCACTTGGGTGAACTCGCTCTGCCGGCGCAGCACCTCCACCGCGGAGAGTTGCTGCTGCACCCACCCGAGGCGATCGTCCGCGACGGCGAAGAACTTGTGGGATAGCGCGTCCACACAGACGGGGTCGCGGTGGGCGAGCTCGAAGAGGTGCATGTAGGTCTGCGCGCACCCCTCCGCCAGCGCCTCGCAGCACAGGCGGAACGCCACGGAGTCGCGCTCTGCGCCGACCACCACGACGGGGGCGCCGGCGTCGTCTACAACCTTCGTCGTGGCCGCGCTGCGCCTCTCGCTGGACTGTGCGCCTCCGACACTCCCACGCGGCGGGGCACGGATCCCAAAGAGTGCCCCGTGCCTACCCGAGCCGTGGGGCTCCTCCACCGCGGTCGATGTCCGTCCACGCGTGCCGGCGGTGGGCCGCGCTGCCCACCCGGACGGCGCTGTCTTGGCGAAGGCGCCGGCTGGCTGCCGTCGGCCCGCCTTCCCCCGGCGACCCGCCGCGTCAGAGCCGCTGCCGCTGGCCACCGACGGCTTCTGCGGTGCCGAGGGCAATACAGATTGCATAGGTGTGTACGCGCGTGTATGCGTGTGTGTACGTGTTGTGTGTGTGTGTGTGACACTGATGAAGGTTGAAGGAGAGGTGTGTGGAGGAGGAGGAGGAGGAGGATGCGAGGGGAGAGAGAAAGAGAGACAGAGTGACGGGGCACACAGGCACAGGTGCAGTGGCCTCTCCCCTCCGCCGCCGTGATGGGCGGTCCTCCAGTCCTCTTCACTGAGCAGGTAGACAGGGAGGTGCACCTGAGTGTGTGTGTGTGTGTGTTGTGTGTGTTGTGCGTGTCGTGTGGAGGCGGGGGAGCACCCACGAGACCACAAAGTTGCTCCTCGACTGATGTGCTGCAGTGCGCGTGGTACGGCTATTCAGAGCTCGTGTGCCCTGCGGTGCGCCGCGGCGCCGATGCCGCGCGGAGGCGCTTGCGCAGCCGCTCCAGCCGCGCCTGCCCCTCCACCGTCACCGTGTTGGGCAGCCCGAGCTCCCGACCGCCACGCACGGCGAAGCCCTCGTCGCCGTAGCCGACCAGCACACCGGCCCGGCCGCGCCATCGCGCTGCAGGGGGGTCGGTTGGCAGCTCCGGCAACCGCCCCGCTCGGCTCCACCGCTGCGAGGTGAGGACGTAGGCGCTCGCCTTGAGGTAGAGGCACTCGTACGGCTGCTCCTCCACACACCGCTTCACCTCTCGCAGCACCGGCGGCAGCAGCACCGCATCCGCCGCCGCCGCCGCCGCCGCGGTGTCGCCGCCCTGCGCCGCGGGGCTTCCCACCATGGACACAGTGTCGCCGCCATTCACAGCTGCCGTGGTCGTGTGGGCGAGGCCGCGGCCGGTGGCGGGAGAGGAGGAGGAGGAGGCGGTGTGGTGCTGAGGAGGTGGAAGGTGGTACTCCACGAAGCAGTGGCCCCGACTGGCGCCGTTGGTGGGGTTCGTGTAGAGCCGTGTCGTCACCGGCGTCGCGGCGGGGTACACCTCCGTGAGGTAGCGCTGCACCGCGAGCTCACTGGTGTACCACGGGAAGCCCGAGATGATGAGCACAGTCGGCGTCAGGCCCGCCACGCTAGCGTGCGTGGGATCCACAAGGCGCGCCGCCATCACCTTGTGGTATGTGTGTGTGTGTGTGTGTGATTGTGTAGTCGAGTCGTTCGCGTGCGTGGGCATCGCGTGTGCCAGCGAGAAGGAGAGGAGGGAGACACAGCGACCAGAGTGTGCGACGGAGGAGAGGCACGTGGCGGAGAGCTCTTCAGGCGTGTGTGTGTGCAGAAGCGGAGAGAGCCACCTCACGCACATGCACGCCTGCGCACGTAGGAGTTGTCAGCGTCGTCGCGACTGTTAGCGCAAGCGTATGCATAAACACGTGTCTGTGTGTGTTGTGTGTGTGTGTGTGTGTAAGTGAGTGCTTCTGGTATCTGTGACGGTCATCAGCTGCATCAGTCGTCCCGCTGCCGGGCCCACGTTGGTTTACCACCACTGTCGCAGAGGCAGCTGCTGCTCTGCAGCCCGCAGACCGTCGAGTAGGCCGCGCTTCTGTGCGTCGGCGCCGCTGCTGCTGCTGCTGCTCTCGAGCTGCTTCTCCATCTCACGAATGATCGCCGCCACGTCCCACCGTCCGAAGCCGTCGCGCACGTGTGCCAGCGCGAACGCCTGGAGCTGCGCCTCCTGAGCCGCACCGCCGGCGTGGAGCAGCGCCTCCCTCCCCGCAGACAAGAGAAGCGTCACCATCCGCGCCGTTCCGCGTGACTCGATCAGACCCATCGAGAGCAGCGGACGCAGCAGCTCGAGGCCCTGCGCCACCTCCGCGAGGAGGTTGGCCACCGCCGCCGACGATGACGCGCCGCGCCCTGGCCCACCAGAGAACCGCGTCTGGAGGTCGGAGAGGAGCACCGCCAAGTGCGACGAGCGAGCGACGGTCCAGAGGCGCGACGGCCCCTGCGACGACGCACCAGACGCGTTCGTGCTGTGTTGCCCTCCGTCGCGCTGCCGCTGCGCCTCGATTCTGCAGTGGCTGCGCAGCTGCTGGTTCACCGTCCGCAGCAGAGACGTCATGAGCGGCACGTGGGACTCTGGCAGCGGCAGCCCCGCCTCCTGCACGTGGATCTCCGCCACCATGACGCACAGCGCCGCCCCTGCCGAGAGCGACGAGGCGGCGGGGTCTGCTCCCACCCCACGACCCAGCGTCGCCATCACGGCGTTGTGGTGCGTCCGCAGCGCCGCTCGACAGTCCAGCGGCGACGTCGCCACCGCGAGTGCCGGCACCCACATGGAGAAGAAGTTGTAGCACAGATCAGTGTCACCGCGATGATAAGCGCGGAGGAGGTCGGCGGCGGCGGCGGCGGCGAAGGAGGCGCGCACGAAGTTCGGGATCGCTGGCTGCTCGAGGGCGGCCACGTATCTGTACCAGAGGGGCAGCGAGAGCGCCGTGAGTGTGATGGGAGGTGGCGCTCCGCCGGTGCCGCCACTGCCACCGCCCACGGACTGCACCCACTCCGCCTCTGACATGGGAAAGGGAGGCGGCGCGGCGGCCGTCGCCGCCGCCCAGCGACCGAGGGAGGCGACGTAGAGCACACAAGCCATGGCGTGGGAGTCTCGCGCCTCAACCGTGGTGTGTGGCGCAGCGCCGCTGCCGCCGCCGTGGGCGACGCGCAGCGGGAGGGACGTGGCCGTCAGCGAGTCTCGGCACTGCTGCCACACACGCTCCGTCCCCTGGAAGCGGTGGAGGAGCTCCGTTGCATGCCGCACCGGCCCTGCCGCTCTCCCCGGCGCCGCAGATGCGAGAGATGTGACGTCCGCGCTGCACACGTTCAGCACCAGGTCACGCTGCTCCTCTGCGCTTTGCATGCTTATCGTCTCGCGCAACGGGAAGCGGCGCAGGAGCTCCTCGACGCTGTCCCACTCCGTGAGGTAGGACAAACACCCACACAGGATCCCCACATCCGCTGATGAGAGGTCGTCCATGGAGAGTCGCGCTATGTCGCGCACGATCGCGAGCTCCACATCGCGCTTCAGCTTGACCATCTCGGGTGTCGTCACGGGGAAGCGCCGAACACCAGTAAAGACGCGCCGCACGCCGTAGAGAGAGAAGTAGAGACCGTTGCTTGTGAGCACAGTTGTGTTGCGTCCGGTGGCGCTCTTCAGCGTCTTCAGCAGCAGCTCCAGCATCTCCGCATGCGGCACCTGCTCGTAGGAGCCATACGTGCCGAGCCCCTCGCTGACGACATGGGGCATGTCGCTCTGCTGATCCAGCAGAAACCGTCGCAGCGAGCGGTGCAGCACGCTGGAGAGCGGCCTCACCAGCCCGAACGGATGGGTGTTCATCACGCCCTCCAAACACACACACACACACACACACACACCGACACACCTCTCACCACACTGTCACCACTGTCACCACTGTCCCTCTCTCTCTCTTCCTCTCGCGTGTGTGCGTGTGTCTGACCACTCCTTTGCTTCACTCGCACACACGCTCCCTTTCTTTTGTGATTGTATGTGTGTGTGTGTGTGTGGAGGTGGCGACGTACCCCTGTCAGCCAGCGTTTGAGTGCCAACAGCCGCAACAGAAGAGGAGGGAGAGGGGAGAAGGATGATATGAGCGTCAACGTGTGTGTGTGTGTGTGTGTGTCGTGCACACAGCAGAAACACACACACACACACACACACACACACATATCTACATAGGCACGTGCGCGCACTTGTGTGCTCTCTCGCACTTCTGCATGTTGGCTGTCGTCCTTCTTCGATTTTTCTTCTCCTCCTCTGCGGCACACACGAACTGCACTCCTCACGCGACCCACGGCAGTGCGGGTGCGGCGGTGGAGTGCCTCGACACTTCAACTTCTCTCTCTCTATGGATACACGCACGTGCCGGGGTGCAGCTGTGTCCGTCTCTCGGACACAGACACACACACATATACACACACACATATCAACAAAGCCACCAGCGCGACAAGAGACGGCGCACTGATGCGCGGGTGTGAATGAGTGCCGCTGACAGCGCGACCCAAGTCGTGTGCGGCTCAGCGTCCGGAGCGACGCGCCGCCGTGGCGCGGCGAGAGGACGGCGGCATGTCTCCAGTGGTGGAGGACGAGGATGCGGTCGCCGTGCTTCGCGTCCGCTTGCCACCGCCACCGCTGCGGAGGTGACTGCTGCTACCGTTGTTGTTGTGGTGGTGGTGGCTGTTCACCGCCACGGACGTGAGGGCTGCACTGGAGCGCAGAGACGACAACAGCCGACCGCTGCTGCCACAGGCCTGCTGCTGCTGAGGCGGCGGCGGCGACGTCGTCGTCGCCCTTCCCTGCCAGCTGTGCGCGCTGCGGTCGCCAAGGGAGCCGCACTTCTGCTGCTCCTCTTCCCCCTCCAGCCCCTTGTCGCTGGGGGAGGTGGTGGTGAGCTCTGTGGCCACCGTGGTGGACGGCGACCCACACGTGGCGGTGGCGGCCAGCGGCGGCACAGCGTCGAGGTCAGCCATCCTCACGCCTCCGCCGCTCGCACCGACTGCACGGCTCACCACCATGGGTGAGCTGGGGGCGGAGGAGCAGGATGTCCCTGTGCTGCCGCCAGCCGCCACAGCGTAGGAGGAGAGCGGGTCCAGTGCCTGGAGGGTGAAGGCGGTGCTGCTGCGCCGCACGTTGCGGGCGATGACGTCCAGCGCCGCCTCTGCAGGCGCAGGGGTGCCCGGCTGCGGGAAGATGCTGCTGGCGTGCCGCACCACGTCCCGACACGCGTCGCGCACCGCCACCTGGAACGGAGCCGCGTCCGCCAGCGGCGGCATCTTCGCACGCATCCGGAGTTGATCGCTGAGGCTCGCGCGCGCCTCCCTCACATCGCGCTCGCCGGCCACCTCGACGCGCTGCAGTTGTGCCACACTCGACTCGAGCTCGCTGCGCAGCCGCTGGCACACCGCCTCGATGCCGTGCCGCCGCCGCGCCTCTGCCAGCTCTGCACCCTCGCGGTAGCTGTCGAAGAGCCGCATGCACTCCTCCAGCATGGCCGCGACTGCCTCGTTCAGACGGTGCACGGTGCGCACGCACTGCGCGTCGTACTGCGCCATGACGGTCGGCCACGTCGGCGCGCCGGTCGCGGTGTTCGCCGCTGTCGTCGTCGCGTCGCCGTGGCCCTCTTCGGCGGCGCTACTGCGCACGGCGGACGGTGGCGCTGTCGGCGGCGGGGTGGAGGCACCGAGCGGAGGCGACAACACCGCCAGCGGAGCCCCGCTGCCACGCTGCGCAGCGCTGGCCGCTGCACCGCCACCGCCGCCTGTGGGACCGCGACGTGTGCCGGGGCCGCCAAAGAGCGACCCAGCAACAGCGGTGACAGCGCCGCCGCGCGGTCGGCCAGGACGCCGTGTTGGGCTCACGGCCGTCGACGGCGCGGCGGAGGCGGCGCTGCCGCGCTGCAGCGACGAGGCTATGCTGCCCCGCGCCGAGTGGGAGGCGGGCGCGGCGGCGGGACGTGTGGGGTGGCAGCCGGCTGCGCCGGTCGACCGCAGCGGCGACGCCACAGGGGGGAGTCCAGCAGCGCTACGTCCAGCCGCCAACAGCGTCGGCGACGACGGCGGAGGCGTGCCGCTGCAGCGCTCGAGTCCCACCGCTGCTGCTGCTGCTGTTGCTGCTGTTGCAGGTGCCTCCGGAGGACGCAGCCCGGCGGCGCCTTCGTCCATGAGGTGTCGCTGCAGAGGCGCCTCCTCGTCCTCGTGGTCATCGTCGTGGGCGGTGGTGGTGTCTGTCGCGCGCACTGGCAGGGCCGTCTCGCCATCCTGCGGGCCGGCGCTGCTGCTGCTGCTCGACGCCGCGGGCACGACGGCCGCCTCCTCCAGCGCGGCGAGCAGCTCCGTGCGCCACGCGTGCAGCCGCGCGTAGTTGTCTGCGAAGGACGTCTGCACGGCATCTTTGGCGGCGGCGACATCACCGCGCACGAGGCGCTGCAGCGCCGATGCCTGGTATTCGAAGCGCTGGAGTGCGTCGTGGTACACGGCCTTGAAGCCCTGCAGCTCCGTCTCCTTGTCGTCCAGGATGGCGCGCAGCACCTTCACCTGCGACTCCCAGATGTGCCGCCGTGCGTCGCTGTTCTGGCGGTCCTGCATGAGCTGCTCCACCGCAGCGGTGAGCCGCGCGTGCGACTCTGCCATCTCCTGCGTCTGCTCGTGCTCCTCCTTGGTCACGTAGTACCCGCCCCGCTCGGCGACGCGCTCCTGGAGACGGTTGCGCAGCTTCTGGTTCTCCGCCTCGGTGGAGCGCAGCCGGATCAGCAGCTTCTCGCGCTCCGTGTTGGCCGCGTTGCGGATGCTGCGGGCCTTGACGGCGTAGAGCAGCGTCGACTTGGTCTCTTCGATATCTCGACCAACGGCCGAGATGCACGCGATCATGAGCGTGCGCGCCGTGCCGCCGATGGAGTCCTGCAGCAGCTCCGTCAGCCGCGAGTCGCGGTACGGCACGTGACTGGGCCGTGTCGCCTCGTTCGTGTTGGACAAGGCGAGCAGGACGCTCTTCAAGGCGAGCAGCGATTTGTTGATGCGCCCCGCCTCGCCGGCCGCGACGCCGGACGCCTGCGACTTCTTCACGCTCTCCGACCCGGCGAGGTCGATCATGAAGAGGTGCCCCACGTCGGTCTGCCCGGTGAACGCGTTGAACTCCTCCAAGTCGAAGATGAAGACGACGTGGGAGCGGCTGCTCCGCTCGTTCATCAGCGTGGCGGCGGTGTGGCGCCGTGCGAGGCCGCCGCGGATCGTCTCCACCGCGTCGCGCACGCGGCAGAGGGTGACCTTGTGCGTGAAGCGTGGAAAGCCGGAGATGAGCGTCACCTCCTCCTCCCCGTTGGGACTTAGCATGTCCGTGAGTCGTTCGTTGTAGATCTCGATCATGGAGAGCGTCAGCGCGCACTGGGCGCCGTCGGCGGTCTTGAGCTGCACGTGCTCCAGCATGTTCGCGACGACCATGTGCACGAGACCGTCCTCGCTGCCGTCGGCGCTGCCGAGCATCGTGTGTGTCTTGCCGGTGCCCGTCTGGCCGTACACCATGATGGTGCCGTTCATACCCTCCTTGACGCACTGCAGGATCGGCTGGCAGGCGTGGAAGACGTCATCCTGCGTGGCGGTCGGGGGGAAGGTGAAGTCCGGGTCGTAAGTCTTGGAGTCTAGCAGGATGCGGCGGGGCTGGATGTCCAGTCCGCCGGCTGGACGCTCTTGCCCCAAGAGCGGGCGGCATCGCACCGCCACCTTGATGCTGGACGACGCCATCGACACCCAACGCAGATGGACAAGCCACACACACACACACTCTGTCTATCTGTCTGTGTCTGAGAGTTGAAGAGAAACAACAACAATAAATGTTGACAGTCTAAGCGGTGCGTCTACACACACAAAACAAACAAACAAACAAACACAACAGCGGAAGAGAGCGAAGACACGATGGGGGAGGATGGGCGACACTCAACGCTGGGAAGAGAGTGTGGAGACGTGTGCTGACACACACACACACCACCTCGCCACGGTCCGTAAGTGTATCTCTGTCTGTCTGTGTCTGTGTCTGTGTCTGTGTGTCTGTGTATACGAATGAGAAGAGTGGGTGTAAGTGTGTGTGTGAGTCCGTGAACCGGTGCCGGTCTTTGATGGAGAGCACTACGTTCTTGTCTACAAGGTCTACAACGCGTGCTGAAACACAGACACACACACACACACACACACACACGTACTCTCCCTCTCGCTCGCTCTGTCTGTGACGCTGTTGAGCGCAGCTGTTGGCTGTGTGTAGGGTGTCGCGCGAGGAGGAGGAGAGGAAGAGGGAGAGCGATGGCGGTGGTGCGCCTGCCGTGTATGTCTGCTGAACACCGAGTGCGAACGTCGTGCGAGGAGAAGATGGAGGGGGAGGAGGAGGAGCAGCGAGAGAAGTGCAGAGAGACGGGAGTGTGTGGAGGGAGGGCAGCGCACGGCTCCAGCACGCACCACTGATTCAGGTGGCACCGCGCACAAGAGAGAGAGAGGAAGGAGGAGGAGGAGGAGGAGTGTGTGTGTCTGCTGCTGTTGTGTTCATCTTCTTGTTCTTCTCTGCTGCGGAGAGAGTTGTGGTGCTGGGACTCGCATGAGAGACACACACACACACAGGGCCTCCATCTTCACATGGTGATGGTCGTCTCCTCCCCCCGCCGTCAGCCGTTGTCACCGGAGGACGACGAAGCCGAGCTGGCGGCGGCACACCGGTGGCGTTGTTGTCGGTGTGCAGTCTTCCACCGCCACGTCCGTCACCTGCGCCTTCGGCGAGCCACGGTGGCACCACAACACGAGCGCGGCCACCTGCGCCTCCGTGCCCTCCGCGAACACCTCGACCCGACCGTCGGGCAGGTTGCGCACGGTGCCGGTCACCCCGAGCTCCGCCGCCTGCAGTGCTGTGTACTTGCGATAGAAGACGCCCTGTACACGACCACTCACGAGGATGCGCCGAGTGACGATGCGCGGCGCTGACTCAGCGGTGATCGCCGCCGCCGTCGTGGCGGGGGACGGCGCCGCAGGGCTCGAGGACTTCGCCGTGGGCATGGGCGGCGCCGGAAGCGCAAAGGGCAAGAAAGCGATGATGTGTATCGATGCGTGTGTGTGTATGTATGTGTGTGTGTGTGTCTGCGTGTGAGGACACAGAGCCGGTGACGACCAGGGGCAGCACATCCCATTGCAATGGGCGGGAGAGGTGGCGGCGGTGATGATGGGAGAGAGAGCGGGGGGAGGCACGCGGAGCCGTGCGGAGCTGTGCTCAAGGCGACGCAGAGAGACTTCATCGCGAAGAGGGCACAGCACCATCTCCGTCTCCCCTCCCTCACCGCAACACACACACACACACACACACGCACACACACGCACCTTCTCTGCAATCTTCAGGGCCGAGAGGGCCGTTTACATGCTTCGGCCGCACACGGACGAGGGAAGGGGGCCGATGCTCCATGTCGAGAGCGCTGCGCCCATCACAAGATCATACACTGTCCGCGTCGACCACGGCGTGTCGCCGGTACCGCAACGAACACAGGCGAGAAGGTGGTGAGCGCTGTCGCCTCCGCTCCACACAGCCCCCCTACAGACACTCCTCCTCTCCTCAACGATCCACATGAGACACACGTGGACAGAGACAGGGAGAGAGGGCGGTGGGTGGGTGGGTGGGTGGCTTCTCCAGCACCACCTCCACCCCACCGAGGAGGAGCAGGAGGAGCTCTACACCTCGGCGTCCATCGCTTTGATCGAGGCGTGGATCAGCCCTTGAAGACTGCGTGCCTCGCTGCCCGCCTTGGTCACCCCATCGAGGCCGTCCACCGCGAGCAACTCGCACACACGGTCGATCTTGCCCTTCATCCGCTGCTCCAGGATGGTGCGGAGGGCTCGGCGGTCCTTCTCATGCACCGCCAGCTGCCGCCGCAGCACCGCCACCGCCTCCTCCACTCCCTCGGCTCGCACGGCGGTCGACGACGTCTCTGGAGGACCACGCTGCGGGCCCCGCCTCGCCGTCTCTCGCTCGAGGTCGGCGATGCGGCGCTGCTGCTCCTCGACCTGCACCAGCAGCGCTCTCTCCCGCGCCGGCGTGTCGTCCTGGCCCGTCGACGCACCATCGGCCACGGTGGCGAGGAGCGCTGGCAGCTCCGCCAGCACCCCTTGCCGGCGAACCTCCCCCTCCACCTCCTGGAGGCGCTGCCAGGTGCGGCTCACCGCCGCCCGTCGCTCGCCGTCCAGCGAGGCGGCGCTGGTCTCCAGCAAATGCTGCACCTCCACTCGTATGCGGTCCACCTCGCGTGCAACACGCGCCCGCGCCGCGGACTCGGTGCGTATGGCGTCATGAACGGCATCCATCGTACTCGCATAGGCCCGCTGCCGCGCCTCCAGCTCAGCGCGCAGTTCACGCCGCACCGCCGCCACCGCCGCATCACTCCTTCCGTTGCTGCCGTCGAGTCGCTGCGCCAGCACGCGCGCCTCCTTGTCAGCAGCGTGCGCCTTGTCTTGACTGTTGCGCAGCTGCAGCGTCAGCGCCGCCACCGAGGCGCGCAGCTGCGCCACCTCAGCGTCGTAGTGCGTGTGCACGATGGCGTCGGCGCGCTGCCGCATGATGCTGGCGAGTTCCTCCGCGCTGAACAGGTGCCGCGTGTCGTGCGGGCCGCTAGCGTTGCTGTGGGAGACGGACGCACTGCGAGCAGCCCCCACAGTGGGAGCACCACCCGTGGTGGTGTTGGTGGGCTCGTTCGTGCGCCCCTGCAGCATGACGAGCTCGACGGCAAGCTGCTCCGCCGAGACTGCGCGGCTGGGCTGCAGCAGTGATCGATACAGCGGCGATGCACCGCCACGCACACCACCGCCCTCCCGCCCCTCCTCTCCGTACATCATCGACGACGACGACGGCGGTGCGGGTGCGGGTGCGGGTACGCGGCGCCGTTGGATGAAGTCGTACGCCTGCGCCTCGCTCGCGTTGCCGACGAGCTGGGGGTTCACAACCGCCACGGCGGTGGAGGCGAGGGAGGGCGAGGGAGCCCGCCGCTCTGCCTCGCCGAGCCGCGTGAGCCGCTCCACCTCCTCCTCCAGCCCCTGCACATGTTGGTCATAGGCGTCCACCTCCTCCTGCAGCAGCAGGATGGTCTCGTCGCGGTCGTTCAGACGAGTGGTGAGGCTCAGCATGATGTCGCGCTGCTTCAGGAGCAGCTGCTTGTACCGCTCCACCTGCTCCTTGTCCTCCGCCACGGCCTGCCGCTCGCGGTCCAACTCGAGAAGCCGCTCCGCGTACTCGCGGCTGGTGCGGGGGCTCCCCGCCACACCGCCCTCGCGCAGGACGGCCTCCAGCTCGCGGATGCGGCCCTCCAGTTCCTGCCGCACGCGCATCTCTTCCTGGTGGGCGACAGACGACTTCTGCAGCGCCGCCAGAGCCACCTGCCGATCCTCCTCAGCGCGGCGGCGGTCCTCCTCCAGCTCGGAGAGCAGCACGTGTGTGTCGGCCGAGTCGGCCAGTCCGCTTCCGCCAGCGCGGCTCATCTCTGTGCGCTCGTGCAGCTGCTGCCGCAGACGCCGCAGCTCCTGCTCGTAGGTGCGGAGCAGCGTCGCCTGGCTCACGCCCTCGTTCACCACGGCGTGGTTCTGTATGTTCTTGGCGCGGTTGGCGAACATCAGCGTCGAGAGGGACTCCGCGTACGACTCGAGCGCCGGAGAGATGCAGGCGATCAACGTTGTCTTGCAGTTCCCGCCAAGCGAGTCGCGCAGCGCGCTCGTGAGGGCAGAGTTGCGGAAGGGCACATGCCGCTGCACGCGACGCCCGTGCGCGCCGGACTTGGCCGCCAGCGCGGCGATGACGTTGCCGAGCTCGTGCAGCGACTTGTTGATGTTCTTGGTCTCCTCGAGACGCTGTCCGGTGACGCCGGCGAGGCGGATCTTCTCGCTGCCGGCGAGATCGACGATGTTCAACTTGCCGCACCGGTACGAGGTCGGACTCGCCTCGTCGCCCTCCATCGCCTCCACCACCACCGTGAAGATCGCGTGCGAGCGGGACGAGAGCTCGCTCAGCTTCGTCGCGCTCGTCGCCCGCAGCGCCGTGCCCTTCGCGATGAGCCCGTACACATCCTCGGGCGTTCGCACAATCCACTCCGACAGGCCGTCGACGTGGACGCCGCGCTGTGGGGTGTGGCGCACCACGAGACCACCGCCGCCGCCGCCGCCGCCACCGCGACTGCCGCTGCCGCTGCCGCCCCCGCCGCTCAACGCGTTGGACGGCGGGGGCTCCAGCAGGTCGGAGAGGACCTCGTTGTAGATCTGCAAGTAGGAGGCCCGCACAAGGAACTTGACCGGCTCCCCGGTGCGCCGCCGCCGCCGCTCGTCTATGGCGGCGAAGACGTCCTCGACGGCGCGTGGGATGATACCGCGCTCCTCCTCTCCCGTGAAGCCCTCCATGGTGTACGTCTTGCCCGTACCGGTCTGTCCATAGGCCATCAACGTCGCGTTGAAGCCGTCCAACACCGAGAGCACGGCGGGTCGTGCGCTGCGCTCGTACACGTCCTCCTGCGTCGCGGCCGCGGTGTGGACGTGATCGAATGTGTAGCTCTGGCGTGAGTAGACGGCCCCCCGACCGTCCTCCGTGTCGAGCGCGTCGCAGAGCGTGATGGTGTTTGCGTGCTCTGGTGAGGTGAGCACAACGTCCACGAAGGGGCTGTAGCCGTGCAGTTCGCGCTGCAGAGGCGGGCGGACACGCACCGCCACCTTGAAGTTGTCGCGCGTGTCGGCGACGCCTGTGTAGAGGTGGGCCTCATCCGAGTAGTCGGGCGACGGCGGTGAGGGGGCGGAGGTTGCCGCGGATGGTGCGCGGGTGTGCATCGCTCCTCCCAGTCCGCGCCGTTGCGGCTGCTGGCGCAACTCACTAGGCACCGATGTCGCGTAGACGCTGCCGTCTGTGGGGCTCCCGTCGTGTTGGCTTAGCAGAGAGGAGGAGGCGACGCCGCGGTCGCTCTGGCGACGAGCGGCGTGGTTGGAGGAGGACCGATACGCGTGCATCAGCGAGAGAGAGAGAGGACCTGTCCGTGAGCGCGCCGTGCCGGCGTCTCCTGCCTCGCACACGAGTGCAGTTTGTGCCTGTGCGCGTGTGTGTACGGGCGATGGAGAGAGAGGGGCGATGCGCGGAGAGGTGGGGGTGAGGGAGGGGGGAGGAGAGCCAGCCGGCTTGCCGCTGGTGTGTATCCGCACAGCCTCTCGTGATGGTGTCAGTGCGATGGTGAAGAGCAACAGGAGGAGGAGGTAGAGGAGACGTTGTAGACACATGACAGCGGGTGCGATAATGCGGGACGAACAGGGCGGGGGCGGTGACACCTTCAATTGAGTTGAAGTGGTGGGCACCACGCCTACTCGCCTGCACCGCCCGCCGTCCACCACCCACACCCCAACCTCCCACGCAGAGGGACAGACAGACACACGCACCCGCGCCGATGCGCGCCGGTGCACGCTTGTGAGATACAAGTGGTGCATTACGCCTGAGGAGAGAGAGAGAGGGGAAGGGCGATGATGTGGAGAGGACGACGCGGAAGAGGAGACGGAGGTGCATGTGATGAGGTTCTCGATCCCCATGATGCACCACACACACACACACGCACACCTGTATACAGTTACTCGACACCGCTACAGGTGACCCTATCAGCGAGGACACCTCCGCCGCTGCTGTCGAGCGTGGTGTGCACGGCGGAACAGCGGGGCAGAAGGGCGAGACAGCGACCACCTTGTGTGTTGCTTCCTTCTCTCTCCTTCGCAGCCCCTCCTGCGCAGTGCTCTTGCAACTCTATCTCTCACTCACTCGTACGTTTGCACAGACACACACACACACACACACACACACAGACAGATACACACACACACGCTCTCTCTCTATGGGCTAACGTACACACAAGAACGATGAAGGGTATCTCGTTGGCGCATACACATGCACGGGGAGGCTGCTGCTGCTGCTGCTGCGGTGGCGACGCCACTCCGCCTCTCTTCTATCATTCCACACGTGCACACACACACATACACACTCTACACACACCAACACATACACATACACAAACACATACACACACCAACACACAAATGCACATGCGCGTTGCCCGGTTGTGCTTCTCTCCACGTCTCCCACCCGCCGCACCACACACGGCTCTATAGTGAGTCTACACAGCTTCCGCAGATGACCACCCTCCCCCTCCTTTGGTACAAGTACACACAAACACACACGCACACACACACACAGAGGCAGAGAGGGAGGGAGGGAGAGTGGAGGAGAGGAGGAGAGGGGGGGCCGCCATCACATCACACCGACACACTGACACGCCGTTCGCATGTTTAGAGAGTAAAGAGGGGGGAGGGGAGGGGAGAGGGAGAGAGAGTCGCAGCGGGTGGAGGGTCTCTACTTCTTCTTCCCCTTCGCCGGCCTCTTGCTGGCGGCTGCAGGGGCAGCCCTCTTCGCCGCCGCCGCCTTCACAGCCTTCACCGCGGTCGCGGCGCCACGCTTGGCGCGGCCACCGCCGCTGCCGCTGCCGTTGCTCTTGGAGGCAGCGGCAGCGGCGGTCTTGGTCGCCGCCTTCGAGGCCGCCCCCTTCCTTGGAGCCGCCGCCGCGCCGTGTGCCGCCCCGGCAGCGGCCTTGGCGCCCTTCTTCTTCGTCGCGGTCGCAGCGCCGCCAGCCTTGCCGTGATGGGCGCCGGCTGTGCTGCTGCTGCTGCTGCTGCTGTGGCTCGCCGCCTTGGTCGCCTTTGCTGTCTTGGCAGCTGGCGCGGCGGCCTTGACACCCTTTCCACGTCCCCGCGCACCACCGCCGCCGCGCTTGCTTGGCGATGCGGCCTCGCTGGAGTCGACCGCCGCCGCCGCCTTCTTGGACCTGCGCCCCTTGACGACCTCAGCCACGGTCGCTTGCCGCCCGCGCACTGCGCCTGCTCCCACCGACGTCGCCGGCGGTGCCACGGACTCCTCCTCCGCCTCCTCCGCCTCCGCCGCCGCTGCCGCCGCCTCGCCGTCGAGCCGCGCCGTCGGCGTGTTCAACCACGCCGACAGGCTGTGCTGCGACCGCGTCTTGCTCTTGGCGCGTGGCAGGCGTGTCACACGACCGACGCGCCGCGCCGCCTCCATCCAGCCCAGCGTGGGCCGGCTCTCCTGTCCGGCGGCCGCGAGCGGCGTCGGCGCCGCTGCAGACTCCACCGGCAGCGGTGCCGCCGTCGCCGCCTCCTCGACCCCGTCGTCCATGTTGTAGGCAGTGATCTTCGTAACACCGGCCTTGTGCATGAAGCTGGCCATACCGCCCGCGCTGTGGTGCGGTGCCGCCGTGGTGCCTCTCGCCGCAGCGGCCTCCGCAGCACTCGGCTGCTGCTGCTGCTGCGGCGGCGGCGGCGCCTGCGTGATGCGGGCGGCGTCCGTGTAGCCGCGTCGCCTGTCCTCGTGCTCTGCCGACATGCTCGTTGGGGCTGCGGCGGGTGGTGTGGGTCGCGCATCAGCCGGGGCGAAGGCGCTGTGCAGGCCTGGACGTGTAATGCTGACCTTGCGCGACATCACAGGCCTCCCTCGTGCGGCGGTGGGACTGCTCGAGTTGTAGAGGACGTTGGTGCTGTTGCCGCCGTTCACGCGGGAGAGATGATTGGCGGTGGCTGCAGGGTCGGCTGCTGGCGGCGCATGCGCCGCGAGCACACCGGCTGCCGCGGCTGCGACGGTCGCTGCGGCGGTGGGGGGTGGGGCTGCGGGGGTGGTGGAGAGAGGCGACACGCCGAAGAGAGAGCTGAAGGTGCTGCTGTGCTGCTTCTCTACCGCCGCCGCCGTCGTGGCGAACGGCTGCGCGGCGGCAGGAGCAGCGAAGGTCCATCGAGCAGCGGTGGGCTGCGGTGGCTGTTGCGGTGGCGCTGTTGCCGCTGCTGCCGGCGCCGCGGCCCCGCCCCACGACGTGGTGAAGGAGATGACCGGGGCTGCTGCAACAGCGGAGGGGGGTGAGAACGCCGGGTGCTGCTGCTGCTGCTGCTGCTGGTGGCTAGGCGGCGGTGGCGACGGCACCGCTGCGGCCGTTGCTGCTGCCGCTGCTGCCTGACTTGAGGGATGAAGGCGGGTGCGGCGTGGCCGCAGCGGCTCCTCCTGCTGCTGTTGCTGTTGCTGCACCTGCTGCTGCTGTTGCTGCTGTTGCTGCTGTTGCTGCTGCTGTTGTGGATCTTGTGGTGTCTCCGCCTCCGCGGCGGGTGGCGGGGGAGGTGGAGCAGCGGGTGTGGCTGCTGTCGCCGCCGTCGTTGCCGCCGACTCCTTCCGCTCTCCGTGCGCGCGGCCGGCGAAGATCTGTCCGACGGAGGAGCTGAAGAACTTGGCGTAGTAGGACATTGGCCTCTCCTCCCGTCGCGGTGGTGTTGGCGGCGAGGCGGCGACAGCTGCGGCGGACTCCTCCTCCGCCGCCGCTACCGGTGCGGCTGGCGGCGGCGGTGACTCTGCCAGAGGTGCGGCTGCTGCCTGGGCCGCTGGTGGCGTCGCTGCTGCTGCTGCTGCTGGTGCTGCGGGCTGCGCTGCTGCCGGCACGTCCATGGCGAAGGGGTCGTCGAGGTTCAAGTCGAGCGGCGCCATCGCAACGTCGTCCCCTCGGCGAGGCGCGTCCAGGTGCTTCAGGACGAAGCGGCCGCGCCGCTCCTCCGCCGGCAACGCCTTGGGAGTGGGCATCATCGCCAACGCTCGACGCACCTCCGCCGTGTACTGCGCCTCGGCGCTCATCACCTGCTGCAGCACCGGATGCGCGGCTGTCACGAGCGGCAACGACATGCCACTCTGCAGGTAGACAACGAGCACCGTGATGCGCGCCGTCAGCTCACTCGCCTCTGTGATGCTGTTGTAGTGGGTACGCACGAGCCAGGACAGGGGCATCTGCAGCGCCGGCGTTGTGCCAACGTCTTGGAAGAGGGTGCGCAGCGACAACAGGAGGTCTTCCGCGTAGCGCGGTGCGAGGCGGCTGCTTGTGCTTTCCAGCATCGTGGCGTACTTGTGCAGCCACTGGCCCGACGGCGCCAGCGACGGGTACCGGCGCACGACGGCGAGGTAGCGCACCACCGTCTCCGTCGACACGAGGAGCTCGCGGAGGAGATCGTCGCCGCCGGCCGCCACGTACGCGCGCACGGCCTCGTCCGCCTCGCCGAAGCAGGAGAGGAGCAGCTCGGCCAACGTGACGAACTGCTCGGGGCCGACAGACGCCGCCTGCGCCGCCGCCAGCGCCTTCGCCGTGCCGATGCGTTGCACGTTGTTCTCCGGGTTGGTGGCGTCCATCACGAGTGGGAGGGAGTGGAGGGTGTCCGTGTGCCACACGGGCTGTGCCAGGGCGCGGCTCAGGTACGCTTGCGTCGCGTGCACAAGCTGCGGCTGCCCAGGACAGGCGAGCAGCAGGCGCAGGTCGTCCGGGGTGAAGCGCTCGCTCGCGGTGGCCAGCCGCTGACACAGCGCCGCCACCACCGGCTCCCCGAACTGCGGCGAGTCCAGTGTGATGGGGAGCAGATCCACAAGCTGCTTGCTCGTCATCTGCGTGTAGTCGATTGTGTCGGCGAAGTCGTGCTGGTTGGGGAAGGCGATGGCGAGGTTCACGGAGACCACGCCGCTGACGCCGGGCTGCAGCAGCCGGAGGGCGACAGCGCAGGCCTCCTCCCACCAACCTGGCCGCGGCCCCGGCAGCACTGCGAACGTGGCGCAGATGTGCGACAGCTCCGCCAAGCGCAGCTCCCCCAGCACCACCTCAATACGCTGCGACAGCCGCGACGCCAGCTGCGGGGTGAGAAGCTGCGCGCGGCGCAGGATGCCGGTCGCAAGCGCCAGCTGCGGCGGCTCGAAGGTGTCCACGGTGCCCTCCACGTAGGCGGCGTACGCCTCGAACACGCGCCGGTAGCGCACGTGCCCGCCGAGCTCGTAGGCGAAGACGCAGGTGGACATATCTTCAGCGTTGCCCCACATGGACCGGGCGCCGACGGTGAGGAAGCGAACGATGCGGTGCTGCAGCTCCTCCAGAAGTGCGGTGTAGCAGTCGTGCAGACGTGCCACGTCAGCCGCCACCACGCCGTTCACGCCGGGGGTGAGGGAGACGAGGAGCTTGGCGAGCGAGCCAAGGATGAGCGCTGCGTCGCGTCCCGACATGGAGGTGCGGTAGGTGAAGGCGACTCGCGCCAGACGCTGGATGAGCTCCACTGGCAAGTGCATGAGTTGGTGATGACGCGTACACGACAGGAGCAGTGTTGCGTAGTCGAAGCGGAAGAAGTCACCGGTGTGCTCCACCAGCATGAAGAGCAGCTGGTTCGCCTCAGGCCGCTCCGCCCGCACCATCCACGAGTACAGTCGCAGCACCGACGACTGAGCCATGGCGAGGTCGGCGACAGGGATCGCGTGAAGCACAGCCATGCCGGTGGAGGCGAGTTGCTCGTTCAGCACCGGTGGCGTACGCCGGCTACACACCTGCAGCGCCTTGGCGCAGGTGGTGATCACCTCCAGCGACTCCTGTGCTGCCGTGGAGGAGGCGACCGCCTCCGCGGAGGTGCTGCGGATGCGCTGGAGCACCTGCGCCACGACGGCGAAGGCGCGCTCGTAGTTCTCGTCTGGGCGGCCCCGGAGAAGGCAGAGAACCGCACCGGCGCGATCACCCACCGGCGCCGACTCGTCCTCGGCCACGCGGACTAACTTGTTTATCATGAGCGACGCCAGCGACGCCTCGGGCTGGATTTCGAAGAAGTTCAGAAGAGTTGCGAGCGCCAAGGCGTTCCTGTCCTCCTCCATCCACGCCGCCACGTTGGTCCGCGGCACCTGCGCATCGAGGAAGCGCTGCGCCTCCGGCCGCGCGAAGGCGTACTGTCCCTTCCCACGCCAGTGCCTCTTCAGCGCCGCCGCCTCCTTCGCAAATGTGTGGGTGGCGCTGTCCTGCTGAGGTGCACGCGGCACGCCACCGCCACCGACACCGACACTCGTCACGCCGGCGTGGGTGTTGGGATGGGTCGCGATGGGTGCATGGCCTCCACGCACCGCAGTGGCCATGCTCGCCGGCGCCGCCGCCGCAGGCGTCGCCCAACCGCCCACGCGGCTCGGCAACGCCTGCCACTGCAGGTGGCGCACTGAGAGACGCAACATCAGGCAGCCGATACAGTCCGTCCAAGTAAGCTGCGAGGAGGGCCAGGTGAGGCGGCTGCGTGCCCGTCTACAGCGCTACAGTCGCTCTATGTCCCACCCTCCCTTACACCACCACCACCACCTCTCCAACAGCGTTCAAACGCACACACAACACACAACACGCACGCACGCACACACGCGAGCGAGGTAGTGGAGATGAAAAGATGTGAGTTTGTCGGACGCGGCTCGCGTCGATGGTGACGGGCTGTTGCTTCCCCACCTCCTCCCCCTCTCCTCGCGGCAGTTTGTATGTGTGTGTGTATGTGTGTAGGAGTACCACAGATGTGCCGTGGCGGCGTCAGCGCGGAGGGCGTGTGCACCACCACCACTACCACCACCGCTGGGCTCTCTTCTAACGTTTATGTTCTCTTCGGCGGTCTATGCGGCCGCGGCGGCGTGCGCTACACAACCAAGACGTGGTAGTGGGCGGAGGCGGGAAGCGCCGTGGAATCGATAGGAGTGCGTGTGTACGTGTGTGTGTCGTCGCGTGCCGTCGTACACGCGCAACCGCCTCTCTCTCTCCGGAGTCTCTCTCTCTCTTGATCTCTCTCTCTCTTGCCCGCCCTCTACTGCTGCGTGCGTGGGTGCGGGCGTGTGTATGTGCGTGGAGTTGTGCTTCGTTATGCGTGTGCGACAAGGATGCACGGGGGAGGGGGGAGGGGGGCTACGATGACCTTGTGCGTGACCCTCGCGCCTTCCCAGCTCCCTTCTCTGCCCGTGTGAAGTGGCAGCACGAAACACATGGAGTTGTGAAGGAGTATATATGTGTGTGTTTGTGTGTGAGGACGGTGATGATGATGATGTGTGTGTGCGTGTTTGTGGCATGCGGCGAGATGGATGGTTGTCCATACACGAGAGCAGACAAAGACAGGAGAAGGTGAGGCAGGCGAGGAGAGAGAGCGCAAACCGCGAGAGCGGTGCGAGGGTGGGACGCGGCAGCGGCGGTCTACTTCCCCTTCTCCCGCCTCCAAGAAGGGAGAGAGAGTAGGGACGCTTCCAGTGGCCCCGCTGCAGTGCCACGTGACGGAGTGGAAGGAGGGGGCTCGGCGTGCGTGTGCAAGCGTGTCTGTCTGTCTGTGTGTGCTGTAGATTGCATCAGGGATGGGAGAGCAAGTCGATGAACTCGCCACGGGAAGTCCAGAAACCACCGCTGCCCGAGTGCGTGGCGGTGGCGGCGGTGGCAGCGGTGGCGGCAGCGGTGGCGGTGGCGGCGGTGGTGGCGCTTGGCGTGCGTGTGTGCCCGATGCGCAGTCGCGCGGCCGCGTACCGCGACGACGCCTCCGCCTGCTCCGTCACGGACACCGGCGACGGCAGAGGGGTGCCCCCCGACGCGGAGCTGCGGGGGACGCTGCCACCGCCGCCGGGGTGGATGCCGCTACACGACAGACGATGCAAGGCTTGCGACGGTGGCTGCGACTGGCGCTGGTGTGCCCTGCCAGGAGAGGTGGTGGTGGTGGTCGGTGCGCGTGGTCCGCCGTCTCCGCGGGCGTCGCCGTCGGCAACTGCGGAGGACGCCGGCGATGACGCCGCCGTGTGGGCCGGGTAGGCGGGGAGGTCGATGGCGTCGAGCAGCTGGACACCGTCGAACACGGTGCGGCGTGCCACGGGCGTCGGCTCTGACTGCGACTCGCGCTTCCGCTCGCCTGCTCGCACGCTGCGTCGCTCGTGGCCGTGGCCGGCGGTGGCGAGCGGCTGCGCTGGGGCAGGCGCTGCTGGCAGAGGCGCCTCTGCTGCGCTGCGGGCCGCGCTGCCGCCCCGGCACGCCTGCCGCAGCCATGGGTGGCCCAAGAGCTCTGCTGCCGTGGCGCGAAGGTCCTTGTCGTACACGAAGCACAGCTCCAAGAAGTTCTGAAGCTCGGCGGAGACATGCACGTCGGCCGGCAGCCGCGGCGGCGACGCGGCGCAGTTGGCGATGCGGAAGAGCACGGCAGAGGGGTTGCTGAGGTCGGCGCCGAACGGCTTCGTGCCGGCGATCATCTCGAACACGGTGACGCCGACGCTCCAGATGTCGGCGCTCGTCGTGTAGCCGACGGAGCGGGCGCCGAGACGGCCGCGCTTCACGATGTGCTTCAGCGGGTTGTAGTAGGACGAGGAGGAGTAGAGCGGCTGCCGCGGTGGGGTGTGCGGGAGGCCGCCGGTGGTCCAGTCGTCACTGCAGCTGCATCGACTTCCACCACCGCCAACATCGTCCTCATCGTCGCCGCCGTCGCTCGCGTCCTCCGCGTCTTCCTCCTCCTCCTCGTCCTCCTCCTCTTCCACGCCGCCGTTGATCACCTCGGGAGCCATGTACCACGGCGTGCCCACCGCCGTCTGCAGGTACCCCCGACGCCCTCCACGTGAGTGACGCGACGCCGCCGCCGGCGACTCGTTGGCCGCCTCGGCGCTGCGGTGACTGTCGGCGGGCGCGTGGTGCGTCGGCGTCGTCGCCCCCACGTGCTTCGCCACACCGAAGTCGGCGAGCTTGCAGCGGCCGTCGGGTGTGATGAGGATGTTCGCCGGCTTCACGTCGCGATGGCAGACGTGCATCGTCGTGTGCAGGTAGTGCAGCGCCTCGAGGACGTCGCGGACGTACGCGCGCGCGACCGTCTCGCGCACCGGGCCGCAGCGCGTCAGCACGTAGTCCAGCGAGCCGCCGCTGACGTACTCCATGATGATCTGGATGCCAATGGCACTGCGGCGAGCGCCGTAATACTGAACGAGGTTGGGGTGCTGCGCCTCACGCATGTAGGCGAGCTCGCGAAGGATGGCCTCCAGCTCCGTGTCCTCCTCGTCGGCGATGCTCGGCTCCATGTAGGCGAGTTCCTTGATGGCGACGAAGTGGCCGCGGGCGTGATCGAAGCCCTCGTAGACGACGCCACGGCTGCCTACGCCGAGCTTGCGGTTCAGCTTCACCACCGCCTCCATCCCCCCGCCCCTTTGCTGAACACCTGACGCGGTGCTGCGAAGTAGAGGCAGACAGAGCGCACGCGTCTAGAGCGCGCATGTGTGTGTGTGTGTGTGTAATGTGCAGCACAGGACGATGAGAAGGGGAAAGACCGAGACGGAGAAGAGAGAGAGAGGTGGGAGTGAGTGTGTCGTGGCGGGCAGAGAGGGGGGGGGGGGGAACATCAGTGGCACCGTGGTGAGACGCGTCAGTATCGCCGTCCGCCGCACCCGCTCCATCCACCACTTGTACTCACACAGACACACTCATGTGTGTGTGTACATGTGTACATGTGTGTCGACCAACCACGGGTTGGTGCGCTTGTCCGTCCGTCTGCCCCAGTCATGAATGGAAGTGTGCCTGTGTACACGTGTATGGGTGCGCTGGGCTACGTGCGCCTGTTGAGGCAGGCAGAAGCGCTGGTGTAGCGCGGCATCTATGTGCGGCCCTCGACGAGGTTGCGCGGGGCTGTGGCGCAGCGAGAACAAGGGAGGGGGGGGGAGAGAGAGAGGCGAGAGAGAGGTGCAGGCCGATCGTCGGCACACACACAGACAGACACAGACACAGACACACACGCACCCTTCCTCTGCCTCCTACGCCTCCACGCGGACGACAGGGTGTGCGCGAAGGACCAGCTGCAGGTAACATGACTCGACCGTCTTGTCCTCAGCGTTGTTGATGAAGACCCACACCGGCCACCGCCCTTCCACCTCGCCCGGCGGCAGCGCGAGCTGGTCGAAGCGGAGCATCACGAACTGCGTGTCCCCAGGCGCCAACGCGAACGTGGAGGGGCTCACGCGCAGATGGAACTTGTAGTTGTGGTGCACCGTGAACACCTCCTCCTGGTCGCCGCGGTTCACGAACGTGAGCCGCCGCAGCACCGGCACCTGCACCTCCGCCAGCGTCAGCTCCACCACATGCGAGTACGTCGGCGTCGGGTGCACCGTGGGAACAGTCAAGAGCGTCTTCATCAGCGTGTCACCCTGCAGGGTGTGCAGCAGCATGCGCTGCGTGCCCACGTCGCGCGGGTGTAGACGCAGCACATACGACGCCCCGCGCCGCTCCACCGTGACGGCGTCGTCGCTGCAGTAGAGGTCCTCCGTCCCCTCCGCCGGCAGACCCAGCGCGGTGGTCTGGCCCCACTGGATGTCGCGTGTCATGACGCTCTCGCACGCGAACACGCAGAGCTCCCACGTCTCGTAGACGCGGCTCATGGCGGCGTCAAGGAACAGTGTCACGTACTCGATGCGCTGGCGGCCGACCTCCGACGGCGTGACGGTCGACACCGTCGCCTCCTCCCACGCCGCCACGTACGTCTGCGTGATCGGATCGAGCACCGCGTTCGTCTCCACCGTCGTTCTCTCGCTCGACGTGGCCACGAAGGCGCAGAGCTCACGCATCCGCCGCAGCAGCGCCGCGCTGTCCGACGTCGCCGGGAAGCTCGCGGAGGCGAAGGTGCGGGAGAGAACGCGCTTGGAGACCGCCGTGCCGGGCGCACCGAAGACTTCGTAGCGCCGGTCCACCACCGGCGGCTCCACCGTGGCCCGCACGTGGACGCGGCACACCAACTCCCGCCGCTCCGAGTACACGCGTGCGGTTATGCTCTGCTGCTGCTGCTGCTGCCGCTGTGGTGGCTCCGCCGCCGCCGCTGCTGCTGCTGCTGCTGCTGTGGTGCCACGGCTCCGCTCGTAAGAGAGACGAACCACCAGCGGCAGCTCCGTCCGCTCGCGCGGCCCCAGCGTGAAGGTGGCCGCCTCCACCACGGAGCACACGTCCGTGTCGGCTGGGTCGACCTCCATCGTAAACTGCATCGCGCACAGGAACGGGTTCGTGAAGGTCGTGCGCACCACCTCGGGACGCCAGGAGACGACGCGGATGTCGTGCTCCACCGTGAGGCGGCTCAGCAGCGCCTCGGCGATGCGCCGCGACTTCACCGTGGCACGTTCATGCTCGAGCTGGCGGAGGTGGTACTCCATCTCTGCTGCCTCCTGCGCCGCCTGCACGTGCGCGTCTGGCACGCCAGGCAGTTGCGGCGCCGTGCCCACGCTCTGCTGGTGCTCCCGCAGCTGCGCCTTGTAGTGCTGCGCGCGCTGCCAGTGCAGCGTGCCACCGCCGGCAGCCCCGCTGACGCTGGTGCTGGCAGGGGCCTCTCGCCCAGGCGCCGCCGCCGCCGCAGCAGCACCAGCAGGGCCCTCGTCGCTGTTGCCCTCTCGAAGCCTGTCAGCGTGGCGCAGCTTCTTCGCTGTGATGACGCGGCTGAGGCCGCTGTCCGGCAGTCGCACCGTCGCCATCGCAGCGTCCGTGGCGGCGCCGGTGGCGGTGTCGGCCACGCCAACACAAAAGACGGTGACATGCAGCTGCCCGGCATGGCGCATGACAGGACACACCTTCGGTGGGACGAGGCGCTCCGTCATGCTCAGGTCCCGCTGCAGCACCACATCCATCGGCGCGAACGCACACGTGGCGGAGACAGGGCGGCGGAAGGCGGCGAGCGGAAGGCGCGCCGTTGCGATGTAGAACATTCTGAGAGCGTCGTAGAGGTGCACGTACACGGTGGCGCTGCTGGCTGCCTTGTACGCGCGCATTGCACCACAGCGCATCGCCTCCGTCGGCTCGCACCACACGAAGCCGGCCCGGTCTTGATCGTCGTACACCTTGAAGCTCTCGCTCGTCGGGGTCTGCTCCACCGAGGTGAGGTGCAGTGGGCCGACCTGCTGGTGCGGCAGCGACCCGAAGGAGAAGAGCAGGCAGATGGCACCCGGCATGCGCAGCGCGCTGTCCACCGTGACGCCCTCCACGCGGAAGCCGTAGAGCGACGAGGCGAGCCGGCCCACCACCGGCGCCGTCTCGCTCAGCAGTGTTCCCTCCAGAGGGTGGAGGATGGGCTGGGCACCGTCCTGCATGTGCTTGCGGGCACGCCACGAGACGGACAAGGGGCGCGGGTCGAGGTCCACCACGTCGACCACGCCGTCCGCCAGGCCCTTGTTCAGCCGCATCAGGAGAGCAGGGCTCATCGCAGACACGCCGCCGCCGCCGCCGCTCAGCTGCTGCAAAAGCGAGTCCTGCGACTCGCGCACCCTGTGCAGCTCCTCCGCGATGGTGCACAAGAGCTTGTACACGTTGCCCATGTCGGCGGCGGCGCCGGCCGTGGCGGAGGTGACGGCAACGGTGGCGGCCGCGGCGAGAGCGGCGTCCCCGGCAGAGGCGCCGTCGGTGGCTGCGGGGAGCGGTGCGGGTAGGCTCGGGTAGGTCGACGCGCCGCCGCCGCCACCCGCGGCCGCGTCGGCGGTGGACAGCGTCTGCAGCGGCGTCGGCGCGGAGGACGCCGAGGTGGCCCCGGAGACGGAGCTCAGTTCGTCCCGTGCGCTCGCCTCTGGGAGGGCGGCCGGGGAGGTGACGAGAGCAGGGGTGCCCGCAGCGCCGGCGAGCCCGGGCTCCACCGCTGCCGAGGTCCCCGCCACGGCCGGTGCGCCGGCAGCGACGCCGGTGTCGTGGTACTCGACCGTGAGTGTGACGGCGACAGGCACGCGTCCATAGGGGCTCGCCGAGTCGACCATCAGCAGTCGGGCATCCTCGCAGGAGAAGGGTCCGCGCAGCGCCGGCAGGTTCTCCACGCGCATGTCGCGGTCCTGCATCGGCATCATACACAGCGGCAACACGCAAAAGCCGAGCACCGCGAAGGCGCGCGAGCCCGGCGCTCGCCGACGTATGGCGAGCACCAGCGACGTGGCCGAGTGCACGGGGAGCCGGTCAATGTCTAGCGGCAGGTCGGAGCGCAGCACGACGGTGTTGGTGGCCGGCGCGGCAGCCCGGTGACGACCACGAGCGGACGAGGACGAGGACGACGACGCGGAGGAGGAGGAGCGGCGCCGTGCGGCGTCCTTTGGCGGCTCCAGCGTGAGGGGCACCTCGGTGCCCTTGCCCAGCTGCTGAAGGCCGTTGTGCGCAACTGCAGCGACAGACCAGTCGGCGTCGGGGTCGGCCATGCTCAGCGCCGACTCTGCTGTGGTGGCAGATAGCTCGACGGTTGCCACGCAGAGGCGGAAGAGGGTGGCGCCAGGCTGCGGCGTGGCGCGTGTGAAGTCTTCCGAGACGAAGACGCCAGGCGGCACCAGCTCGTCCATCAGCTGCACGAGGGCCGCGTCTTGATCGACCGTGACGTCGCAGTAGAGAGCGGCGTCACTCGGGGACGTCGGCAGGCTTGCCGCCGGCCACGAGCTCTTCTCCACAAGCAGCAGGTGCGCACTGCCGGGCCGCAGCTCCACCGAGACGGGGCCGTCCTGCATCTCTTCGACAGCGCAGCTGCCCCAGCGCGTGACTCGGTACTCCTCCAGCGGTGCCGATGCGCGGGTGTCGTGCACGACCGTCTCGACGACGAGCACCTGCGTCGGTGCCACGCGGACGGCGAGCGGTTTCACGAGGTCGCGCACCTCCAGTTGGTACGTGGCCCCCACAAACATCTTCCGCGTGGGGTCGAAGAGGGCGAGATTGACTGCCTCGACGTCGCCCACCGCGATGCGCTGCTGCGCGAGCTCGCGGAAGCTGAGCCGTAGCGTGTGGACAGTCCCGCCGTGCGACTGAACCTGCTTGCGCGCCGCCGCACACTCCCACGTGTCATGGCGGAAGGCGTTGGAGAGGAGGAGTCGCGCCGTCTGCTCTGCCGACCGCGGACGCGGCGCGGCGCCGCCCGAGCGCGCCATTCTCACGCCGAGGTTCACGCGTCTGCGGTGTATGTATGTGTATGTATGTGTATGGATGTGTGTGTCTGTGTATGTGCATGCTCAGAGAGCAGTGCGGGGAGAGAGTGTGTGTGTCTGTCCGTGCCTCCGTCTCGCACCGCTGCCAGAGGATGCGAGGGAGAGGCGGAGGACGAGGGGAAGCAATGGGGGGGGCTGCCGACCCGCCGTGCATGACGCAGCAAGAGCAGGAGAGTGAAGGAGGAGGACAGAGGAGATGTACAGCATGAACGGCGGGGCTGCTACCGCGGGCAGTGCATCTACAACCGCAGCGGCCACACACGCACCCACAAACATGGACATGCGCACAGCACTGTCCGCCTCCTCAGTGCTCCACTTTAAACACGAACGTGTGCGGCTCTGCACGTGTGTACCTGTCTCTCTCTCTCTCTCTGTATCTGTGGAGGAGGAAGGCATGTAAGGGAGGAGGGGGTAGGCTGGAAGACACGCACGTGCACGCGACCGTGTGTTGGATGAGCGGTGTGTGTGCAGGGGGGGAGTGGTGGCGGAGGAGCGCGACGGAGAGAGAGGAGGGCAGAGAGCCCTCTTCGCGTGCGTGTCGGTGTGTGGAGAAGCGTGTGGCGGCGGCAGAGGCGGGCGGTGGGGGTGGATGCACGTGCGCGTGCAGGCGCACCGTTGCCACTGCCTCTTGCTCCTCCCTCTCTCCCCCCCCGCCAGCCACAAACACACACGAACGCGCGCGAGGGGTGTCAACGGCAGTGGGCCTCTCCCCTCACTCCCGCGGTGGCGGCGCTGCCAGCGCGCACTCGCCCGCCCGCTCGTCCCGCGGTCCCCCGGCGGCGGCGGCGGCGCACGCACACGCACAGGTGTGTGTTTGCGTATGTGACCATGCGGCCGCGCCACCCGGGGACGGCCCGGTGCTGAGAACACAAAGCACACACACACACACATAAAGACAAATAAACAAACTAACAGAGAGAGAGGGCGAGTTAGAGGGAGAAGGCGACAAGCACAGGGGACGCGACGGGGATGGACAGCGGAGGACACCCACGAGCAACAGCGATGCGAGTGCTGGAAGAGGCGGCCGGCGACGGCGTGCGAGCACACGTGTCCGTGTGCCAGCGCGCGCGCATCGCCTCCACCGCGTCCCGCCGGACGCCGTCGCGCGGGGGTGCGCCGGCTCTGGCCGAAGAGCCCCCCACCGCTGCTGGCGCGCTTACACGAGGGCGCTGGGCTGGTTCGTCCACGGCTTGCCCTTCTCCGCCGAGATCTCCTTCAGCGACTTCACCCACGTGCCCGCCTGCACCATGGCGTGGTGCAGCTCGCTGCCGATGCTGATGAAGGTGAAGCCCTTCTCCAGGAACTCGCCGACGCGGTCCGTGCCGAACAGGAACAGGCCGAGGATGACGTCGTGCTTCTTGGCCGTCGCGATCAGCTTGTCCGTCGCCGCCTGCAGCTCCGGCGAGAAGTACATCTTCGGGAACTCGTAGCGGCCGTCGTACAGGCCCATGGACATGCACAGGTCGTTCTGGCCCAGGAAGGCGATGTCGATGCCCTTGACCGCCATGATCTCCTCCAGGTTCTCGATGCACGCCGCCGTCTCCACCTGGAAGGCAACCACCACGTTCTTGTTCGACTTCGGCACGTAGCCCAGCAGGCCCTCGGCGTTCATGCACTGCTGCGGCTGGTACACCGAGCGCGTGCCCGTCGTCGGGTAGAAGCAGCAGGACACGGCCTCCTGCAGCTCCTGCGCGTTGTTCACGTACGGGATCAGCACGCCGTCGGCGCCGCTGTCCAGCGCGCACTGGATGCCGGGGCGGTCCTGCGTGCTCGCCACGCGCACCATGATCTTGGAGTGGCCGGTGCGGATCGCGGCGATCATGTTGGACATCGTGAGGGAGTTCACGGGGGAGTGCTGCGCATCGATCAGCAGCCAGTCGTAGCCGGAGTGGCTGAACTGGCCGGCCAGCAGCGGGCTGGCGGAGTTCAGGAAGACGCCGAACTTCGGCTTGCCGGCGCGCAGCTCGGCCTTGAACTCGGCACCACCAGCGGACATGACTCGCGACGGAGGAGGAGGAGGGAGTGGAGGAGTGAAGGAGGGGAGTGGAGGGGTAGTGTGTGTGCTACGCGTGTGGGAGAGTGCGATAGGCAAGGGAAGGCGAGGAGCTGCAGACGTGTGCCCCGGTGCGTGTGTACCGGTGCGTGTGTGTGTGTGTGCAGGTACAGGAAGAGAGACGAGGAGGAGGAGGAGAAGAGAGGATGGGGAAGAGGTTGTGCATCACCATCTACACACCGCGGCATATGTGGAGGAAGAGTTCTCTGACACCGCAGCGAGAGCGCTGCACGTGCTCGTGGAATGTGTGTGTGTGCCTGTCTGTGTCTGTCTGTCAGTCGAGTGGGTTGGCAGCTACGGTGGTGATGTTGAGGAGGAGGAGGAGGACACAGTGGGTAGACTTGTCATGTACAATGCATGACCCTCGCCACACACACGCGAGTGAGGTGGAAAGGGGGGGGGGAAGGAAGGAGGGGAAGAGGATACGAAGGCGGGGATGGTTGCGAAGGAAAGAGAGGAGCAACTAGACCCAGAAGCACACACACACTGACACTCATTTACACACAGAGTCACATCGTCCACCCCACTACAGGGACTCCACGGCCTTGAACACCGCGCTGTCCACTTCCCCATCGTCGGCACCGTCGCTCACCATCTCGAGCGCCTTGGCCATCACTCGTTGAGCGGCGCGGCGCTGACCGAGCACGGCGACGTCTGGGATGACGAGCTCGAAGCGGAGGGGGCTGGCAATGTAGTCGAGCGTCTGCGAGCGACCTTCGAGGATGACGTTGTAGCCGTCGGCGCTCAGCTGGCGCACCGCACCAGCGGCGAAGCGGATGACCTCGCCCTGGGTCTGCTGCGCCACCGTTGGCACCTTGGCGCTGATGAGAGGGGTCTTGAGCGCCGTGTTCTGCAGATCTGCCACCGACGTGGTCCCGTCGATCATCGTCGCGAAGGTGCCGTCGTCGTTGCGGACGAAGGTGACACGCTTCTCCACCTCGGCGAGCAACGCATCGGTGAGCGTGTCAGCCGTGATCTCCTTTCCCTGGGCGGCCAGCACCTCGTTGCACAGGTGTGTGTAGCTGCGGAACACGTTGCCGTTGCTCCACGTCACACACTTCGGGAGCGCGTCCTTGAGCTTGCTCACTGTGGTGCCTTTGCCTGTGCCGCTGAGCCCTTGGAGGATGATGACGTTGCCTGTCTTGGACGGGAGCGCCGCCACGATCTTGTCCGTCACGTCCTGTGCGGTGAGACCGACCACGTTCACCTTCGACACGGGTGTCACGTCGGGCTGGCCGCTCAGGATGCCCTTGCGGACCGCGATGCGGATGCCATCGCTGAGCTTGTCTGCATCCTCGTTGTCGCGCTTGATGATGTCCTCACCCTCGCTGCTTGAGAGGCGCTTGAAGGTGTCGTTGTCAGCGAGCAGCGAGAGCACGTAGGAGCTGCAGACGTCATCCTGCTGGCGAAGGACCTGGAGAGCACGCTTCTGCATGGGGAAGGAGAGACAGGGAGGGGGGGGGTGGGAGAGGGGAGAGAGAGTGTGGGAGTGGCAGTGGGAGCTACGAGTGCTTCCACAGGAGGGAGAGAAGAGGAGGGTGTGTGTGGGAGAGGTGGAGATAGAGAGAGGTGACGCGCACGCGCCAAAGTGAGTGTGTGTGTGTGTGTGGTACACATGGTTCGTGAGTAGTTGTGTGTGAGAAAGAGAGGCAGAGAGATAGAGAGAGGAAGGGCAGCAAATGGTGGAGGAGGATGGAGGAGGGGAGGGCTCTGTATGTGTGTGTGTGTGTGCCTCGACAAATGAAAAGAGAGAGGGAGGAGACGAGGCGTTCGTGTACGCACACACACGCACACACACACACACACACATACGTGTGCACGTGCCCCCACCGCCGCCGCTACCTCCTTCTCCTCCTTTTCTCTCACTGCCGTGAAGAGAGAGAGAGAGGAGGGAGTTGCAGAAGCGCTGTCACAGCCACGTACTCCAGGCCGTCGTGAGCACCGCGCAGTTGTGTGTGTGTGTCTGTGTGTCTGTGTATGTTTGTTTGTTTGTTTGTGTGTGTGAGTGGTGGGAGAAAGAGAGAGTATGGTTGCGCGTGAGTGCCGTTGCGTGGGGCAGAGAAGGGGAAGGAGCGACGAAGGCGGCCCTCCAGCGCTCTGTGACGGTGGGGGTGGTGGTGGTGGAGGTGGCAAAGAGAGAGACATACAAGGGGGGTGAGGAGGGAAGGACCACACAGCCGTGCTGGCTGACCCACACACACACACATACACACACTCACCTACATTCACATACACACACACTCACTCACATACTCAGACACAGAGTGCACATATACACACCCACCGCAATGGTGAGCCGACAGGACTGACATCAGAACACACACACACACACACACACACACACACACACAAATACACACACACACATATACACACGGACGCACACACGCACGATGCGTTTCGTGTGTGAAGGAATGGAGGCGACAGCAAAGCCCGACTTCGAGGTGTCTCCGGGGGTCGGAGTCAGACGAACACCTGTGTCTGTGTGAAGGGGGAGGATGGGGGGGGGCGAGCAGAGCAGCGATGGAGCGACGCCCAGAGATGAGCTCACGAGCGGGGTGGGTGGAGGGAGGGAGGGAGGTTGGCCGACTTCACACGCTCTCCCACATCCATTGATGCCATACACAGAGAGAGAGAGAGACACAGACGCCAACACACGCGATCACACACACACACCAGAGTGAGTCTCACCACCACCGTCAGGCGCACGCAGCGAGGGAGAAGCTGCGCATCTTCGCAGTGACGCTCCCCTTCCGTCTGCCGCTCCTCTCCTCTCCTTCTCATCCTCAGCCTCCTCGCCACCCACCCACACACACGCACACACACAGGTACACATGCGCACGGCCACACAGTCGTACCATCACAGCGCACATCGGCTCGCCTTCAAGGTCAACAAGGACAGACGACAAGAGAGGAGAGATGGAGAGAGGGCCGTGAGCTCCGAGCCACGCCGCTGCTTCTCCTCCTCTTCATCACCGTTCCGCCGCACCGTCCCCCACACGTGTCTGTGCGTCAACATGATCTCCATGTGTGTGTGTGAGAGTGTGTGTGTCTCGCTCTCTTTCGCTCTCTGTGAGTGTCAGCGCACTCTACTCCTCTCCGCTGTGCTCGCAGAGCTGCTGCAGCTGCAACAGCGCGTTGTAGTTGTCAAGGACATCGTACACCGTGTCCGCCTCCGCGAGCGCCTCCAGGACTGGAATGAGATGCACGAGCTCCTCGTCGCGCGGGTTGTCAAACCAGGAGAGGATGGGAATGGCGTTGCGCTGCTGGAAGAGGTAGGCGATGGGGCTGTTGTCGATGATGGCCACCTGATCAAGACTGCGGCCCAGCAGCGAGAGGTCCTTCACGTAGGTGGTGCCCACGACGCTGCAGTGCTCCCTGAAGAGCCGCAGCCCGCCGAGTATGCGCTGCGGGTCGATGGAGTCCATCAGCGGGTTGCAGTAGGCGCTCAGCGACGCCGTGAAGATCACGATCTCGAAGAGCGGCGAGACTCTCTCCAGAAAGTAGTGCAGGTACGGCCGAAAGGCGACGTACACGTTCACCTGCGTGTCGCGGTCCAGCGTGATGGGGAGGTGCACGTCGTAGCGCCCCGTACTTTGGTAGGAGCTGTGCACGAGCGTCTCGTCCACGTCCAGGATGAGGCACTTCTTGTGGCGGATCGAGGGCAGCGGCTCGGGCAGCAGCGACGGGTGCGCTGCTGCGTCAATCGGAGATGTGTTCCGCGGCTGGTTGCGAATGAAACGCGCTCGCTCCACCAACTCCGTGGCATGCACGTGCTGCCGTGACCTGAGCCTCCCACCAGCGCCAGCGCCACCCGCCCGCGACCCGGCGGTGTTGGCGCCGCTGTTGTTGTCCCCAGAGCCACCAGCATGCGCTCCCCTTTGCTGCTGCTGCTGCTGTTGCTGCTGCTGCTGCTGCTGTTGCTGCTGCTGCTGGGTCGATAGTGGTGCGTGCTGCGTAACTTGCGTAATGAGAGCGCTAACGGGAGTCGCAGTCGAGGTCGGGGTGGCGGTGGCCGAGGATGGTGGGGTGGCACCGCCACCGCCGCCGCCGCCGCCGGCACTGCTGCCGCGGTAGTGGTGGGTGGACATGGCGTTGACGAGGCCACCCGAGCCACCGGAGAGGCGGCCGGAGGAGGAGAGCTGCCGCTGCTGCTGCGACTCGAGCTTCTCAGAGATGCCCCGGAAGAACGACGTCGGCGTCGCGTTGGTCTCCCGCTCACCGTCCATCGTGGTGCGCCTCTCGCAGGGAAGGGAATGGAGAGGAGCCACGCTCGAGCTGACAGCGGCACACACACACACACACACACACACACACACAGGACACCAGAATTGTGGGTAGGTGAGAACGTACACGACGTAACACAAACAGGAGAAGGGAGAGTGTGCGTACGTGTGTGTGTGTGTGTGGAGAGAGGAGGCGGGAGGTCAGAGCAGTGGAGACTCACGAGCACACGCGCACACTTGACCACAGCAACAGGCGGACGGCAAGAGAACTGGAGTAGAGAGAGAGACAGGGAGGGGAGGAAGGGGAGGGGGAGGGGTGTATGAGGTATGGTACGCGGCAAGGGCCGACTCGCGTACGGGGAGAGGGGAGGAGGAGGAGGAGACGGTGACACTGGGGAGGCGAGGAGAAGAAAGCAAGAAAGAAAAAAAAAAAAGAGAGAGACGATGACGCAACGACGACGGAGGATAGCGACGGCGGAAGACGACGACGGGGAGGCGGTGTAGAATGTGTGTGTGTGTGTGTGTGTGGATGATGGGGGGTCTTCGGACGCGCACGGAAGCACCGCGTCCCGTCGTGCTCACCGTCTGCGTCAACAGAGAGAGAGTGTGTGACTGGTGTTCACCACGGACGCAGACACACAGACACGGACACACGCACGCGCGCTAACACGCACAAGGGAGTCACTGTGTGTGTGTGTGTGTGTGTGTGTGTGTGTGTGTGTGTGTGTGTGTGTGTGGACAGGTGATAGGAGCAGGAGAGAGAGAGGAAGAGGAAGAAGAAGAAGAAGAGGGGAGAGGGGAGGAGATGGTGGGGTAACAGAGACGCCAACGACAGCGCACCGCTCACACGACCCACGACACAGGCAGGGATAGGAACTGAGAGAGCTCACACACACACACACACACACACACACACACACACACGGACGGTGACGGCGATGTTTGGGATCTTGAAAAAGCAAAAAAAAAAAAAAGAAATGAACGCACAAGAGCAAAGGCAGAAGAGTGTGCGAGTGACGGAGCCTACCAAACGCACACGAGTTCGCCGTGGCAGAGTCTCAGAACGTTGACGACGGTAGCGATGTGCGTGTCCCTCTGTGTGTGTGTGCTGTCGATCGTCACAATCTGCTGCAAAGTGCGTCCGCGTCTGCGCCCTTGTATGCGACAACAGATGCGCGCACGCACGCGTGTGTGTGTGTGTGTCTACCCTAACACACACACAAAGACACACAGGCACAGGTGAGAGAGGGGGTGACGGCAGCGAGTCGGCAGAGGTGAAGGGGTATGTCAAGACGAGCCAAGGAGAGGACGTATAGTCGACGTGTGGCTCGTCGCGCACCGAGATGTACACGCTGTCGGAGTGTCGAGACACGTCAAAGGACACAGCTCCAACACCAGCGATTGTCGCCCACCTCTCTCTGTGTGTGTGAGCGTCTACTACGTATGTTGTGTGTGTGTTGTGTGTGTGTGTGACTTTATGAATGTGCACTGGGGCTGTACGGGCACTTGTCACACTACTGTTGACCTCCAGCGTGTGCGTGTTCGAGCGACTGTGACGAAGATGGAGAACGTGTGTGAGTTTTTTTTTTTTTTGCGTGCAAATGTGTGTGTGTGTGTGTTTGGGATGTGGACAGAAAAGAGAGGAGTGAAGAGGCGTGATGGTTGTGTGGCTCAGACAGTGCAGCGGGTGGCGAAGTCGTGGTGGCCGCCGACTCGCCCACAACCCTCTCTACTTCACACCTCGCTCTCTCTGGCGTGCGTGCACATGTTGTGTGAGTGTGACGCCAGAGGGACACACACACACACACACACACACACGTACGCATGTGCGAGGACACGAGAGAGGAAGCGAAGAAGAATGAGAGTGTGTGCAGAACAGGGCGGAGGGGGATCTTATCACTGGACTCTCGCTTGTCCACTCGCCCCTCACCACCCTCATACACACACACACACACACACATACGTGCAGGGCAAGACTCTCTCAGCACCGGAGCAGAGGGTGTATGAGTGTGTGTTAATGAGGACGAAGAGGGAGGGGAGAGACGTTGGCGACGCGCAGATGCGGTTGGACAGACAGATACACACACACACACACACGTGCATCTCCGCTCCTCCTTCGTGAGAAGGGTGTGTGCAGAGGACACACGCAGCGTCGACCGCTGCGAAAAGAAAAGACACGGTGACGAACAGCATCTGTATGTGTGTGTAGATGTGTGTGTGTGTGTGTGTGTGACGGAGAGAGGAGAGAGGATGAGGGGTGGGGTGGGGCGAGGGTGATGCAGCTGCTTGACGTGGCTAGCACACTACTTTGGTGTCACCGGTGTCCTTGTCCACGATCACCTGCGCTCGTTCATCCGCCAGCAGCCGCAGCTCGTAGCGGGAGACGAATGCACGGAGGCCAGCAAAAGTGAGGCGGAGGTACACCTCTGCGTTGCGTGTGGTGCCCTTCACATGGTACTCCATGTCCACCCCATCAATCACAGGCGCCTTGCGGTCGCCGTCCGCGTCCGGCGTCTTGGTGGACTGCGGCTCGCCAGGCAGTGGCGCGGCTGTCTCCGCCGGCGTGGCGGCGGCGTAGATAGCCTTGTACGACATCTGATCCACGTCCACGCTGTCCAGCGGCGCGGCGAGTCCGCCGCAGGCCGCGACCACCTTCTCCACTGACGCCTGCAGGGTGGCCAGACCCTCGTCGCTGGCGTACTTCTCCTGCAGCGGCTCCACGAGCATCGACACCGCCGCCCGCGGCGGTCGTGCGAAGAGGCGGCGCACGAAGAGCTCGCCGAAGTCGTCGAAGTCCACCAGATTGATGTACTTGAGAATGTTGAACTCGTCGCCCTTCTTCGGGTCGACGTGGAAGCTCGTCACCTGGAAGGTGTAGGGGAAGGCGATGCCGATGCCGTTCAGCGTGAAGGCCTCCTTGCCGGTGCGGACCGGGTAGCGGCCGGTGCCCTCGCGGTACTGCTTCACCACGCCGGGCCGCCGCCGCCACGAGAGCTGGCAGCGCACCTGCTTCACCTTCTCGAAGTCGATGAGGGCCATGCAGTTGACGTCGCTGCCGTCGCGCTTCAGCACCACCGTGTCGCGTGGGATGTGGGTCACCTTGCCGAACCGGTCGATGAGGCACCGCGACATGGCGCGGATGAGGCCGCGCTGCACGGAGCCGCCGTCCGTCTCCTGCTGCAGCAGACTCGGGTGGAAGAGTCTCATGAGCCGCTGGTCGAAGCCCGGCGTGGCCTCGTCTGTGAGAAAGAAGAAGAACGTCAGGAGGGGCGAGAGCGCCATCGCGGCCTGCTCCTTCGGCCGCAGGAAGATGCCGAAGTACAGGCCGTAGACCATCATCATCGCCCACGGGAAGGCGATGAAGGCGATGAGGCTGCCGGCGAACCATGGCATGAGGCGGCCGAGCGCTGTTTCGTGGTCGCCGTTGAACATCCACTTCAGGATGTCGACGAGGATGGACTGCATCGTCTGCGCAGCCAAGCAGAGGAGGAGGAGGAGACGGAGAGTGAGATGGAGAGTGAGATGGAGAGAGTGAGTGAGACGGTGAGTGAGTGGAGGAGGTGAGGACACACACGCGTGTCGGCGGAGTGCAAAAGCGAAAGGGAGTCACGAGAGAGAGAGAGAGAGAAAGAGAGGGAGACGGTAGGGCGGGAGCCGCGAGGTACTGTGGTGGTAGAGCGTGAGACGTGCGTACGAGCAGCACTTGAATGATGGAAGAAGCTCACACAGACACACAGACAGACACACAGACAGAGACAGGGAAGAGAGAGGGAAGAGAGAGGGAGAGAAGGGGGAAGGGGACAGACACGACAGACGTAATCGAGTGCACAACAGGCGCCGTGGCGACAAGAGAGAAAGAGAGAGAGAGAGAGGAAGAAGAGGAAGAAGAAACAGAGAGAGAGAGAGAGACAGAGACAGACACACCACGGCTGGGGAGTGAACGAGAAAAGCAGGAATGACTGCGAGACGAGCACAGGAGCGAGCGAGAGAGAGAGAGAGCAGAGGTGTCTGATGTGTCGCCGTCCGGTGAGCGTGCCAGACGTGGACGCGTCAGTAGTTTGGCGAATTCAGCGTGAGAGAGGTGAGAGAGGGGTGTGTGTGTGTGACGACTGCAGCTGCAGCGCGGGTTGGGTGCGTGTGTGTATGTGTGTGTGTTGGGCAGAGGGAGCAGAGAGAGGACAGAGGAGAGAGTGTGTGTGTGTGTGTGTGTTGAGAGAGAAGAGAGGATGTGTGTCTCATGCGCAGCAGCGATCTACAGCGCACCGTTATGCCCCGTGTCATGGATGCCGTGTGCATGCGCATGTGTGTGTGTGTGTGTGTGTGTTCTTTCAGCTGTGTATCACTGTACCACCTTCCACAGAAGGCGAGGTGGGTGGACCTCTCTGCTCACTGGTGGTGTCGAACACAGGTCGTAGACGAGTCGAAGAGAAGGCGGCGGCGGCGGCCCCAGCCACCCCCCTCCCTCCCTCTCACGACCGCCCGCCGGCTTACCGCTGCTGGTGACTTGCGATCTGCCGCACCGCATGTGCCGCATCGTCACTGGCCGCTGTCGTCGTCGCTCGTGTCGCTCGCCTCCTCCTCGTCGTCCTCGTGGGAGACGCATGACGACGAGGAGGACGAGGAGGACGAGGAGGCGAGACCGCAGCACCGAAGACATGTAATGTAGTAGCAGGACCGCCGCGTCTCCACTCCCTCCTCCGCCATCCCCGCGTACGTCTCGCGGATGTGCTGCAGTCGATCCCCTGACGCATCCATCTCAAGGTAGCGCGGGTCGAGGCAGTCGAAGCAGAACGAGCGCGGGCACGCGTCGCACATGAAGATGGCGCCGTCCGCGGCTTGCTGCTTGCCGCACGTGGCGCACGAGTGCCGGGGGCACGTCCAGAACCGCCTCGGCGCCTCCCCCGCCCGCGGCGGCCGCTCGCCGATGCAGGAGGCGTGATAGGCCTTGGGACACACCCCACAGTGCAGCAGCGGCTCCATGGGCCTCATGATGGCACCACAGCAGAAACAGTGATGCGTCTGCAGCGGTGGCGACGCCAGCCCGCCCCCGCGGCGCGCGAGAGCAGCAGCGGCAGCGGCCGAGCCCGGCAGTCCGCGCTCCTCCACTCGCAGCAGGTCGCGCACCATGGCATCGTCGGCGGCGCGGCCGCCATCGTCGTGGTCGTCGCGGATGACCTGGCCATCTGGCTGCGCGGTGGTGGACGAGGGGGCTGGCGAGGCCAGCCCAGGCTGCGAGCCGCGGCGCTTTGCATCGAGACTCTCGAACATGCTGCGGATGTCATCGGCGGTGATGCGGGACGCGCCACCGCTGCCGCCGTCGTCGCGCGACGCGGCGTGGCGGTTGCCCCCCTCGACGATGAAGTCGCCGAGACACGCCTTGCGGGCCGCGATGTCGCGTATGTGCTCCTCCATCGTGCCGAGCAGGCAGAGACGGTGCACGTGGACGGTGCGAGTTTGTCCGATGCGGTGAGCGCGGTCGGCCGCCTGCCGGTCGAGTTGTGGGTTGAAGTGCGCGTCGAAGAGGATGACCGTGTCCGCGCCGGTGAGCGTGACCCCGACGCCGCCGGCAGTTGTGGTGACGAGGAAGAGAAATCGCGACGAGGTGGGGTGGTTGAAGCGCAGCATCGCCAGCTCACGCTCCACGCGGTTGCAGGCGCCGTCGAGCCGCTCGTACGAGTACCCGCGCAGGCGGCACATGCCTTCCAGCAGGTCGAGCGTCGATGTAAAGTTCGAGAAGATGAGGCAGCGGTGCCCCTCCGCCTTCAGCCGCGGCAGCAGCGCGTCGAGGTGGCGCATCTTTGCACTCGGCTGGATGAGGTGCGCCTCGTCCATCGGCACGCCGGCGGTGCGCAGGCGCTGCTCCACCTGCCCATGCGACGCCTGCGCTCGTCCTTCGTCCGCCAGCAGACGCAGCGACATCGGGTGATTGCAGACGACTCGCTGGTGGGTGAGGTGGCCGTGCAGCTGCTGCCCGGTGCTGTCGCCCTGCAGCGCGTGTGCCGTCAGTTGCGACAGCAGCTCCAGCTGCACGTAGGTCGGCTCAAGCCGGGTGACCGGCTCGTCCACCCGAGGCGGGATGCCGAGCTCCATCTCCGCCTTGGTGCGCCGCAGCATGATGCGCCGCAGCACCGTGGCGCACGCCTCCGCCTGCCGCACGTGGTCGCCGGCGCGCGGGTCGTGGGCCGCCATCAGCCACGGGTATAAGAACCCCATGAGGCTCCATACCTCCGCCGTCTTGTTGTGCACCGGCGTCCCCGTCACCGCCACGCGAAAGCACGACGTCAGCCGCCGCGACGCCGACGTGATGGCTGTGTCGTGCGCCTTCAACACGTGCGCCTCATCCACGACGACCGTCACCCACGCGCGCTTGCGGAACACGTGCTTGTCGAGGTGGAGGAGCGCCGGCGTCGTGACGAACACGGCGTGGCGGTTGTGGCGCCCGGCGCTGACGTCGGCGCGGGTGCGGCGCTCGCCGTGGTACTTCACCACCCGCAGCGTCGGTGCCCACCGCGCCAGCTCACGCGTCCAGCCGGTGAGGGTGGAGAGCGG
The DNA here is from genome assembly GCA_019188245.1 of Novymonas esmeraldas. Lineage (NCBI taxonomy): Eukaryota > Euglenozoa > Kinetoplastea > Trypanosomatida > Trypanosomatidae > Novymonas > Novymonas esmeraldas. The sequence continues at coordinate 44,869 of JAECZO010000038.1, read as the reverse complement.
GGCGATGATCAGATGCGGGCCGTCGATGCCGTGGAGCTGCTTGAGGCAGTGCAGGAAGGCGGACACCTGCGCCGTCTTGCCGAGCCCCATGTCGTCGCCTAGTATCGCAGACATACCGCAGTGGAAGTGCTGGAGCAGGAAGTGCACGCCGTCCATCTGGTAGGACCGCAGGCTGCAGCCGGGCAGTGCTCCGACGTCATCGCTGGTGATGCGTGGTGGTGCGGCGTGCAGCACAGGTCGAAGCTCCTCGTCGGCGGCGATGCGGTGGAGCGCGCGGTCCCTGAAGAAGGGCTCGAAGGCGGCGAAGAGATCGGCGTCGTGGCGCAGCTCCCACTCGAACTGGCGCTGGAAGTGATGAGCGATCGCCCCCCGCGCGGTGGATGAGAGCGTCGCCCACGCCAGGCTGCCCACAGCGCACGCGCTGGAGGCGTCTGACGACGGCGATGCCGTCTGCTGCTGTTGTTGCTGCTGCGCTCGTGCCACGTCCTGCATCATCACATCCACCTCCCGCACCTGCCTTGCCTTCTGCGAGCCCAGCAGCAGTGCAAGCTCGTCGTCCTCCTCCTCCCCCTCTTCAGCGAAGGCGGCGCGGCGGGTTAGTGCACGCTTCGACGCCGGCACGTCAGGCGTTGACGCTGACGGAGCCGACGAGAGCGCCGTCACCGCCTCTGCCACCGCCGCGCGCGGCCGCTTCAGCGACATAGCCGCGTGCTCCTCCACCGCCGCCGCCGCCACCCCGGACGCCGTGCTGCCGCCGCCCCACCGCTGCGGGGGATAGCCCCCATCGGCCGCGGCGCTCGGCGAGCCGTGTGGCGGCTGCCGCGACTGCGACTCGGCCGCGTCCCCAGAGGATCGACCGACACCCGCGCCGCCGTCCATCGGCGGGGCCGCATCGGTGGAGCTCAGCGTCACAGGCTCCTCCCCACGTGCGCTACGGCTGGTGCCGCTGCTGCCGCCCTTGTGCAGGAACCTGGCGAAGTAGTTGTCCAGGTTCATCGCCGCCACCGCCGCGACTGCACCGGCAGCACACTCAGCGCAGATCCGCCACGCCTCCCTCCTCCTCCTCGCCGTCTCCACGCGGTGGTCGTCAACGCACGATCTCTATTATGCTGAGCGGTTTATCTCTCTGCCTCGTGTGTGTGTGTGTGTGTCTGTCTGTGTGTGTGTGTGTGTGTGTGTGTGTGTGTAATATGTGTGTCAGCGTGTTGCGTGTGTGTATGAATGATGTGGGAGCAACAGTGTAGGCCGGGGGAGCGGAGCGGAGCAGGAAGGAGAGGAGGGGGAGGTGGGGCGTAGACTCACTCTCTCAACACACGCACGCTTCTGTTCTCGCGATCCTCGTGACGCAGGTCGCACTCCGACGTGCTGTGTAGCTGCGCGCGAGGTGGTGCAACCGCAGTGCATCCAAAGTGGCACGTGAGGCGGAGAAAGAGAGAGAGGAGAGAGAGAGGATTGATGATGGAGACGACATATGTTGAAGCGAACGTAAGAGACGTGTAGCAGGAGTGCACGTCGACAACGGACCGGTGCGCCAGTGCGGTGGCGAGGCAGAGGAGGACGTGTGCGTCTCTCTGACGTTCACGTGAGATACAAGATGAGCGACGATAACAGAGAGCGCGACTGCGGTGAGGCAGGGGGACCACCAGCATGCGTAGGGCTGCGACCCTCCTTTCTCTCTCACCCCCGCCCCCTCCGTGCACACCGCCACACTGACGTGCACAGGGAGAGTTGGAGGGAGGGGAGGGGGAGAGGGTGGCGAGCGCGGCGGCCGTGATGCTGCGTCACCCGCGCCTCGGCTGCTCCCCCTCTCTCCCGCCCTCCATCCAACAACTGCAAGCCACCTGCACCTGTGTGTGTGTGTGCCGTGTGTGTGTGTGTCAGCTATTAGAGGGTGCGTAGAGGGGGGTGTGCATCGAGACAGAGGCATCCCGACCCATCCCCGAACACGCACACACAGACACACACCCGGACACACCCGGACACGCAGGTGGCCACACTCCTCCACTAACTACACCACCTTTACCAGCCGATGTTGCTGTTGAGCTCCTCGCGTGTGGTGACGCGGCTCAGCAGGACTGTGATGTCGTCTGGCTTCCCCCCCTTCGCGTCCGTCTGCCCGTACTGCCGCAGCATCGCCGCCCACGGCGTGTGCGCCTCTTGGTTCACCGACGTCTTGTACGTATCCGCCACGATGCGCTGCGCCACGCGGTAGGGGTCCACGTACTCGACCTTCTCGTCCGCCAGGAAGCCGCTGAGGAAGAAGCCGATGAGTGGGATCTTTGCAATCGGGTTCTCCTCCGTCTTCCCCACCCAGCCGGCGTCGGTGGCGAGCTGGGAGTTGAAGCGGTTGTCGAAGAGGCCGTCGGTGCCCATCACGACCACGTCCCCCGCCTGCACAGGCGTCGACTCGCGCACGCAGTCCCGCACGCGGTCGGAGAAGGCGCGCCCCACCATCGCCGGCGGCAACACCGCGAGCTGGAAGGGAGCGTTGAAGCCGTGCACCTTCTCGTGCGCGCGGAAGTGCAGGTCGCGGTTGCGCACCACCATGACACCGCTATCGCCGAGGTTCGCCACGTCGAGTGTGTGGCTGCCGTCCTCCTCCTTGCGCAGCGTCGCCACACACGCGGTGCTGCTGCCCACCTTCACCGCGCCATCCTTCACCACCTTGGTGTAGGCGGCGTCGAGGATGGTCTCGGGGTCGCGCTCGCCGCGGTGCGTCTCGGCGAACAGCTTCGCGTTCTCCATGAGTGCGTTGGCGAACAGAGACGCGTCAACGCCGGCGGAGCGCCAGCCGCCGACGCCGTCTGCGACCCCGATCACCTTGTAGTTGTTCGCCACGAAGAAGCTGTCCTCGCCGCAGTCGAGCTCGATGAAGCTCGCTCGCTTCCGCCAGCCCACGGACTGCCGCCGCTTGCGCTCGTCCACGTCGCTGCGGTACATCTTCTGGGGTGATGGCTTGGCCTTGCAGAAGGCCCAGCTCTGCAGCACGAGCTCTGTCGGATCCTTCTCATCATCGGGGGCCTCCTCCGGCGGTGTACCCCACGACGTCACATCCTCTGACTTCGACTGGGCGAGCGCCTGTGCACTCGGCTGCCCGTTGGGCAGAAGCGGTACGCTCTGGCGGGCACCCATCTCTCCACTGCTAACAGAACAGCGGCGGGTGATGTGTGTGTGTGTGTGTGTGTATGTGATGTGCTCAGTGTGTGAGAGGGAGAGGGCAGTGAGATGGTGCGCAGTGCGCGAGTGAGTCGGTGTTGGAGAAGGGGAAGGGGAGGGTGGTGGTGGTGGTGGCGGCAAGCACATCGAGTGTGCGTCCTTGACGGCTGGAGCAGCGCCGTGCTGCACACACACACACACACACACACACACACCCACGCACACAGACTAAAGGAGACCTGCTCGGCATACGCCGTGTAGTTGGGGTAACATAGCGGGAGGGGTCAGGAGCTCGAGCGCATCGGCGCAACCACAACGCAGCTCTCACTCGAGCGGCGATAGAGCGCAACTCCCTGAGAGAGACAGAGAGAGAAAGACAGACACCGTAGCCACTGCGACAGATGTGTGTGTACGTGTGTGGACCGGCATGGCGCCGCTCACCTTCTGTCACACACAAACCATAAAAGGTCGTGCAACACACCGGGTGTCACATCAACACCACCACCACCGCCGACGACGACGCGTGCGCGGGCTCACGGGTCGTCAGTGAGAATGTGCGACTCGGGTACACCGGCGGAGAGCAGGGCGTCCGCGCAGTCGCTCACAAAGGCAGATGGGCCGCACACGTAGACCAGCGGCGGGTCGGCGTCGGCGCCAAAGTACGTCTGCACCGCCGCCGCTACCGCCGCCGGCTGCAGACGTGCGCGGTGTGTGAGAGGGACGGTGGTGACGATGGAGTTCGACGAGGGCGACAGCACCGCACCGACACGGGGACGGCCGTCCTCCCGATCGTCCTCTCTCTTTGCGGCGGTCGCCGCTGCCTTGGCGGGGGTGATGAAGAGCTCCAGCGCGTACGACTTGCTGCCCTTCGCCTTTGTGGTGGTGCTCGGGACGGAGCGTGGGAAGCGCCGCTGCCACCGGACGAGCTCGTCCAGCTTCGGGACCGTCTCGAGTGTGCGGTTGGCGTGCAGGTGCACCACGTGCAGCGGCTCGGCGCTCTCCACGTAGAAGGAGTCGTCGAGGGACGAGTTGAGAAATGCAAACGCCGCCGTGACGCCGACGCCGGCGGTGAGCCACAGCACGCGGCCGCCGACACGCCGGATCGTGTCGTGGTGGTCCGCGAAGGTGAAGGTGCCGCCGACGCGCACGACGCGCAGTGGGGCGTGCAGGGCGTGGTGGTGGAGCCAGGCGCTCCCGCTGGTCTGCGCGTCGGTGCCAGCAGCTTTCACGATGAGGCTGAAGAGGCTGCCGTTGCGGTTGACGTCGCTGATGGTCCAGCGCCGCCGCATCGGGGCCAACGCAACACCGCCGCTGCCGCTGCCGCCGCTGCTGCTGCCGCCACTGCTGATACTGCCGGACATCGGCGACGACGGCAGAGGCAGTGGGGACACGGGGCCACCGCGGCCGGCACTGCCGGGGCGGACCTCTCGCAGCGGCAGCTCCAGCTCGATGTACTCGCCGAGCTCGGCGTGCCGGAGCAGTGGACCGGCGTGATGCGCGAAGTGGAACTCTCGCACGCCGGGGCAGACGTCCTCCACGGCGACGCACGACACCATCAAGCTCGTGGCGGCACCGACCCGTACACTGCCGGGGGACTTGGGCTTCGCTGGCAGCGTCAGGCCCATCGGCGGCCGCGTCCGCTTCTGGATGTCGAAGGGGTTGGTGGCGCCGCTGCCGGTGCTGCCCCCGCCGCTCTTGTTCATCGCCGCAAGCGCGCCGAGGTTCTGGAACACATGTCCGCTCCGCAGCTCGGGACCGAGGTGGCTGTGAAGCCCAGGCGCGCGGGGGCCTCGTCCGCCACCGCCGTCGACGTGCAGTCCCATCGGCCGCTCGCGGTTCGCCAGCTCCATCGAGGCGTATGCGTCGCTCTCCCACTTGGGGCCGCCGAGATCAACGAGCACGTACACGTCCCCTGCCGTGTCCACCTCTACTTTGTGAACGCGCTGCTTGCAGCCCTTGGAGCGCACGGCCTGGCGCGGCTTGCTGCCGTCGAGGCCCACCTCGATGCCGAGGTAGAGTCCCTCGCCCGTGTCCAGTGCGATCTTGTAGCTGTGCCAGGGACACACGATGCAGGGGTGGCCGCCCATCTCTTCAATGTCACCCGAGAGAAGGGGCCCGCCGTGGTGGTAGCAGGCGTTGTCGATGGCGTACAGCGCACCGCGGTGGCAGACAACCGCGATGTTGCGAGTGCCGCACCGCACCAGCTGACGAGACCCATCCGCGAGCTGCGTCCGCTTCCCCACGTAGACGCGCTCCGGCGCCGCAGCCATCACACAGAGAGGGATGAGAGGAGGAGGAGAGAGACCGCAGGTGAAGGTGCAGGAGTGCGATCCCGTTCACCGGGTGTGCCCGTGTATGTGTGTGCGAGCTCCCTCGAAGTGCACACACACACACACATACACATACACACAGACACACGCACGTGTGTTCAGCTATCGTGAACGCGTATGCCCCACGTGCGTGACGAGTGCTTTGTGTACGCGTCTGTGTGTGCGTGTGTGAATGTGTACGTATGAGATATGTGTTTGTTTTTATGAGGTGTGCTGGTTACACATATGTGTGTGTGTGTTTCTGTGTTCGTGTGTGCGCGCACGTGCTTGTAAGAGTGGCGTCCGCCACTTCGCCAGTGATGGAGATGTGCGACGATACATGTGAGGAGAGAGAGAGAGAGGAGAGCAGTAGAAGGAGGGGGTAGTAGAAGGAGGGGGCAGGAGGCCAAGCACGGAGAGAGACAGACACAAAAGATGCACGTCGGCGTGCGTGTGCTCCACTACAGAGAGGCAGGGCAGTCCCTCTCTTCCCCTCTGTTGCATCGCCCCCCCCCGCGCATATCACTCACACAGTTGTGCGTTGCGCCTCATCATGTTTTTTTTTGTTTTAATTTATTTTTCTCTGTGGCTGCATTTGGCCGGCAAATCGCCATTCTTACTCGACACACAAAAACACACACACACACTCTCACTCTCACTCACATGCAGTTCTCAACACAGACACACGCACGCACGAGTGGGAGAGGCGAGGGACGACGCGTGGCGTCTTCCCCCCCCCCCTCTCTGCGCCTCGGACGCTCACGCGCCCTTGAGCGAGAACTTCTGCTTCTCCGCACTCTCCACGACGCGTTCGCGGTGGAGACCCTTGCGCCGCTTGATGCGCTCCAGCAGCTGCTCCGCCACGTTCTTGGTCGCCAGCTCCGCGCCGTGCTCCTCCAGCTCCTCCTTCGTCCTCGGAACGAAGTAGGGATCGGCGTCCAGCACCTCCCAGTGGCTCATCTGCAGCTGCGCCGTCGAGGCGCCCTGCGTCTGCACGCGCAGCTCATCCTGCAGGCCGAACGCCTCCACCGCGGGCAGCCAGCACCGGATGTAGAAGAGGTCGCTGCCCTCGTTCGGCACCTCCTCCAGGATGTCGGAGCGACGGCGGCTCAGCGAGGCGTAGATCTTTCCCTGCGTGAAGCCTGACGAGTACACGGTGCACTCGTACACCGGCTCCACGAGGCGCCGCGGGTGCAGCTCCATCGCGGCACGGCAGGCCTCGCGCACGCCGGGGAGCACCATACCACCCGAGATGCCCGAGTCGGCGACGATGCTGAGGTCTGTGACGACGAAGGCGAGGCCGTAGAGCGGCTCCTGCGCCATCGGGCCGCTCTCGCAGGCGGCCTGGAACCCGGCGACGATGGACTCCTTCCACGTCTGCAGCGTCGCCCAGCACGCCTCCGCGTCGGCCGTGCCGTCGAAGTTGGCCAGCAGCAACGCGCCGAGGAAGCCGAGCCGTGCCGGGCCGCTGGCGACGACGCCGCCCTTCACATCCGCGGCGAAGCGCTTGTGCTCCGCCAGCGCCGCCACCGTCTGCCGCAGCAGCGATGCGCTGTTGCCGCTGTTCTTCTCTTCCGTCTTGATGAGCTCCAGCACCTCGGCAGGCAGCGGCCGCGCCAGCACCGTGATGGTGAAGGCACCGTCCATGAGCGTCGCCGTGTGCGCCTTCGGCTTCGCGCCGACGTTGCTCGCAACGGTCTCGCGGAAGGACACGAGCGGCTCGGAGGCGACCACCTCCACCTGAGCGAAGGTGTCGATGAGGTCCTTGAGGCAGCGCTCGGCGTGCACCTCGCCGGCCGTGCCGATCACGTGCTCGCCGGTGGGCAGCAGGCTCACCTCCACCTGCGGGTCCACCTTGTAGAGCAGCCGCAGGCCGCGCTCCAGCGACTGCAGATTCTTCGGATCCTGCGGGTAGACGGAGAGCCGCACGATGGAGGTGCTCTGCAGCACCAGCGGCTTGAAGGGCGGCATGCCAGCGCCGCTGCTGACGGTGGCGTACTTGGTGATGTGTGGGGTGAGGCCGCCGACCCCGCACAGGGAGCCGGCGCACACCTCCGTCGTCTCCTCCAGCCCGGCACCGCGGAAGAGGAACACGCAGCCCACCGTCGTGGCCACGACGGCGCCGTCGCTGTGCACGTACACCGGCTGCCCCGCGCGCAGACGGCCGCTGTAGACGCGGCCGAAGCCGATGAAGGCGTCGTCGTGGTTCTCGACGGAGCCGACGACGCGGCCGACGAGGTACTGCGTGTCGATCAGCTTGCACACGTACACGACGCACGGCGCCTCCGGGGACGGGTCGCACGCCATGAGCGCTTCCTTCAGCTCTGCTGGTGTGTCCGCCTCGAAGCCGGGGACCAGGGAGGCGAGGCGCCGGCGCTGGGACGTGATGGGGGAGTCGAGCTGCGTGCACACCGTGTCCAGCACGCACGAGGCGAGCGGCATCCAGGTGGAGAGCAGCGCCTTCAGCTTGCCCCGCGGGTCACGGCGGGGGTGGTTCCACTTCCCCTCGGCGATCTTGAGCTTCTCGGAGAGCTGCCGCTGCCGCTCCTCGCTGGCGCCGTCGCCGAGGAAGGCGTCGTAGAGCTGCCAGATGGGCTCCAGCACGAGTTGCACGCCGAGTGGGAGCTGGCCAGCCCTCTTCGGCTGCGAGCTCACGGTCTTGGTCTTGGGATCGAAGTAGCTCTCCCCCCAGAGCGCCTCGGCGAGGTTGTCCAGCGGCACCTTGTCCTTGTAGAGCTGCGCGAAGAAGTCGATGCCGACGGCCCAGCCGTCGTAACAGCTGCAGAAGAGCACGTTGCCCTTGGCGGGGTCGAACCAGACGTCGTCGCTCGGGTCTGCGCGCTCCATGTCGAGGTCGAGCTCTTGGATGCGCATCTGATTTGCATAGGAGGCGAGGATCGCGTTGCAGGTCTCGATGATGCCACGCAGGCGGAGGTAGGCCTCCTCGGCGGTGCACTGCTGCGTCGTGACCAGCAGGTCGATCTTGTTGAGGACGAGGCACATCGAGAGCCCCTCGCGGTAGGTGTGGCGCAGAATGGAGGACGTCTGCTGAGTGACGCCGTCCACTACATCGACGATCACCACAGCACCGTCGCACAGCCGCATCGCCGTGGAGACCTCGCAGGAGAAGTCGATGTGGCCCGGCGAGTCTACCAGGTTCAGCACGTGGCTCGTGCCGGCGTGGGAGTGGTGCAGGGCGATGGAGCTCGCCTTCATCGTGATGCACCGCTCCTGCTCGTCCGGACGGGAGTCGAGGAGCCGCACCTCGCCTGCCAGCTGTGCAGACAAGATGCCGTTGCTCGCGACGAGGTAGTCACTCAGCGTGGTCTTGCCATGGTCGACGTGGGCGACCATGCAGAAGTTGCGCGTGTTCTCCGGCCGCTCACTCACCTTGCGCACCGCGTCGGTGGAAAGGTGGCTCATGGTCGCACAAGATGGCGCCGCCGCTCTGAGAGATGGATGAGAGTGCGGGGGAGAGAGAGGGGAGGGCGGGGGGAAGGGAGGACAGCCGCGTGCGACCGCGTCGGCCAGGGTGCGTGCGCGACTGCTCCACCCTGTCTGTGGTACACACGCACAAACACACAGAGACACGTAGTTCACGGCGGTCTGCGTGTCGATGACTGACACAGCACCTTCGCAGTGTGTATCTTCGTATGTAGACAGGGCACGGAGGGGGAGGGGGGAGGGAGGGGGTGGAGATGAAAGAGAAGAGGTTCGCGTACACGCGTGCATGTGTGCAATGGTCTCTTTGCGTGGAGCGAAGGCTGAGAGCGGTGGCAGCGGTGTTTGTCATCTCGCGATACCACCTCCCCATCCTGCTCTTCTTGTCGGCACACACTGCCCACCAGCTTGCTAAGCCACGCTGACGTGCCTCACACACACACACACACACACACACACAGATGTGCAGGCATGCGCACGACGGCTGCACTTACTGTTGCAGTGCTGAAGCTGACCCTCGCCGCCTTGCTCGTGTTTTCTCTTGTGGTGTGCTTCTTTTTTTTACTTTGTGTGTTGCTCCGTGGAGCGTGTGTACCTAGTGCTACTACAACAACAAACAACGGTGGGCGTCAGACTCGGACGACAGAGGGACGGCGCCGCACCCCGACACTGTGCACCTCGTGCTTTGCGGTCGCGCACGCTGTTCCGCATCGCACCCAGCCCTTCTCACTCTCTCTCTCTCTCTTCAGACACGTGCACGCACGCTCTGGTCACTCTGTGCTTGTGCGGCGTGTGTTGAAGGAGAGGACGGGAGAGGAGTGACCGGCACCTTAGAACTTCTCTGGCTGGTTCTTGGGCAGCATCACGTAGAAGCCGTCCGACCCGACCTCGCCCGAGTAGGACTTCTCCTTCGGCATGAGGAAGTAGAGGTAGATGATCATGATGAGGCAGCCCAGCGCCTGCACCATCTTCTTGCGCGACTGGATCTCGATGAGGTCCGTCGTCGACACGTCCCACGCACGCTTCGTGTGGTGCTGGTAGTACTTGGCCTCCGGCGCCGGCATCTTGTCCACCTTCACGTCGAGGGGTTGGAAGTAGGTCCATGGCATGTAGGTGTCGTAGATGGCCGTGTTCGGCTCCGGGAACGGCGAGGAGGAGCGGATGCCACGCTCGTTGAGCGGGAAGGCGTTCTGGATGTCGGACGTGTTGTTGCAGTCGCCACCGGTGTGGAAGGTGGGGCCGTTGCCTACGAGCGCCTTGCGCGTCGCCGCAAGTGCGCACACCGACGTCTTGCGCATCATGCTGTGTCAGGCGATCGTTACGGTGATGCAAGAGGAGGTGCAGAGAAGGGAGAGAGAGGCGCGGAGAGAGGGGAGGGGGGCAGGAAGGAGGCAGCCGAAGGGATGCGATAGGCTGTTGTGGTGGACGATAGGCGGTGCGTGCGTGCGCGTGTGTGCGTGCGCGTGTGTGTGTGTGTGTGTGTGTGTGTGTGTTGGCAGCGGAGGACGGAGAGGAGAGGAGAGGACGTGAGAGCAGAAGTCGACATCACGAAGAGAAGGGGGTAGAGCGGGGGTGTTGGAGTGCGGGGGGTGGAGCAGGTACACTCATGCATTGAAGCAGAGAGAGAGGGCTGGGGCTACTAAGAGGTGAACTGCTGCACTGCCATACCGGCACCGTGCTTCCACATCACACACACACACATAAACACACTCACAGATGACGCGGTGAGAAGTGGGGGGGGGGGGGAGGAGGGCTGGGTGGCCACCTTGCCTTGGCAGTCCACCAGTGAGCCGTCTTCCCATCCCTCGGATGGCACCGCTCAGCGGTGGCGCTTCCTCGAGTTGGCGTCGCTGGTCTGCCGCCCCTCGAGCCCCGTGTTGCCTGGCAGCCGCGCCAGTGCCGTCAAGCGGCCCAGCAGATCTTCCAGCCACGCTGCCGTGACGCCGGTCTCCGTGTTCTCGTGCAGCCCCTCCACCTCCACCTCGCACGCCGGATGACGATCCGTGTCGGCGCCGATGCGGGTGAAGGCGTACTCGAAGGTGCCGTCCGCCGCGGTCCACCGCCGCTTCCAACGCACGTACCCGTGCGGCTTCACCGCCGGCGCCGTCGTCGTCGGCTGTGGCACTTCGGTGCTGAGAGACACGCGGATGTCGTAGGGGCTGCCCGGCACGCGCACCTCCACGTTACACAGCCGCTTCTTGCTCATGCACCCCACAAACGTCCCTGAGCCATCCGCCGCGATGGCGTAGGTGTAGCGACCCGCGCGTGTGTTGACGTCCTCCGTAACGGTCTCGGTGAAGGAGAGCGGCGCTGCCGTTGATGACTCCACGTATGCCTTCATTCTCGCGAAGTCCTCCGCGCTCACACCGACCTCAACGCCGCCCTGCGCCGCGCTGGCGAGGTGCGGCGTCGCATCGGACGCATTGAGTTCCTCCGTCACGGTCGGCTTCCTTGCGGCAGCAGCAGCAGCGTCGCTGTCGTCCACCGTGCGCGCGCGCTTGCGAGAGGTGCCGAGCCGGCAGAGTCGCGCCTCCACCTCGAGGTGAGACTCCGCAAGAAACGGCTGCAGGCGGGCGAGGAGCGCTGCGGCCACGGCACCGAGCGAGGAGGCACCCGTGTCCGGTGGAGGGGCCGGAGACGCTGCCGCAACCGTGCTCACCGCCGCTGAGGCGGGGACGTCTGCCTCGACACTCGCCTGACGTGGCGGAGTGGGGGTGGATGTCGCCATGGGCGGGAGTGCGGCTCCCTCTACGCAGTGTGTGGCGGGGGTTGGGAGGTGGTCAGCGGGAGGAGGCGAGAACGTATGCGGCGTCTGGATGAGCAGTGCGGGAGAGAGGAGAGAAGAGGAGAGAAGGTAGTGTGCGTGCTGCTGCTGCTGCTGCTGCTGCTGCTGCTGCTGCTTTGGCTGACGGCCTTTCATGCGGACGTGCACGTGAGCAGTGTGTATTTGTGTGTGTGTGGACGTGCCCGGAGATGTCGGTGGCGGAAGGAGAGTTTCCTTTCCTGTCGCGTACGTGGTGGGTGCGATGTTCTGTCGAGTCTGGGCAGCGGGCCGCCCACCGACACACACCGGGAAGGGGAGGGGAGGGGGGGGGGATGCAGCGCGTGCACACACAGAGAGAGGGAGAGAGACAGCAGCACACACAAACACACAGACACCAGTGTTGCGGGTCCGCTGCGCAGGAGACGAGGAGTTCCACATTCACATGGGGCGACCACGCTTGCGTCGCAGGAGGGGACACTCACCTCTCACGTGGCCTACTTCATTGCAGAAGTTACAGTAGGCGTAGCCCGACCCGTGCGCCGTCGCACGCGGCACCGACGCCGCCGCCGTCGCGGTCGCCGAAGACTGCGCCAGCTCCATCGCCGCGAGAGCTCGCGCCACATCCCGATCGCGCGCGCGCTCCGCGGCGGTCTTGCGCTCCTCCAGCGCGGTGGGCAAGACTTCGCCGAGGAGCTGCGCCGCATCGACGTGTGCGGGGTCGAGCCCGACGCAGACCTTCAGTGCGTCATACGCGTCGCCGGCCATCTTGAGCTTCGCCTTCGCCGCACCGAGTCTGAAGAAGGCGCGGGCGTACGTGTCGTCCGCCTTCACGGCCGCGAGCGCGTCCTCGGCGCTCTCCTCGACGCGCTCAGCGCGGAAGTAGGCTGCACTGCGGTTACAGAGTAGCGTTGCCTTGTCACGGGAGGTGCCGGAGGCGGGGAAGAGATCCAGCGCTTTGCTGAAGTGGCGTATCGCCTCGAGGTAGGACGCGTCCCGCGCCGCCGCGGATGCCCGCTCCAGACTCTTCGCGTAGTAGTACGCCTCCTTCTCCGCCTTATCAGGCACCCCCGGACACTGTGTCGCAGCGAGGAGGCGGCAGCGCGCAGCTCCACTGCTGTAGGTGGGGGTGCCTGGTGCGCAGGATGCTGCCTTCGCGTAGTGCTGCCCCGCCGTGGTGTACTGCCCCAGGTTCTCGGCGGCAGCGGCAATGCGACCATGTGCTTTGGCGTTGTGAGGGTCCAGAGCCACCACCGCCTCCGCCGCCGTCTTGGACTCCTCGTAGCGCTTGAGGGAGGCGTGGCAGGCGCTGATGTTGTTGAGCGCACGCACGCGCACCGCCGTGGCGGCCCCGGCCACCGCCACGATGTCCACGTAGGCCCGCAAGGCCGCCTGGTAGTCAGCGGCGCTGAAGAGTGCTGCAGCCTTCGTGAAGTCCTCCTCGACGGACATGGGCACGCACTGAGGGGTGTGAGGGGGAAGTGAGAAGATGGTGCAACGAACAGCGCGAGAGTGAGTGAGTGAGGGTGGGGTGAGGTCGAGTGGGTCTGTTCGCATGGTGAAGGAAGAAGGGGACAAATCGCTGTGCACATCGCCTCGTCTGCCGCATCATCTTTTCACTTTTTTTTTTTTCGTTTTTTTGTCTGTGTGTGGGTGTGGTCAGGGAAGGGAGAGGTTGAAGGAGCCACACCGGTTCTCTACCACAGTCTCCCGCCACAGGGGTAGTGTACACACACGCCGTCTCGCTGACACACACACGCACACACACATGTACATGCACGCGCAGACGCAGCAGATGTCGTCGTCGCCGTCGTCATCTCTTGCCCCCTCCCCCTCCTCCTCTGTCACAGGGACTTGCCGAGAATGATGATCACAACAATCAGCACCAAAAGCACGACGCAGAGCACCGCGTACGTGATGAGTCGCGACTTGCCGAGCTTGCGGATCGTCCGCTGTAGTCTGCGGCTCATGCCGGACATGGCCGCCTCGTTCGAGTCCGCCTTCTTCCCCGCCCTCCGCAGCACACTCTCCTGCGCGTCCAGCTCGTCGTGGATGCCGTGCGCGTTCTCGTGGATGCGTTGCACACCGAACTCGATCCGGTCCAGCGCGGCGTCGACGCGTGCGTCGTTGCGCTGCGTCTCCTCAAAGAAGACGTGAAACTCGTGGTCCTGGGCGATGTCGTAGTGCGGCGCTCTGCCATCGCCGTCGTCACGTGCCTGGTCGGTGGCCCCCACCGGTTCTGTCGTGTCCTCTGCGTCTGCCAGGGAGAAGTGATTGGCACCGCCGACACCGCCCAGTCCGGCGAGTGTGCCGTAGTGGGCACGGATGAGCTGCTGCGTCGTCGTACCCTGGGCTTGCAGTTTGCAGAACGAGTCCGCGCGGCGCTCCATCACGGCATGGCGACTTGCCTCCTGCAGCGCCACGCGCAGCTCCGCCTCGCACTTGCGGATGCTGTTGTGCAGCTCCAGCCGCTTCGCAGGACTGTCCTGTGCCGTGAGCCTGTCAACTACCGTCATGTGCTCGCGCACGCTGCGCATCAGGGCGATGGCGTGGAGCTCCGCCTCCTGATACGGAGACCGCGTCACGGCAACCTCATCCTCGTGCAGCGGCAGGGGCGGCGGCGGCGGCGACGACGACCCACTCAGCATAGCAGGTCGACGTTGCTAAAACCCACCACCACCACCACAGGCGCACAAGAGAGTCCGCGCTCGCCACACACGCACACACACAGAGGCGTACATGAGCGTCGGCGAGGTGCCATCGGAGGGAGAGAAGGAGAAGGAGAAGGAGAGGGAGAGGAGGAGGAGATGGATGTGGAAGTGGCGAAGTACAGTGGACGTTCACTCACTTCTCGTGTACGAGAGGCATGGTGGTGAGGGTCGGGGGGCCGTAGATGGACTCGTTGATGAATGCGTAGACGGAGGCAAGAAGGGTGTGTTTGTGTGTGTATGTGTGAAAGCTAACCCGACACAGAGAGAGAGGAGGCGTGGGGCTGGGAGGGAGGGGGAAGGGGATAAGGAGAAGGAGGAGGCCGACAGCGCCAGCTGCTCTCCCGCCTTCCTTCATCCTCCTTTCTTTTTTTTTTTTTTTTCCTCTCCTCTCTCTACGCGGAACGGCTAGCGTAAGCGGTGAGCAGCTCGTGCTGCTTTTTGGGGAGCACCTCCATCATCCGGAGCCCGATCCTCATCGCCTCATCACTCGCAAAGGAGTCCTCTGATGGAAGTGGGTTGAGCTTGACGAAGTCAACGACGCGGCGGAAGCCCTGGTACGCCTGGCCGATGTCGTCGTACTCCTCCTTGGGGGAGGAGCGCAGGTAGTGGAGCGACCCCTGGGCTTGGCGGAGAAGCACTCGGAGGAAGACGGCTCGCGACTCTTCCTCCAACACGTCGGGCAGAACCCCCGTCTTGGGGTGACGCCACGTCTCACAGAACTGCTTGTAGTAGTCCAGCTCCCTGCGCACCAGAGCGTTGATGAACTCGTCGGCGAGCGGCTTCTCACCGGGGCGCCGGTGTTGGCGCTGCTGACGACGCATGAGCACCTGCTCTCCGTAGAGAGTGCCCAGGTCGAGCAAGAGCTCCCGCACCACAATTAAGTACGCCCTGGAGTTGAGCTTGCCCGGGAATTCCTCCAGCAGCTGCGTCTGACGCTGCACCATGGCGATGCGGCGTGCGCGGTCTGGCTCGAAGGTCTGAAGCGCAGCGTACAGGTGAACCATGTCTTTTGTGATGCTGATGTGCTCGGTGCAGAACAACTCGAAGGGGCGACATGCGAGCGCCTCTCGCAGCCACGCCATGCCTGTCTTGAAGCACTCGCGAGCCTCAGCATAGGTCTTCACAGGCGGCTGCTCCTCCAGCTCTGGCAGGTCGGCGAGGTTACGCCACGCCGGGTCTGGAGGCTGCGCCGCCACGGCGGACTCCGCACCCGTGAGGACCGCGCCGTAGTGCTTGAGGCGGCGGAGGTAGTAGAGGCCGAAAAACCACGCGGTCATGCCCGCGTTCACCCGCGGCTCGCTACCCACCGGCATCACCTTCTGCCCGGCGAGCAAGCAGTGGTAGGCCTTGTCGTAGGCATGCGTGTTGCAGTAGTAGTTGCTGAGACTCAGCGCGTTGTCGGCCCACTCCTGCTTGCTCAGGTTCTGCTTCCGCACAAAGGTGTAATAGAGAGACCGCTGGCAGTAGCGCGCTGACGCGTCAGCATTCCCCAAGTTTGTGTGCGTCTGCGCGAGACAGAAGAGAGTAAAGCCATGTTGGTTGTCCATGTCTAACCGCCTCAGCACGGATGCCACGCGACTAGGGGCGACCAGCTCCTCTATCCAACGTCCTTCCTCGTCCTTTGGGATATCGGTGCCAAGGCACCCGTCTGGCGTTCCCATCCACCACTCGTCCCACTCGTCGTAGAACGACTCCGCCCGGTCCAGAAGCTCCCTGGCCTTCATCACGCTCCTCTTCGCGAGGTAGAGGGCGACAGTGGTGAGCGTCATCATGTAAGCGAGACACCCAGCAAAGCCAGTGGCCGCCGTCGGCCGACACTGCGACGCCACCACCGGATCAAAGACCTCCTCCTCCGCCACCGGCTGTGCAGTGCGCACCTCCGCCGCCGACGGCAGCTCGCCGGCGACGCACCACCGCATGACACGGTAGGCGCGGAGTACTTCTTGGTAGCCCTTTTCCTCTTCCTCGAGATCGATCAGCGTACTGCTGGAGAAGAGGAGGCAGCGGCAGAGCTGCTCCAGCGCCTCCGTAGACGCCCTGTGGCTGTAGACCTTCCAAACATCATTTCGCAGCTTCTTCATCTTCTCCCGCGCTTCATACTTGGGCGCGAGGATGTTCTGAGGAGGCCCCTCGCGCTGGCCAACGCGCACGTTCTCCACGAAGTTATGAAAGAACGTGAGATTCTTCATCGCGCACCAAAAAAAAAAAAAACACACACACACACCCGGCAAGTGGATGCTCTCCACAAGAGAGGGAAGGAGGAGGCCCGCACGGGCGGTTTCCTCTTGTGCTTCGCAAATCGGGTGCAGCGGTAGGAACGACGACTATGTGTGCGCGCGTGTGTGTACGTGGAGGGGGAAAGGGGGGGGGGGCGGGGACGTTCATAAAGGCAAGTTAAAGGTATGCTCGAGTCCGCGGAGAGGGGAGACGGTGGTGAGGCGAGCATCTACTGTGTATGTGTGTGTGTGTGAATGCCCAACGCCCCGTTGACGGTGAATCTCGCTGTATCTGTCCCTCTCTACTTCAGGTCTTGTGTGTCCTATTGACGCGTCCTTGATGACGTGACGACACGCGACGCGAACGGACGCGCGCGGCACCATCGTGCGTCTCCACGCCGCCCACCTTTTTTTTGTGCTACTCTGGTGTTCTGTGGCACACTGGCGCTGATCTGACCGACGCTCCTGTGACACACACACACACACGTTCAGCAATCACAAAAAAAAAAAACCGGCAAGTGCGCCGGTCAACTTTTTTTTTTTTTATCGATGAGGACTTAGCGACAGCAAATCAAGACAAATGAGTCCCCTCCTCCCCACACCACTCATCATGAACACACACAGACACAGAGACACACACTGCACACTCATCACCGTTCCGCTTCCACTCTTGCAGGCGACTCCTCCGTCCTTCCCTCCCCCCACCCCACTCTCTTCCAGCGTCTCCTGTGAAAAGCGTCCTCCGCTGCTGTTCTCCTCCATCCCATCGCCCTCTCACACACACACACACACACACACCAGCCATCGACGGTTGGCGAGCTCATTGGAGGACGCAGAGAAACGAGGACTGAGGGGAGGGAGAACAGTCTGCAGGAAGAGTGCCATCCACGTTTTTTTTTGTGTGTGTACCATGAGTCGCGGTGTTCGCCTACCAACCCGTCTCGTCCTCGTTCTCCTCCGCGACGGCGGCGCCACCTCTGTCCTCAAAGTTGTCCAAGTCGAGGCCGCCGTGCTCCGCTGGTGCCTTCTCTACTACCTTTGGCTTCGCCTTGGCGGCGCGCTTGAGCTCCTCACGGAGACGGTGCACCCTGTCCGCCTCCTCGTTCAGAAGGTGTGTGCTGGTCAGGTGGCTCGTCAGACGCTCGAAGACGTCGAGGATGAGCTTGTCGTAGTGCGCCGAGGTGGAGAACGAGGTGAGCCGGTCGGCGATCATGGCACCGACCTGGTCAACCTCCGCGTCCGTGTTCAGACTACTGTTCCCCAGCAGTCCCTCGGCGTCACTGCCCGAGAGGAGAGCGCTACCCGAGGCGATGTCGTTCGCCACCTGCCGCATGTCAGCGATTGCGTGCTCCACATCCTCTGGCACCGCCTCCTCCTCCTCCTCCTTCTTCACAGGAGCGCGTGTGGCCAGCTTCTTCTCAAGGCGGGCTTGGCGGGCGGCCTCCTCCGCCTCGGCCTTCTGCTCCTGCTCCGCCGCCTCGGCCTCCCAGTCGTCCGCAGCGTCGTCGAACTCGCCATCCTCGTAGCCGTAGTCGTCGTACTCGTCCTCGTCGTGGTGGTTCATGGCTGCTGCGTTTGGCTGTGCACTTGTGTTTCTTTTCTTTTCTTTTTTTTTCCTCGGTGCTGTTGTAACAGTTATTGCTGATGATGTTGAAACTGCAGCCTTTGACTTGGTGTACAAATGTGTGTGTGTGTGTGTGTGTGTTGAAATGGGAGGGAGTACATGTGAGCAAGTGAGCAACCACATCGTTCGTTGCCGTCCTGAGAAGTAACCTGTGCGTGTGCCCACTCCGACTCTGTGCAGAAGACGAAAGAAATGGTGAGGCGGGTCGTGTGAACACGACCGCTGCCTGATTCTCTGCCCACTTCGGACCTGTGGACACTCGCCTTGAGCAACGCAGGAGTCGACAAGGCAAACAAGCACAGACGCGCGGCACCTCTCCCACACGCATGGCCCATCAAGGACACGCAGAGTCTCTCCTCCGTACACGCGCGTGTCGTGCGAGTCTCCCTTTCATTCTTTGTGTTTTTTTTTTTTGTATTTCAGATCGGCGCTCGCCGTGGCGTCATGACACAGCACACTCACCACATTCGCAGGTGCACGTGAATGTGTATAGACATGCACACGGACACACACGCACACTTGCACAGGTCAGCACATTGATCGGCTAAGCACGGATACCCACAAGCACGCGAGTCAACGGAACGCGTTCGAACAGCCCACAAAAAGCAAACATGAATGGAGAAACAGAGAGGGTAGTCGCTGACGGCCCGCTCTCCTTCCCCTCCCCTCACCCACTGCGCCGGCGTGGTGGAGTGATCTGTAGGGAAGGAGACCCGCCAACAACGACGCCAGCGCCTCTTCACTTGACGACCACAGCAGCACATGCGAGCGACACACGCACACGCGGCCTGGGACAGACCGTGCGAGGGTGTGTGTGTGTGTGTGTGTGTGTGTGGAGGAGAATGGAGAGAGGGAGGGAGGAAGAGGGGGGGACGCCGCCTCACTTCTTGGCGAAGAGCGCAGCCATGTGCGTGCCGAGCTGCGCCGGCGAGTCGGAGATGGTCACGCCGGCGGCGCGCAGCGCCTCCTTCTTGCCGCTCGCCGTGCCCATCCCGCCGGACACGACGGCGCCAGCATGGCCCATGCGGCGGCCCGGCGGCGCCGTCGACCCGCTGATGAACGACACGATCGGCTTCTTCGTCGGGCTGTTCTTGATGAAGTCCGCCGCCTCCTCCTCCGCCGTCCCGCCGATCTCGCCGATCAGGATGATGCCCTCCGTCTCGGGGTCGCTCAGGAACAGCCGCAGGCAGTCCACCATGTTCGTGCCGTTGAACGGGTCGCCGCCGATGCCCACGCACAGCGTCTGGCCGAGTCCCACCGCCGTCGTCTGCGCCACCGCCTCGTAGGTCAGCGTGCCGCTGCGCGACACGATCCCGATCTTGCCCTTCTGGTGGATGTGGCCCGGCATGATCCCGATCTTGCACTCCGCCGGCCGGATGATGCCCGGGCAGTTCGGCCCGATCAGCCGCGTCTTGTTCTGCGACAGCAGCATCGACTTGACGCGCAGCATGTCCCACTGCGGGATGCCCTCCGTGATCACTACGACCAGCGGCAGCTCCGCGTCCAGCGCCTCCTCGATCGACGCAGCGCACATCGGCGCCGGCACGTACAGCACCGACGCCGTCGCGCCCGTCGCCTTCACTGCCTCCGCCGCCGTCGCGAACACGGGCACGCCCAGCGCCGTCGTGCCGGCCTTCTTCGGGCTCACGCCGCCCACGACCTTGGTGCCGTACGCCATCGCCTCCTTCGTGTGGAACGTGCCGGCTTTGCCGGTCATGCCCTGCACGATCACCTTCGTGTCCTTGTTGACCCAGCGGCGGAGGGCGGAGCGGGCGAACATCTTGGATTAGGCGAGTGGTCGAGGCGGCAAGAAGATGGGTGTGAAGGTAAAGAGTGGGTGGTGAAGGAGTGTGGTCTGACAGACCCCCGTCTGAATGGTGACGCGGTGAGGACGGAGATGCAGCGTCAGCGGTTCAGTTGCTGCGGCGCACCACCGAAACGTGCTCGTGGTGGCAGTCAGAGAGAACAGGACGCTCCTTGGCGCAACTGCGGAGGACGCGAAGGCCACAGCTGTGGGTGTGTAGTGAAGGAAGGAAGCAAGGAGGAGGAGCTGTCAGAGATCGTGAGTGACAGACTCCGATGTGCCCTCTCGCGTGATGTGTGATGGCGAACAGCTGCGTCAGAGCAAGGCAGGGAGGGCGAGGGAGAGACACTCACTCACAGACGAACAGGCAGATAGTAGCGGTGCAATGCGGGAGGTAGAAAGAGAAGAGGAGGGCTGCGGAAGGAGGTAGAAAGGGGTGGTGTATAGTTTGTGGAGCTCTTCCGGTGTGTGTGCGTGTGTGTGTGTGTGTGTGCGTGTGATGATGGAGTGTGAGCGACAGACAGCGCACGCGAGACCGACGAGGGAGGAGATGTAGGGGTATGTGTTTGTGTTTCTTTTGAAGCGGGGGAGACATGGATGTGTGGCGGGGGAGGAGAGGGGGAAGTGGAGGTCCAAGAGGCACTGGAGAGATGGAAAGGATAGGAGGGAGGGAGGGAGGGAGGAGCCGCTCGCACTGTGGCGCATCCGCCATCGTCTCCACCCCTGCCTCACCTCTCCTGAATCATACGACGCACGGCTACGGTGACGGGTGTGGCTCCGAGGGGGTTGTGAAGGACCCCTCCTCCGCGACGCCACACACACACAAACGGGCACTGAGAGGGGGGAATGGACTGCTGTGCTGCTGATTGTTGTGCCCTCTCTGCCTTGCCGCTGGTGATGGGATGACGGGTGCCGCCTCTCCCCCGTCCCCTCCCGCCAGCGCAGGCCACTCCGCAATCCTCTCTTCCACCACGTGGGGCAGGTCGAGGAGAGGCGACGGGTGTCTCGCGTGGGTCCTCTTACGGTGGGTGTGCGCACTTCTCCCTCTGAAATTTGTAGCTCCTCGGAGCTGTTCGCTAAATCACAGACGGAAACAACGACAAAAAAACAAAACAAAAAAAAAAACACTGACACAGACAAACACACCTGCGCACAACGGAGCTCTTCGCACTCTGTCGCCTTTGCCTCAGCAACACCCGCTCCTGTCCTGTCCCTCCCTCCCCCTCCCTTGTCTCGCGAATCTTGTCCGTGTGGCAGGGAGCGAGAGATGGAGGACAGAGGAGAGAGAGAGAGATGAAGGGAAGAAGGGAAGGGGAGATGTGAGTCTGTACTTTTACTCGCCACGTCGCACGCCTCCACACACATTCACCATCGTACATTGGCGACTGTGAGAACGCCAGAGTGGTGTACGTGTGTGCGTATGCGTGTGCGTATGTGTATGTTTGCATGTGTGTGCAAACGGAAAGAGGAGAGATGTGGTCGAAGTGCTCCGCCGTTGCACGACAACACGACAACAGCGCCAACACAGGCGCACGCACACACACACACACACAGTGAGACGACAAGAAGGAATCGAGAGACTGGCGGAGACGCCACCAAAAAAAAAAAAAAAGTGAAGGAAGGCAATAGACAGCAAGAGACCAACACACACACACAGACACACACGGAGAGGCCCGTGGGAAAGAACGTCGAGGTGAACGACGGCTGTGGTGACAGTGGATGTGTGACGAGCTGGGACGAGTAGGCTCGCGACGCCGATGCGGCAGTGAGATGTCACATCAACGTGAAACACTCTGCATATCACACACACACACACACACACACACCCACTTGCACCTGCACGCACCTCCAGAAACACATGCAATTTGACGAACAACTCAAGAAGCGACGCAACCCCCCACACACCAACAACAGAAAAAGTAAGAACAAAGGCAGTCTTTTGATCCGAGACAGTAGAGCGTCGATGGAGGTGCCACATATCAAGGTGACACGACGCACCTACCCCTCCTTTCCTTCTCTTCCTTTGCCCTCAACAAGCTGGTGGCAACCGCAGCACGTGCGCCGACGACGACGCCATCTTCGGCACACCACCACCACCACTACGCTCCACAAGTGAGGATAGATGCGACTGAGGTCACGAACAGGGGGGGAACTAGAGCCAGGCAGTGGCCCGTGTGGGCATGCATGCGCGTGTACGTGTGTGAGAACGTGGGCCAGCGCATGTGTGTGTGAGAGCAGTCATATCCTGCGGGGAAAAAAAAAACCGGATATAGAACGTGGACTGTCGCTTAGAACTCACACCACTCGCCGGAGCTAACACCCAAGTGGGGGGGGACACAAACTCACACACACGTGTACATCATCGCCACCACCACGATCCGCACGAGCCCCTAAAGACCATCCCCTGCGCGAGGCAGGCAGTGGCGTGAGGCTGCTGGTAGCATCCTCGAGACCTCTCAATTCATCAACTCCTGCAGCGCCAGCGCCTCTTCACTTGACGACCACAGCAGCACATGCGAGCGACTAACGCACACGCGGCCTGGGACAGACCGTGCGAGGGTGTGTGTGTGTGTGTGTGTGTGTGTGGAGGAGAATGGAGAGAGGGAGGGAGGAAGAGGGGGGGACGCCGCCTCACTTCTTGGCGAAGAGCGCAGCCATGTGCGTGCCGAGCTGCGCCGGCGAGTCGGAGATGGTCACGCCGGCGGCGCGCAGCGCCTCCTTCTTGCCGCTCGCCGTGCCCATCCCGCCGGACACAACGGCGCCAGCGTGGCCCATGCGGCGGCCCGGCGGCGCCGTCGACCCGCTGATGAACGACACGATCGGCTTCTTCGTCGGGCTGTTCTTGATGAAGTCCGCCGCCTCCTCCTCCGCCGTCCCGCCGATCTCGCCGATCAGGATGATGCCCTCCGTCTCGGGGTCGCTCAGGAACAGCCGCAGGCAGTCCACCATGTTCGTGCCGTTGAACGGGTCGCCGCCGATGCCCACGCACAGCGTCTGGCCGAGTCCCACCGCCGTCGTCTGCGCCACCGCCTCGTAGGTCAGCGTGCCGCTGCGCGACACGATCCCGATCTTGCCCTTCTGGTGGATGTGGCCCGGCATGATCCCGATCTTGCACTCCGCCGGCCGGATGATGCCCGGGCAGTTCGGCCCGATCAGCCGCGTCTTGTTCTGCGACAGCAGCATCGACTTGACGCGCAGCATGTCCCACTGCGGGATGCCCTCCGTGATCACTACGACCAGCGGCAGCTCCGCGTCCAGCGCCTCCTCGATCGACGCAGCGCACATCGGCGCCGGCACGTACAGCACCGACGCCGTCGCGCCCGTCGCCTTCACTGCCTCCGCCGCCGTCGCGAACACGGGCACGCCCAGCGCCGTCGTGCCGGCCTTCTTCGGGCTCACGCCGCCCACGACCTTGGTGCCGTACGCCATCGCCTCCTTCGTGTGGAACGTGCCGGCTTTGCCGGTCATGCCCTGCACGATCACCTTCGTGTCCTTGTTGACCCAGCGGCGGAGGGCGGAGCGGGCGAACATCTTGGATTAGGCGAGTGGTCGAGGCGGCAAGAAGATGGGTGTGAAGGTAAAGAGTGGGTGGGGTTGTTTGTATGGGTATTGGGAGGGTGTATACAGCAAAAAGTGTGTGAAGCTTCGAGAAAAAGTGGAGTGTTTCTCCGCTCGGTTTGGACCCCGACAGATGAGTGACGGTGTGGTGGCAGCACCACAACGGAACGCGTCGTGATGGAGACACGAAAGTGAGAAGAGAATTGTGGGAGTTGTGAGAGGGACAAGCGATAGAGGAGGCATAGACCACGGCGCGCTGCCTGAGTCGCTGCGCGCGCGGGACAGTCCGAGAAGCCACACCGCCAAGCGGCGGAAGTGTGAGAAGTAGTCGCCTGTTTGCTTTAACAGAACAGTGGGTGTGCAAGGTCGCCGAGTGTTGATGACGAGAGGGAGAGAGGCGACGTTCAGCTTAACGGCGACAGCGCACGCTTCACCATGGCTAGTCTGTTTGTCCACGTCTGCAATCGAGGTGTGTGTTTTTGTGCACGAGGCGAAACCAGCGCCACACTCACAAACACACAAAACGGAGACGACGCAGCACAGAGAAAACCAGGCGAGTTTGCGAGGCGCGGGTACAGCAGGCACGGCAGTAGCAACAACACCACTGTGGGACGACGCGAGGAAGATCAACGCATCGACACGCACAGGAACACAAGCAATCGAAGCAAGACGTCAAAAAAAAAAAAAAAAAGAACGGAGAGACATGAAGATGACGGTTGCAGTGGGCAGACTAGGCAGGGGACGATACTGCTGAGTGTTGTGGGGAGGGCCAGAAGGGGGCCCACAGTGGGTGTAGCTAACCCTCCAAATTGAACGGAAGCGCCATGTCAGGACGCGTGGCAAGAGGCTGGGGAGGCGGCAGCGAGGCCTTCACTGCATCAGGCTTGGCTCTGTGGACTAGCGAGTTGATCTTGTTGAGCCGCTCCGCGTTGTTCTTGACAGTGACGTTGCAGAGCCCCACAAACCGCTCCCCATTGAAGGGCAGCTTCAGCTTCCCTTTTTGAGACTTGTTGAAGTAGTCCTCCACGATCCTCGCGTGCTCGAGGCCCTGACTGAGCACCGTCAGCCCCGCGCCAGGGCTTTTGTTGAACAGGTGCGAGGCACCGTGCTGGTAGGCGAGGGCGCGGAAGATGTCACACTTGACGACGACGAGCGTCGAGATCTGCACGAAGGTTTCGTTGCGGGTGCTGATGCTGCGGGCGTTGGCGCACACACCCTCGTACATGAGAAAGAGCTGATGGCTCAGGCGAGCGGTGGTTTCTGCGGCTTCCTTGGGATCCGCAGCGAACGCCTTGGAGACCCCGATCTCCTGTGCCTGCGCAAGGACAAGGCTCTCCAGGAACACAGACATCCCCTTGTCCACGTCGAGGGGGATCGGCACCTGTGCGACACCGATCTCGTGCTCTTTCATGTTGTCGGTGATCGTTGCGCACATGTGAAAGTACGCGGATGCCTTCACAAGAGCACGGTAGGCGTCCTTCTCCAGAATAGCCAGCGTCCCCACTGTCACCCGCACGCACAGCAAGTACTGTGCGATAGTCGCAAGAACAGCGCCGACGTTGTAGTAGATGCCGAGCAGCTCGTACCGGTAGTCGTCAAAAGCCATCTCCTGCTTATCCGTCAAGGACGAGCTCCAGTAGTAGTACTGAATGCTCGCGAAATTGGGTGTCTTTGAAACCACACTCGCCAGAAACGTCGTGTACGCGTCAACGAGATCGACGAGATCCTTCACGTACTTCTCGCACCCAGCGCTCGTGCTCAGCTTCTCATCCACAGCGTTCCCTTTCCGGCCAAGGTGCTTCCGGAAATCCTCGAAAAAGTCGATGCACGCATCCCGCCTCTTGGCGAGCTCCTTCTTGTCAGCAGAGGAGACATCGACCTCGATCTGGGAGTTGACACCAGGCTTCTTTGTCTGACGCACCGGGATTGTGGGGAAAACGTACTTGAGGGTATCGCTGTTGAACATGGCTTTGAGACTCGCCAAGCGACCTGAAGAGGTAACGAGGAAAACGAAAAAAAAAAAAAAAAGAAAACACCTGACGACAGTCGCAGTGAAGCCGGCTGTGAAACACAGGATGAAGGCGAATGTGGTGGAGCCACGTAGACTACCTCTGTTCCAATCTCGTCAAGTTGCCCGTGAGAGAAAGGCGGTGGGAGAGTGAGAGTACGCTGGCGAGATGTGCGCTGCGACACACATGAGTGCGGCAAGAAGCCGGAGGAGCCACTTGCTGTGAGGAATGACATCATGCGCTGGTACCGAAAGCCATGCACCACAACGCCTTCGCCCGATACCAATGTGTTTTGCATCCAAAACCGAAGGACTGCACGATAAGGACTCGGCAACAGTAGCTGTCTTTTCAGCGATCACCTCTTTTTTTATTATTATTATTTGATGAGGAAAGAGCAACCTTTCACACACTGCGGAGCAGTTGTGCTGCCTCCCACACACCCAAGAGCTCCACAGAAGCGGACAAGTGGAGGAAAAAAAAAAAAGAAACTACGTAGCAGAGAATGCGGAAAGTGGACTTGCCAGACAGAGAAAAAGCTGGGACACCACTTTCAGATGAGAGAAAGAAAAAAAAAAAAAAAACGATGTCAATCACTCATCAAGCACGCGCCAGCATTCGTCCAGCAGCTCAGTCAAATCGTTGAGTGAATCGCTGGGGGAGTCCTTTCGCGAGTCGAGATGCGGGACCTCTCCGAGAACATGGAGTTCTCTTGGCACCACCGAAATCGCCGACTGCAGGTTTGTCTCTCTCTGCGAGGTCGCTAGCTGAAGCCACTCAGTGCACAAAACTGACACAAGCTCACCACGTCCATCGGATTCGCTAGTGAACAGAGCGCCGCGGGCAGAAGCTTCCTCAAGTTCTATGAATTGTGCGTCGCATTTTTCTTGCAGCACACGCAGACAATTGGCTGCCTGCCATGCTCTCTTCTCTATTCTAGCAAGCTTGACAGAAAGCTCCTCTGCTTTGTCAGCCGCGCCTTCGCATGTCGCTAGTCCGCTCTCCACCAATGCGTTCACACGCTGAGCGAATTCGGAGAATTCGTCGAGGCAGCCTGAGGCGTCCACCTCGGGCCCCGTTTGACAGGAAGTTGCGTGTTGCTTTGGGGTGTGCTGCGTACCACACCCCAACACCGACGGACTTTTCTGAACACCGGTGCTTTGCCTAGCTCGGATGTGTGTCTGGGTTGACATTGTCCTCCGGGCCGACGCCGCCGCCACCGCCGGAGGCGGGGGACTCTTTGGTGGCAATACGTGACGGGGCGGCGCTGCATAATCGTCGCGTAGCCCCAGCGATCTGAGTGTCCTGTCGATTTCACTGATAGTCGCAGCGGTATGTGTCTCCACGTCCATTTGTGGCTATGGGAAACACCAGAAAAGCAGCTACTTTTTTTTTTTTCCTTTGTAATCTTCGCTCTGTGGCCTCGCCATTTTGATAAGGTGGAGGAGAGTTTTTTTTTTTTTTTCAGATGCGAGAGGTACAACAAGAAGCAGTTCGAGAAATGGGGGAGAAGGGGGATGCGGCGAGGGTGACACTGGACAAACTTGCCAGGAGACCATGAGGAGTCGTGCCAAGGTTCCTCAACAGAGAGAATGTCCAGGCCACGGCGGAGGCAGAGAGGGCACTTTCTGCTCGCGTCGTGTACTGGATCTAAAAAGAGATACATTAAAAAAAAAAAAAAACCGGATGGGAGCCGCTTTTTCCTGGAAGGACCACTGCTGGAACCCGGCGGGTGTTGCTCAAATGCGCACTTTTGTATTTGCCCCTCGCGTAAAAAGGCCTTACCGCAAGTTCAACGAACTTGTGACTGCCACATATGAAAGCAAAGGAAAAACAAAAAACAACAACAACAACAACACAACAGCTACCACGTCGAGCTCGATCCTGGGCAGACCTAACGAGGAGCTCAGTATGTGTGACCAATGCCGTGATTACGAGGACTGCTTCATTCCACTGTAGTTGTTCTTTCCGTGGTATCCTTTCGGCTTTGCCTCGTACCGCGGCGCCAGATTCGGCAACGGCTGCATTGCCATCTCCTTGTAGGGGCTCTTCAAAAGTACGTCGTCTGTCATCTCGTCGACGTTCCAGTCCTTTGGTTTCTCCGCGTCCGTGTGCATCAGATGGTCGTTCTCTGCGATGGCGTCGATTCGAGACGACTCCTCGATACCATAGTCCGCAAGCGTCTTCAGCTCGTCTAGCTCTCGGCCGTCAATGCTCAGCTTGAAAGGGGATGTGCACAGGTACGGCGACTGGTTCTCGATTCGGACTTGTTCCATCAACTCTGCAATCGTGGCGTCGCGCTGCACCATCACTTGCACAACCTGCATCCGCTGCTCCCATCCGCTCGTCACCCAGATAAAGGTCTTGAAGCGGATGCGCAGAGGCACCAGGTGCTGCACGTAGGGGTCATCGACAACGGCGCGCCAGTAGTGTCGCTCATTCTCTTCTAAAATTGTCTCGACACTGCCCATGTAAAAACGCGTGTCGCCTGGCGTTGCGGCGCGGATGGCACCCGGGTACGTCCGGGATTCTACAAAGCGGCGGTGAGACTCGAAAGCCTCTTGCTGATACCGCGACAACTTTCCCGCTCCCAAAAAGCGTGTTGCAGTGGTGCGCAAGCGAGCTGTAGTGCTGCGTCGCATCGCTAGTGAACTGGGAGGCTCCCGTCACGACGAAGCTCCCTCTCGTTGATTTCTGTGCTTCGCTTTTTTGTGTGTGCATATTTTTTTTTTTTTTTTTTTTTTGCAGACAGCCAAGGAGAAGAGCAATTGTGAGGGAGAGTTGGGGGCGCGTCCGTGTTGAGCAAGAGGTAGTGGTGGCGCATCGAAGTGGCGTCGTGTCACGCGTGCCAGCTCGAGGGAGTCCAGAGCCCCATAAGCTGCGCCTCGCATCTGGGTGGGGTGCGGGGGGATCGTCACCGCCGGTGTGGCATGCTGAACAGGAGCAGTGGAAGGGCGTGTGCGAAACATCCAGGCACTCACCGATGTGAGCTCTCCCTGTTCACTCTTTTTTCTAGAGCGAGCATTCCCGACAACGCAAAGACAAAAAAAAAAAAAGAGGCGAACCGCACGGCAAGTCGCTCCATACCATAAAGGTAACGGCCCCGCCACTTTCACCCCCCCCCCTCCTCTCTACCTCCTTCGTTTTTTCTTTTTTTCGGGAGGGGGGGGGTGAAAGTGGCGGGGAAATGCGCTGTGTGCACTGCAAAAGTGCAAGGGAGGGAGACATAAAAAAAAAAAGGAGAGAGCAGGGCGAGGTGTCATGGGACCGAGATGCGGATGTGCCGAAAAAAAAAAAAAAAAAAAAACAGGAGGGGTAGTACCGCTGCCGTGGCTCGGCTGCAATCGGAAAAGACCAGAGCGACACACACGCGACAGGGGCTCGGCACGTCTCTCGCATTTTGCGCCTATGGGAGGGTTGAAGCGCCGCAGCGCGCCGCCTTGATGATGGCCACTCCTCACGAGGCAATGACCTCTTGGCATCCCTGCTTCAATCCACTCGCTCTCACACACTGCTCATCATAATACCTCCTTTTCTGTCGGCTCTGCTGCTCCGTGTGGCATGACAGCGGCCCGTTCAGGGTGGCCACCGCAGTGTCGATGACCAATTTTATTCAACCTGGGGGAGGTACCACAAAGAGCATCTTGGTCACACTTCCAACAGATGGCGAGCTTATTGTGACCGTGCCTCTCACGGAGCCGAAATGCTCCGCGACGATCAGGCTAGAGCCCTCCACTGGCACAACGGACTCGCGGGTTGACGTTGCTGGCAGTCCCCTCGTTGCCGAAATATCCTACTACTTGCTGCCTGGGGCAAATCTCACGGTCTTTGCATGGACCGCAGGCGTGGTTCGCATCGAAGGCTCCGAGCAGCTGCTCCGCAGCGTGATCCGGCCCTCAACCCGCTCGATCACGCGTCCACTTGTAGAGTACCACTGTGTGTTGCACACCCAGCGCGCGGCTGCGGAATCGACGCTCTCGGCAGGCCCTGTGACGCTGATTTGCGGTGGCCAGCTGAGCGGCAAAGCTATGATTGCGCGCACGCTCGCCAACTACGCTGCCCGCGCCGGGTGGAAACCGCTGCTGGTGGACATGGATCCTGGAGTACACCAGACGATTGGCTTGCCTGGCTCCATCGGAGCCGCGATTGTCGACCACCCTGTATCGCTGGACGAGGTAATGGCGCTGTCACTTGTGTGCACGACGTACTTTGTAGGCACAACGGAGGTCGAGTCGTTTTCAAAGCTAGGGGAGGCTGTAGTGGGGGCTGCTTACGTACACTTCGCCAAGCTTCTTCTAGATTGCGTGCGCGAGAGGCTGTCCGCACACATGCATGACTTGTACGGGTTCAGCGGCGCGATCGTTCTCGTTCCTGAGGTGCACGGCAGCGCCGGCATGAACTTTGTCAGCGAGCTGATACAGCAGTGTGAGGTCTCCAACGTTCTGTGCGTCGGCGACGACGACCTCTTCCACATGCTCTATCTGCGGCACGACCGCGGGAATGCAGCGCAGGCCGACTACGTGAAGATCGATCGCATTTCGCACAACTTCAGCGTTGTCCCACCGGCCGACGCCGATGCACTGCTGCCATCACGATACAACGACTACTTCCTTGGCGCTGGAGCAGTAGGACTGCACCCGTCGCAGTGGTCGAAGCCGTTCAGCAGCATTGATGTGTTGCTGCTGAAAGAGGAGCAAGGGCAAGTGGTTCTCTCCGCAGTTCCAAAAGAAGAGTTGCAAGGTATTGTCGGCTGTATCGGTGCTCTGTACTCCTCCAAATCTGTCAGCGCACTACAGTCGTCGCCAGTTGCCTACGCGCGAGTGCAAACAATCGACCCGGCAGGCATCTACTTTCTTACAAGCACCCACTACACTTTTCCATCGGAGAGGCTAACTCTGCTTGTTGGAGCTGTTCGCTGGATTACCAGCACGTGAGATTCAAAAAAAAAAAAAAAAGAGAAAGAAAACGAGGCTTGATGAGAGGCCGGCATGTGAGGCTGCGCATCATGCAATCCACAAACGGACACACACACCTGAAAACAAACAAACAACAAAAAAAGTAAAGGGAAAGCCGCTACCGCCCTTCCGTTGGTCTGAGGGGACCGGGGAGGAAGAGCTGCCAAAAAAAAAAAAAAAAAATGGAGATGGAGAGCCGCCATGGAGCCCGATCCTCTCCATTTTATCCTTGTGCACTGACTACGCGACTTTCCAGGTCTGTGCAGGGAAAGGTGGCGGAAAGGAGAAATTTCACGGTGCATGGCGAAAGTGCTGTCCGGGGGACAAACGTGCTTTTCAACTGTCTTCTCTTCTTTCCTGCCCCTCTTTACGTCAATTATGTGCTCTTTTTTTTAATTTTTTTTTTTTTTTTTTGTTTGGCTGGACACAACATGGAACGCCAAAAAGCAGGCGTCACGGTCGGCGGTGCGCATTTTAATAGAATGGCGCTCTCGAGCGACACGTCACTTTTGGTGGAGGGGATGAACCAGGTTCCCAAGAACGAGTTTCTCAGCGCCATCAGCAAGGTGTATGAAGGCCACGGGACTGCCATCGTGTTCATCGAGCCACACATCCTCTCAACGCTGGGGCGGCTCGGCGTTGTGACGCGAGACTTTGGCCGTGACAAAGGCGTCGTCGGTGTGTTTCCGTTTCAAAATGAGGTGAACTACGTCTCCGCTGACAACGTTGTGTACATTTTGAACCCGGACTTGGGCAGCATGCGTGCGGTGGTGGTTCATCTGCTCTCCTACACGCAGCGGTTTGCAAATGCGAGGCTGACGATTCTCTATGTCCCGCAGAAAACCCTGATCGTGGAGCAAGTGATGGAGGACGAGTTCAAGCTCTCCCAGACGTTTCCAGCGCTGCGCATGGCGAGCCTCGATCTCGACTACGTTTTTCTGGAGGAGAAGGTCTTCACGATGGAGCTGCCGCTCTCCTTCAAATCCGTGTTCGCTGACGGCGACCTGAGCAACCTTTCGTGGATTGCTCGGCTTTTGCTGAAGCTGCAAACGTCGCGCTTTGGCGCAATCCCGCGCATCCGGGGAAAGGGCAGTAGCGCCGCGCGTGTGGTACAACTGCTGCAGCGCATGCAGAATGACGTGGGCCGCGACTTCATCACGGATATCCCGTCCGAGGTCGAGACGCTTCTTATCGTGGACCGCTCTGCCGACCTTGTGACGCCGCTGATGACACAGCTCACGTACGAGGGGCTTGTCGACGAATTGTACGGCATTGAGAACTGTGAGGTGCGGTTTCCATTCAGCCTCGGCGAAAGCTCTGGCGTCGGCTCGAGCGATAGGGTCGTTCTCAACTCTGCCGACCGCATGTTTGGCGAGATCCGCGACAAGAGTTTCAGCAGCGTGGGCTCGGTGCTCTACCACAAGTCTCTGTGGGTGAAGCAGAGCTACGACAAGCGCAAGGAGGTGCACCAGCTGAAGGAGCTGAAGGAGTTCATGAAGGGACTCCCGGAAATGCAAGAGATGCACCGACTGATTGGCATTCACACGAACATCGCCACTGAGGTCAGCAAGGTGACACAGAGCTCGGAGTTTCGGAAGCGGGTCGCTATGGAGCACAACATTGTTCAGCAGTCCAGTGAGGGCGATGTGCTGCGGTACATTGAAGACCTGGTGTTTCGGAAAGAGAGGTTCGAGGTTGTTGTCCGTCTTCTTGCGCTGTTTTCGCTTGTGAACAACGGTGTCCGCGAGAAGGAGCTATCCAACCTCAAGGAGAACATGATGCTCGTCTACGGCATTCCGCACGTGATCACAACCTTCTTCCTGCTCGAGCGATGTGGTCTGTTGTGCTTGCAAAGCGGCAAGGGAAGCAACTACGCGGCCGTCCGCAAGCAGCTCCAGACGTGGAATCCTGCGGTGAGTGAGGAGCAGCCGAACGACATCGCCTACGCGTATAGCGGTTACGCTCCCCCTCTCGTCCGCCTGGTGGATACTCTGCTGCGGAATCCTCAAGCCTGGGACGCTGAGGGCGGTTCCCTGAGCCTCATCCCCGGCGAAAAGAAGGAGCTACTAAACGAGGTTGAAATTGCTGGCACGACGCGGACGGCGATGGTCTTTGTCATCGGCGGTATCACGGCATCCGAAATCAGTGCGCTGCGCTTTGTGGAGGAGCGTCTCTCCAGCGGCGGCAAACCACATCGCATCTACATCGGCTCCACCGCCATCACCAGTGGAAACCGCATGATTCGCTCACTTCTCCCCTTCGTACCATCGCTATGAGAGAGAACAAAAAAAAAAAAAAAAAAGAGTGTGTAGCTTTTTTCGCTCTCTCTCTCCGTATGGTGTGCTGCTGCTGTGTGTGTGTGTGTTTGCTGAAGCTGGCCCGCTTGTTTTCCGTTCTTGCGTCCAGTGCAGCCTGTTCTTTCGATGCTCTTTCGGGGGACATCTTAGCTATTCCCTCCGCTCGGTATGCGCGTCCTTGCATCGATGCACCCGCCCTTATCACAACAGAGAGGCGAAAAAAAAAAAAAGGCAAATAAGGCACGCTGTAGCCTCGTATCTCTCTCTTACTCTCGCCGTCAGCTTGCTGGCGGGTGCAGGACTACACACTACAGTCGCATATACGGTGACGCTGTCGTTCCACTTCCTCGTTGTCCTCGGTGCGCAGGTTTTCCTAATTCTGCTCTTTTCTTTGTGTCCGCTCACTCGCTTGTCTCGATTCGATTTTTTTTTTTTCTTATTGGGGGTGCGTGTGCCCTCCTCCTTCCCTGTTACCTGTCAGCAAAAGTTCTAAACCGCTAGCGGCTGAGGTGGACATGGCGCAAACCCGCATCCGCTGCTACTACGAGGTGCTGGAGCTGGAGCGGAAGGCTACCTACGACGAGATCCGTGTCGCCTACAAGAAAAAGTCGCTCCAGTACCACCCTGACAAGAACTACGGCAACCAGGAGGAAGCTGCTGTCCGTTTTAAGGAGGTGCAAAATGCGTATTCTGTACTTAGCGACGCCGATGAGCGCGCCTGGTACGACTCACATCGCGAGGCGATCCTGCGCGGCGGAGACGGCAACGGCGATCCCGACGAGCTGAACCTGTACGAGTACTTCACCGCAAGCTGCTTCGACGGCTTCGACGACGGCGAGAGTGGCTTCTACACCGTCTATCAAAAGGTGTTCGACATGCTCTGCGAGGAGGAGGCTGACTACGACTCCCGCGCCAAGTCCTGGCCGGGCTTTGGCACGAGCTCAAGCGGGTGGGCGGAGGTTCAGCGGTTCTACGGGCATTGGCGCAACTTCAGCACCTACAAAACATTTGCGTGGAAGGACGAGTACAAGGTGAACGAGATGGAGGACCGCTACTCCCGCCGCATGGCTGGGCGCATCAACGGCAAAGCACGCGATGGCGCAAAGAAGGAGTACGTGCGGACTGTGCAGAGCCTTGCCCAGTTTGTCTACCGGCGTGACCCGCGCGTCAAGGCGGAGTTGGAGCGGCAGGAGCAGGAGGAAGAGGCGAAGCGTGAGGAGAAGGAGCGGCAGGAGCTGGAGCGGCTGAAGCGCCGCCGCGAGGCGAATGAACGTGTCTGGGCAGAGGCTGCGGAGCGCGAGGCTCGCGAGGAGGCCGAGCGAGCGGCGCGTGGGGAGGCCATGGACGGCTCGACCTTGGAGATGCTGTACGAGAAGGAGCGGCAGACGAAGGAGATGATACGCGGCAACGGCGGCGTTGGCCAGCACGCGGCCGGCTTTGCCATGCTAGGCGGAGACGTCGACGAGGGCCCAGCGCAGTCCTTCAACTGCCCCGCCTGCAAGAAACAGTTCAAGTCGGAGAACCAGTTCAAGGAGCACGTCCGCAGTAGCAAGCACAAGACAAAGCTGAAGCAGCTGGCAGCAAAGGGCACCGATGTGGCGGCACTCATGGGAGAAAAGGCCGCCGACAGCGGCGACGCCGACTGAGGAGACAGGATGCCACCCACTGTCCTCGGAGCTGCGCGACGCCACCCGCTGGGTCTCATGCCTCCCCCAACCACCGGCGCTGCTTCACCAGCAGGCCGCCGCTGTCACTGCCACTGCCGCCGCTGCTGCTGCTGTGTCAAAGTTGTCAACCGTCGACCGATCCTGTAAGCTGCACCTCACCCTCCACATCACTGCCTCTGCTGCGCCTGACGCGAGGGGTGCACATGCTTTGGTGCCTCTCCTGTAATGCACCGCAGGAGATGGGTGAATGGAGGTGGAGAGCCATCGCTGCCGCCGTGCACTGGCTCCGCCACCTTTGTTTCACACCTCTCTACAGATAACGGACCACGCATGGAGGGCCCGCATAACGAGACCAGGAGAAGAGGGAGAGAGGGACACCGCGGCACGCGGCGCACTTTGCTGTTGCGGTGCACACTCCGTCTCCCTCCTTCCACTCGCCACCTCGGTGGCGTGCACGCTGAGCTTGACACCGGCGTCACCGCCCGTCTCTCTCTGTCTCTCTCCCTCTCTCGCTCCGTGTCTTAGGGCTGCTTCTGGTTGCCTTGGAGGAGGTGATGAGAGAGAGGGGCGTCGGGCAGCTCGGCAGCGATCCCTCGCCACCTGCCCGTTGGAGGGCAAATGTGTTTATGTGTGTGCGCGTGCGACTCGCACCACTCCTGCAATGTCACTTCATCACAACGCTTCCCCCCTCCTTTCCTCCATCACCGCCTCCCCACCCACCATTGCCACCACTCACACGCACACGTTTGCACACACGTGCGCAGCCTTGCTAGAGTTGCGAGCCTCTCCGCCTTCCCTTCTTCCTCACCGATACCCTCTCCCCACCCAGCACCTGAGCGAGCGTGATCTGGAAGGTACCTCGCACTCCATCGGCGCGTCCTTCAGCTCCGCTGTAGGTACCGACCCCTCCTCGTCCTGCTTCTCGGCCTTCCTCGCATCAACGCGCACATCGACGTCTGCGTGTGCGTCTCTCTCTCTCTCCCTCCCTCTCCCTCTCAACGTTGGAGTGCGATCTTGCGTCGCCATGAGCAGCTACGAGATCCAGCCCATCGTGAAGGGCACCAAGAGAGATCCGTCTCTGCGCAAGTACAACCGGGCGGCCGGTGCCGGCCCCTTCGGCGCCCCACCCGCCAATGGTCGCACGAAGAAGTCTGCATCGGGGCAAAGCGCCGCGGCGCCTGCAGGGGAGGCGCCGGCTGCCACTGCTGCTGCTGCTGCAAGCACGGTGGAGGTGGCGGGCGTGCGTTTTGCCTACGCGGGGACGAAGCGCGGCTACGGTGGCGCGAGTAGCTCGCTGCGCAAGGGCCGCCCGCGCGATGCACCGGATGCGGCCTTCTCCGAGAAGGGGTGCGGCAAGAGCGCACCGCCAAAGGCCGGCGCTTTCAAGAAGCGGCTCATCCCACCGACGGAGTTCCGCCGCGCATACAACCGCGGCGACTTGCCGATCGCCATCTGCCACGGCAGCCGCCCCACGGTGGACTGGAAGGTGGAGGTGGAGAAGCTCGACTATCACCACTACCTGCCCATCTTCTTCGACGGCATCCGCGAGACGGAGGAGCCGTACATGTTCCTGGCGCGCCAGGGTTGCCTCGACCTGCTGGAGCGTGGCGGCCCGAAGATCCTGCCCACCATTCCGCAGCTCATCATCCCCATCAAGACGGCACTGAACACGCGCCACCCCGACATCATCTGCGCCACCCTGCGCATTCTTCAGCAGCTCGTCGTCAGCGGCGACCTCATCGGCGAGGCAATGGTGCCCTACTACCGTCAGATCCTGCCGGTGCTGAACCTCTTCAAGAACGTCCACAAAAAGCGCAGCCGCAGCGACGCCATGGACTACGGCCAGCGCAACCGCGACGACGTTGGCGACTTGGTGAACGAGACGCTGCAGCTTCTAGAGCAGCACGGGGGTGAGGATGCGTACATCAACATCAAGTACATGGTGCCTAGCTATGAGAGCTGCATCTACAACAACTAACACCGCGGGTGGCACGGCGAGCCGGTCGGCAGAGGTGCCGCCGTGTTGTGGCGCCGTGGCATCTTGTGGAGGCCATGCAGCGAGGCCGGTCTTCGTGCCCTCCTGGTGTGATGAGCAGTGCGTGAAGGGCGAGACGGCGCGCGGAAAAAAAAGGTGGGTGGGTGGGTGTGGGGGAGAAGAGAGGGCGGGAGAGAGAGCGGGTGGGTGGGTGGGTATCTCTTTGCATGCCCTCTCTGCCCTCCCCCTCTCTCCCCTCTCTTCCCTCTCTTCCCTCCTTGTTTCTCACCCCTCTGTTTGTATGTATCATGTCGTGTTCCATCTCTCTCCCTCTATCTCTCTTTGTGTGTGTGTGTGTGTGTGTGTGTGTTTGCCCCCTCTGATTTTTTTTTTTTTTTGCTGTCCTCCCTCATGTACGCTCAGACTTGACAATTTCACCGACCCACACCGCGTGAGCGGCATCGCACCACTGCCTGCACGCACGGACTCTGCCGTGTCACCACCTCCCCGCTTGGAGGCATGAGAGGGCTGCCGGTGGCGTGTGTGCAGCACCCCGGGGCCTGACGCACCGTCGTCCCCCTCTCTCTCTCTCTCCCCACCTGTCTCTTCTTCTCAGCCAATTACAGCAACTCGGCTGACGCTACACCCGTGCTCTCTTCCTCCTCCGCTTCATCTCCCTTCTCCACCATCTCCTCCACCTCCTCGTTCCCCGTGTGGGTCCTCTTTCGTGCTCCACCAACGCAGGTTCACACGCACACACACACACACACAGACCTGCGTCCACCGCTGTGCATCGTCACCACCTCATTCTTGTTTCAGTCTGCGTGTCCTTGTGGGAGTGTACGTGTGTGGCTGACGTAGCCAGGGTCGTGGTGCGGGGCTGAGGGAGCAGGGCGGGAGACGAGACGTTGTCGACGACCCGCGTGCCTCATCGCTCTCACACTGTTGTGCTCGTCCCCCCGTAGCACCTCTGTGGACGTCGACAGCACCGCTCGTCAAGCAGGGCATCTCGCTCCCCTGTCTCGTTCTCTTGCTCTCTCCCTTCGGCGACTCTGTGCGTGCTTGCCAGTGTTGTGTGGGGTGCGTGAGTGAGGCACGCCACTGCTGTCTCTTTTTTTTTTTTTTTTGTGTGTGTGTGTGTGTTGGCGCCTCTGTCTCCCCACCCGCCTTTCATCGTTTGCCTCTACTCGTACGCCACGTGTACGCCGCACAGGTCGTGACGCGGTGGGGGCTGCGCCACCAACGCCATTTGGCCACGTGCGCGATGGAGGACGATGACTACTACAACGACGATGGCGGCTACGACGAGTACTACGACGACGACGGCGGTGACGCGGCGCAGGTGGACCCGCTGGAGGTCAAGTACGTGGACGGCAAGAGCCTCATGCTGAACAACACAGAGGAAAGCCTGCGCTGTTTGCGAGAGGTGGTGGCCGAGGACACCGAGCATGGTCGGTGGACCTTCAAGGCACTCAAGATGCTCGCCCGCGCCTCGCGCATCGCTCAGCACTACGACGCCATGGCGGACTACTACGGCCAAGTGGTCCACTTTGCCCACCCGGAGGTCGACGCCGCTGCCGTGGCCAAGGCGATGCTGAAGTTCACAGGGGAGAGTCAGCGGGTGCCAGTCGTGTGGCGCGAGCGCACGCT
The DNA here is from genome assembly GCA_019188245.1 of Novymonas esmeraldas. NCBI lineage: Eukaryota > Euglenozoa > Kinetoplastea > Trypanosomatida > Trypanosomatidae > Novymonas > Novymonas esmeraldas. The sequence continues at coordinate 6,739 of JAECZO010000038.1, read as the reverse complement.
GCTCATGACGCTCGAGGTGGCCGCCGCGCAGCCCACGACCTATCGAGATGTCGTGGCGCCGACCCTCCTGCGCCGTGCCACACTGCTCGTAGAGGAGGCCCGGTACGAGGCGGCGCTGGAGGACCTTCAGGCCGCCCTGCACGTGTGCGACGTCTCCAACGCCGCCATGGCTCAACTGAATGCCACGTCCATCTACCACATTCGCACCCTTCAGCTCACGGCGTACCGCAAGCTGCGCCGCTACGCAGAGCTGCGCCGCACCTACTACGTCCTCGGTCGTGTGCACGCGGCACTGCCGCCGCTGCGCATGGTCGGCAGCGCCATGGAGTCGGCCGGGCACCTGTTCCTGCACGACGCGGACTGGGCCGCGGCCCACCGCGCCTTCACCTCCGCACTGCGCTGCCACGCCGACAGCGGAGATGCCCAGCAGTTCGCTCTCGTCAAGTACATAGTCCTCGCCACGATCATGGCCGGTGTGCCGGCGAACGTGTTCGCGCAGGAGGAGGCGCTGATCGATCACCCCTCCGTCCTCCCCGCGCGTGCCCTCTGGAAGGCGTCCACCTCTCTGGACGTGCCGGAGTGCGTGCGCGTCCTGCACAGCCCCGACAACGCCGCCTGCTTCACCGCTGACGACGAGTTCGCCCCGTACGTGGAGCCGCTGCTGTTCCAGCTGCGCACCAACTACCTCGTCTCCTACACAAAGTCCTTCGGCACGCTGTCTATGTCGACGCTCGGCGCTCGGCTGCAGCTAGAGGCGGGTCCGTGCAAGGAGCTCTGCACAAGCGCCATCCTCCTTGGCCTGATCGATGCCACCGTGGAGGACAGGCGTGGGCTGCTGGTGATGCGGCGTGTCTCTCGCCCCACACCGAGCTCCGTGGCCGCATTGCACGACCTCTCTACCATGACAAGCGAGCTGTGTTCCCGGAGCGGGTAGCTGCCCCCCTCCCCCTCCCTCCTTCCTTTCCCGCGGAGAGCTCTCGTCTCTCCCTCTTCGTCGCGGCGTCTGCGTCTCTCTCTGTCGTCGTCCTGTCGCCGCGCCACGCGTGCCGCTGTGCTGCGCCGGCGCTGTCGCCGTGTGCCCCCCTCCTTCACCCCCTCTCTTGAACACACCTTCCCTTCCCCCTCTTTATCAAGCTCGCTAGACGCTGTGTGTGTGTGTGTTTTCTGTTTCTACCAGATCTTGTCGCCTTCCAGTGCTGCTGTCATTGCTGACAGAGGTGCAGCGTGGCGCTCAGTGAGTGTGGCTCCTTCAAGTACACACACACACACACGCACAGGACATGCCCACCATCGGCGTGCTTCCCCCACTACCACCATCCCTCTCCCTCTCCCTCTCTGGTCACCTTGTCTGTGGAACTCGCTGTCCGTCGATTGTTGGCGAGAGCCGCCGTTACTCACGGGCGGGGCACACTCACACTCTTCATCACACACGACCAGACGGGGGACCCTTCCCCTCCCCTTCTCTCTTCGCTTCACTCAACTCCCGCCTCCCTGCTTCTGACCGCACGCGTCCGATCTCTCCTTTGGTGTGTGAGTGTGCGTGCGCGGGGGGAGGTGAGTAGGTGGGCGGTCGGCTTCTTCGCCGTCGTGTCCCCCATAAAGCGCAGTGACACTCCCTCATCATAGAGACTGTACAGACCCTACACACACACATAGATAGACACACACACACATATATAGAGATAACGAGAGAGGGAAGGACGAGAGGGCGTCGCCGCTCCTCTGTCGTCACCATGCCACGCCCGCCGACCAAAAACCGCATCAACATGCACGACATCGTCGAGCAGCCCCTCAGCGCCATCCCGGACGCCGTGGACGCCGTTCTGCGCCGGCCAGAGCCGCTGGACGAGGTCGAGGTGCAGAGCATCTTCTTCGAGGGCTCCTTCATCCTCCTGCGTGCGGAGGAGGCGCTGTCCGCCAAGGACGGCAACGCCTTCTGCGCACTCTTCAAGCTGTTCTCGGAGGGCTTCGCACACGGCGAGGCGTCCTTCGAGGAGGGCGTCCGCGCGATGGCGCAGAACGAGTCGCTGCTGCAGACGCTGGTTGTCATCTTCCGTGTGGTCGTGGAGCAGGAGGCGCTGCCGCTCCACAGCGCCGGCACCGTGGAGCTCATCCACATGCTCAGCAGCCTGTGCGATGGCGCGGCGCTGAAGGACAAGTGCGGCGCGGCGTTCATGCGCGGCTTCGCCAAGGTGCTGCAGCGCGTCAACGCCAGCGCCGAGGAGGCGCGGCGGCACTTCCACGTGCAGCGCGGCGCTGCGACGGCGCTCATCAACCTTGTGAAGGGCTCCAAGCAGAACAAGCAGCGCCTGGCGTCGTGGAAGTTCGTGGCGGACTGCTGCGCCGCATCTGTCGACGTCTTCTTCCAGCTGCAGTGCGTTGAGTTGCTCTTCCGTGTGTCGCGGCAGAACAAGGACGTCTTCTTACACATCGGCGGCGCTCTTCCGCCGGCCACCATCGAGGAGCTGCGGGCACTGCCGAACGATGGGACGCTGCTCTCACGCATGACGCTGTTGATCGAGCACCTCAACGATGGTCGGGCACAGGTGCTGCGCTATCCGCTGAAGGAGGTCGTGGCCGCCGAGACGACGCTGGCGAGCTCCACCAACGCCTACTTCACCCCGAACTACGTGATCGTCATGATCACGGCGGCCAACGCAGACAACGTCACCATCCCCTACCGCGTCATCCGCTCCATCACACTCGGCCGCGACGGCCGCGTCATCGTCCGGCTGGAGGAGTTCCCTGTGAAGCTCGAGGTGCTGCTGAGCCGCACGGCCGGGATGGACACCGTCACCTTCTACATGTCGCCCGAGGAGCTCGCGGCGTTCAAGCAGTCCCCGGTGCGGCAGTGGATCGTGGAGGCGCTGCAGCGGCGGAAAGAAGAGCAGCGGCAGCAGTACGACCCCCAACACACCTCCCACACGCCGCCCCCGCCGCCGCTCCCCGCATCCGCCGCCGCCACCTCCGGCATCGCCGCGGCAACGGCTTCCACGGCAGCGGCAGCGGCAGCGGCGGGGGTGTCGCCGCCGTCCCCCGAGGCGGACGCTGCGCGTAAGAAGGCGCGGGTGGAGGGCGCCGCGGTGGCGCCGCCGTACGCAGCCCAGCCCACTGTTGCTGCTCTTCTCCACGTGGTGGACGCGCTGGTGGAGCAGGCGACGACGCCGAACGAGGCGCAGGCGATGCTGCTCCAGCTGCGGAGGCTCATGGAGGCCCGCAAGGAGGTGCAGCGCGGGAGGTCGATGGACGACCTCGGCGATGCCATGCAGCGCATCCAGCGCTGCGTGGACGACGCGCGACGCACTGCCACAGAGGATCGGACGGCGTGGCACCTGGCGATGGTGGAGGAGCTGGAGCGGGTCGAGGGACTGGTTGTGGCGGCGCAGGACAAGACAGCGGCGGGTGTGGAGCAGCTGAACGACGACCTCAAGAAGGTGAAGTCAAGCAATCAGGCCATTAACGAGCGCATCGCGTGCATGGACATCGAGCTCAAACAAACGTTGGAGGAGCTCCGCGAAGAGGAGCAGCGCTGGGCGAGCGAGATACACACGACATGCATGCGTGACGCCGAGCGGATCGAGAGCGAGGTCGATCAGCAACTCGTGCACCGCAGCCGCCAGACGGCACTCCTGTCAGACTACACGCGGCAATCGGCGGCGCCACACCACTGACTGCGTCCGAGGACCGATCAGCACGCGTGTGCACATCTGTGTGCGTGTTGGACGCCGCTCGTGGGGGATGCACCCCCCTCCCCCCCCCCCTTGTAGAAGGCGTAACAAACGGCCACGCCTCACACAGACACACGGTGTGTCAGACACGCACACCTCTGCGGTCCCTCGTCTGCTCAAATAGACCACCGGAAGCTGCGGAAGGACCCACAGAACAAAAGAAAGAAGAGCATCAACATCATGGACCGCACCGTCCTTCCCCCTCCCCTCCCCTCCCTCCTCGTCGAGACGACTGCGCCACGCACCCGACCGCTGACTCAGCGATGGAGGATGGCTGGGGAGTAGATGAGGGAGAAGAGGGCGTGGAGAGGAGGTGCAGAGGCCGCCATGCTCATCTGATGAGAAGGTGTGCGAGAGAGAGAGAGTCAGGCACAGCGCTCTCTCTCTCTTTTTTTAGCGCCTCCGCTCCCCGTCTTCCTGGACCTCCTGACGCACATCTGCTAGACACACACACACACACACACTCACAAGCACGCATTTCGAACGTACACATCAACTCTCCCTCTCCCTCTCTCTCGATTCTTCTGCGACGTCACTGTGTATGCGGGGCCTTTTGTGCGAGCGCCTCTTCACGGAGCCTGCCGTCTACCAACGCGTCTGCCTCTGCAGCGTCACTCACCGCACCGCGTGTGTGTGTGTTTGTTTGTGTTTGGGCGTCCCCTTCTCCCTGCGTCTAGGCCATCGCTCACCTCTTCTCCTTCTCTGGAGTGGTCATCGGCAGTCACTGCAGAAGCACCAAGCGCCTGCGGACGAGTGCAACCACGCGCTCTCGCACACTGAGGCCGCCACCCCATCTGCTTTGCATCGCTGCCGGCAACGAGGCGGTTGTGCGTGCGAATGGCGTGGGTCGGCGATGCTGTGGATGCGCAGTACACGGTGGACACCGTGTCGAAGCAGCAGGCGCTGCTGCCGTCGTCCAGCGCGTTCTCCATCTTTCCCAAGGATCACGTTCTGCGCGTCTTCCAGCTCGACGGGCTCGCGTCGCAGCAAGAGCTCGCCGAGATCGTGCGCGTGTCTCTCTTCCACGTGTTCGACATCCCCCCCCTTCAGCACTTCCGCTTCGCCTATCAGGAGGAGATGGTGCTGGCGCTGGAGGTCCTGCTCTACCGCCTCTCGGTGTGGCGCATGGGGCAGTCCATCGGCGACCGCCTGCAGAACCTCGTCCTCCGCGATGAAGAGCGTGCGCGGTTGCTCGGGCTGCAGAACACCAAGTGCATTCTGCCAAGTCTCGCCCCCTCGCGTCGTCTGCTGCTCGTGCACGCCGTCATGACCCTTGTCGTGCCGTACGTGACGCGCAAGGTGCAGCGCACGATGCTCGAGGAGGGGTGGGAGCGTGAGCCGGCAACGACGACGCGGCACCGCGTGGCCAAGGCGCTGCGCTACACCATCATCACGTGGTCGGTGCTCTCTCTCGTGAACACCTTCCACTTCTTGATGACCGGTCAGTACCGCAGCCTCGTCGAGCGCCTTCTCTCCCTGCGCCTCGTCTACGGCTCACAGCGCATGATGCGCTTCACAAACCTGCTCTACATGAACCAGCACGTGCAGTGGCGGACGTGGATGTCGCTCTTCAGTGTGCTCAGCGTGGGGCGGTACTTCAGGCGCCTGATGAGCAGCCTCGGCTCTGTCGCCTCCTCTTCGGCCTCCCTTTCCACGAATGAGAACTTGTGCAGCGCGTGCCACGCACTGCCGACGGTGTGTCAGCGGTCGAACTGCGGGCATCGCTACTGCTACTACTGCATCAAGAGCCGCCTGCTCGAGAGTGCATCGTCCGGATCCTTCCGCTGCCTCAAGTGTGGCCAAGCCGTGCACAGCTGCACCCCCGCGTAGATCACGAACAAGTGCAACTCTCTCTCTCACTCTCTTCCTCTCACTTCGACATTCTCCAAGACTGGGTGAGCCGAGTGAGCGCTGTGGCAGTCTCGCACACGTTCTGTAGAACGGGAGGTGGTGGTGGGGGGGGGGGGGCTAGTTGTGTTAGTGTGTGTGCGTGTGCCGCAAACGATTGACCTCTGGTGAGCTGCATCTTCTCTGCATGCGTGTGTGTTCGTGTGTGAATGTGTGTGTGCTTGTCTTCTCTTGTGTCTCACCGTCCAGGACGGCAGCTGCGTGCTTGTGTGTCTCTGCGTGCCAGAGGATGCACTGACGCCAACGCGGAGAGTGCGTGTGTGTGTGTGTGTCTTACAGGTGGAGCTGTGAGAGAGAGAGAAGGAGAGAGAGAAGCAGGGAGGTGGCATTGACGCAGCCGCAACTGACTCTACGACACTACTGTGCTTCATCGGTGGGTCAGCTGTTCCACCGCTTCCTTTCTTTTGCGGGAAGAGAAATGGAGAACACACAAAGACACACAGACACACGAGCACGCACGCACACACACACAGACGTACGAAACACAGGCGCGCTGCTCCTCCACAGCGTACCACCCTCGCGGACGGTGCACCACCGCTTCCTCCCTCTTTCGCCCCACCTCTCCCCCTCCCCGCTGCTGGCTGCTGTGCTGTGCTCTCCGTGTCTCTGGCTCGCTCGCTCGCTCGCGTGCGTGTGGCGCTGCCGCCGGTGTCCTCCTCCTCCCTCCCCCTCCTCGCGGACGGCGTGCGTCGTGGGCGGGGGCACCGGGCCAGCGCCTGCGCGCGGTTGAGCGCACCCCCACGCATAAACAAGCACACAGACACAGACACAGACACAGACACACACACGCAGACACGCAGGAGGAGCCGGACAGGCAGGCGCGTGCCGCACCGCCACCGCCCCCCCCCGCGCCGGCGTGGCTGCGCGTGGCCGTCCCCTGCTGAGGCGGACTGCGGAGGTCGGTCGGCGTCCGTCCTCAGCCGCTGCTGCTCCTGCGCCGCCCGCCTCGCACTCGGCCGCCCTGCCTGCTCTGCCCGCCCCCACACGCCGCCCACTCGCCTCTCCTGCCCTCCCCTCCGCCCCCCTCCCGCGCACCGACGCCGACGCGCACGCCTCCACAGACTGTCCCCCCCTCCCCCCTCCTGCCCCACAGCCCCAGCCAC
>JAECZO010000037.1:0-222883 GCA_019188245.1 Novymonas esmeraldas | reverse complement strand
CGCCTCTGCGGTTGAACTCGCCCTTCCTCTGCACGTCCAGCCCGTCGATCGGCTGGATTACGCACTCATCCGCCGCCATGCTTTGCCAGTGGTGCAACAGCGCCTCGACTCGCTGTGGGAGCTGCTGAGCGAGTGCACCCCGACGGCGTCGTACGACACGCCGGCGCTGCGCGGTGAGTGGGCCGATTCGCTGGTAGAATGCGGGATCGTCGAGCTTGCCGAGAACACCTCCCACCGTCACCTGTGCTCTGCGTTTAAGGTAGTCGAAGAGAGGACCGCTGGTGATCGCTTGCGCTTCATCCTGTGGCCGCACGCTCTGAATGACTGGCTGGGGGAACAGGGATACATGCCGCAGGTGCCACTCCCGCGCACTCCGTGGGAAACCGCCGCCGCGCCGTGGGGAGCAGTGTGTGACCTGACGTGTTCATTCTTCCAGGTCCACCTCTCCCAGCGCTATAAACATCTTTTTCGGTTCGCCGATTCCTTTGGCCGCGTCTGGCAGATGCGGGCCCTGCCGATGGGTTTCTTGCTAAGCCCGGAGCTCGTGCACACCCTCGTCTCTGTCATCGGCGGCGTCTCCGACTTTTGCGTCCCGACATGGGCAGCGAGGCGAGTCGCTGCCGTCGCGTAGATCGACAACCTGCAATGGACAGGCGAACGGCAGGACGTCGACGATTTCCTTGCGGTTTTCGAACGGAGAGCACGCAAAGCCCGGGTTACGCTCAACGACGACGAGACCACATCGGCCCTATGCTACACGTTTGCCGGGGTAGCGTTCGATCATCAGGCGCACACGGTGGCATTGGGACGCAGGGCCCACGGACACCTCATGTCGGACAAGGACTCGGGAACCCTGTCGGTAGCACTTGCTGGAGCGCCTGTTAGGACGGCTTTGGTTTGCAGCGCGGGTGCTGGCGATACCCATCCACCGCTACTGGTGGCTGTTGAGGGCGGCGCGGCGTTTGATGGCCCGATTGAACAGAGGGCCCATTTCGCGGCAGGATCCCGCGAACCTTCCACCATCGGTGCTACGGCAGCTGCACGCCTGGTGGGAAACCGCCCAGGCCAACGCTCCGCGGAGGATCAGCCGCTCCCGCGGACAGAAGCCACGATTTGACGTGCACAGCGACGCTACGCCAGATGGGTGGGGCGCCGTCTGCATCGACCGAGGGAGGCAGAATCCACGGTGATTCTCGGCGCCAGGTGGCCGCAGAGGGCGAACAACATCAACGCCGCCGAAACGCGCGCCATCGCCATGGCGTTTTCAGAGCTTCGCCATCGGTTTCCTCCCCACGGTCGAAAATACACCTTTGCGTGGACAACACGTCAGCGTTGGCATCGGTGCAACAGCACCGCTCGCGCCCAGCTACGCGGTCAACGAAGAACTGCACCAGCTCCTCCCTTATCTGGGACAGTTCGAGGTGACGGCCTCCTGCATCGCCTCGGCCGACAACCCAGCAGACGCCCCCAGCCGCGCACACTCGCAACACGGGGCACAAGCGACTCAGGAGTTTTGGCGCTCCGGGGCAGGAGTTAGGCGAGGGTAGAGGGTGGGAGCTCTATACACCCCCTGTCGAAACCAAACAAGATTCGGAAATCTCCTCCCCCGATGCGTACCAACAACGACGGCATCGCAATCGCAGTTAGCGGGTGAGAGAAATCAGTGTGGTCGAACGCTCGCCACGACGACCACTGGACAAGTGATGACACATACTGCACTTTACACGACGCATTGTGTATTCTGTCTTTCCCATCCTCCCCTCTATCCTTCTATAACCTCACATGTACGATACGGAAAGAAAGGGAGCTAGAAGGCAAAGATATTCGAAAAGGGAACCAAAACGCACATCGCCTCCCTCTTCCACTTCTCAAAAAACACCGCAACCTTCCGCAACCCAACCCGGTCAGCTGACGTCCACATCCCCAACCCCACCGCCAAAAACCCGCCAGCCCATTTCAAAACGACAACAGCCGAACCGCAACGTGCATTTCGGTCGTTGGGCCTCGCATCGGGCATCTCGCGGCGGCCGGCTGCCACCGCGTATCAAGTCCAGCCTGGGGAAAAGAAAGGCGGCTCGTTGACTCCGGAGAGGCACCGCCCTTTTCACCAGCAGCTGAAGGAGGAGAGGAGGTGCGGGGGCTCGGCGCCAACCGATTGTACTTCTGCTGTGGCTTAGGAAGGGTGCTCCAGAACAAAGTTGGTTAGACGCACTTCCACAGAAGCTGTAACGCCGTAGGTGTCGGGCGTGCCGTACCTGCTACGTAGAGTTCCCACCGCCGAGCATTCCAACAGGTAACAGCGGGTTTCCTCGCAGAGAAGACGGGATGACGGCGTGACGTTGTTTGGGCACAGGCATCGCCGTGGCCTCTTTTTGCCTGTGCCACTCTGAGGTCCGCCCGGTAGAGCGCACGCGGTGCCCAACGTTTCGCACTGGCACACCTTCGGATCGATCGGCACAACTGCTCTCTTGCCTTTGCTATCTATCACGGCTGCTTCTCTCACTGAGGGGTGCTTCGTTTGGATGTGACAAGTCATTCCCTCTTTCGTCGATAAACGGTGCCCGCAGTAGTGGTCGCATTTCTGTGCCTCTGGCGCTGTTTTGGGTCACTGTCGTACGCGCGGCTGTTCTTCTGTGGTGTCAGGTGGCGGTCTCCTCAACGCTGCTCCCTCCACATCCCCCGCAGTGGGTTGTCCACCGCTCGTCGGCGGCGCCTCGGGGTGAGCACTTCGCGTGCACCAAGCCATCCTGTGATGCGGCAATCTCTCGGCGGCGATGGGGGCATGCGCCGCGCTCTTGGATGACGATGCCCGTCGCAGGAGTCGGGGGTGTCGAGTGGTCGCGGCCCATGTGCGAACCTGCGCCGGCGCTGGAGGAAGAACTCGAACGAGTCCGTCGCGAACGGGCAAAGGGAGCAGCGGAAGATGCCTGAGGGAGGTCGGCCGTGGAGGGCCAGCGACAGGTGCTCCATCAGGTCGCTGCGTTCGAGATCGCGCTGGGAGAGAAAGAATATGGGCTTTCAGTCGTGCGCGGTTGTCGACCCTGCCGTAGCAACTGAGGGGAAGAGGAAAGGGTCAGCAGCTCGCATGGCGAACGGCGGCGGTGGCGACGGTTCTGGCGGGGGGCGTGTGAACACGGGCCTGGACATCGCAGTGGGCAGAGCGCCGCCTGCACCCAGTGTCTGTGTCTTCCGTGACGCGGCGGTGAATGAACCCGAGGCGCGCGCTGGTGCCAGTGAAGAGCTGCGCAGGCACGGTTTACCGCTGCCGCGTGGGGGTGACTTGCCCATTCTTTTTCGTCGCCACGTTGTGCCCCGGCCTTCACGTTTCGCAACGCGTCATCCCCCACAGCGTGGTGTCGCGGGATGTCTGCTTGCCGGCTGAGTCCTCTGACCAGGTCCGTGATCCATGCTCGTGCCGTCGGTTGCTCTGACATCGCAGACTTGGCCAGTTTGTCCACTTTCTCGCTCTTTTGTGGGGCCGCAGTTTCCAAGGACAGTAGTAGTGAGGTAGTCGGCGAAGAGTGCGTGATGTACACAAGGGGGGCGATTCAGTTCCACACTGAGGAAGTCCACGTCCGTGGTGAAGAGGAGGGGAGAGCCGAGGACAGAGCCCCGTGGGACGCCGCATGTGTGAATGTGGCGGGCTTCGGCACGGCCTTGCTGAGGTGGACCCGTGCGGCGCGGTTTCTCAGGAAGTCCATGATCCAGCGACTGGGATGTGCGGGTCCACGTGGAACCTCATCAGCGCACTCATGGCTGCATCCATGGTCGACCGAATCGAATGCTCTTGCGTAGTCCACGGGCACGGCTCCTACTTTTGTTCCGTGCGGTCGTTGAACCACCTCGCGGAGCACAAGGTCTATTGGGTCCACTGTGGGGCGGTGCGGCGGAAGCCTGCCAGCTGCGGTTGGGGCAGCGAATCAAATCGGTTGCGGATTTACCGTGCTGCCATGCGCTCTCCAGTGACTTGCATAGATTGCTGGTGATGGTGGCGGGGCGGTGTCGCGTGAGCTCGTGCACTGGTTTGTTCGGCTCGAGGAGAGGGACGGCGATTCCCCTTTTCCTCCACACACCAGATGCTCTGGCTGTGGATCGCCAGCGGGGCTTTCTTCCCTCGTGGCGGGAGCGCTCGCAGACTCTCATTGTAGATGTTGTCCGGTCCTGGCGCAGAGCCGCGGTGAATGCCGCGGAGGGCCATCCCCACTTCGCCCATCGAAAAGCCCTTGAATGGCACCGTGCTGCGGCGAGGTAGGTGGCGGAAGGGGGGCAGCGGAGGGTGCCGTGTCAAGGGCTCTTGGTGCATCCGGAGGGAGGAGGTGCGTTTGCTTGCTGCTTGGTGCTGGGAGATCCTGTCTCCGTTCCCGTGGCGATGTTTGGCGGCGGCTGTGGTGTGTGTATGGCGTGGGTTGTGTTACGGGGTTTCCGTTGCATGTGTCGCCTTGGTTGCCCTGCCCCGCTTGACCATTGGGGGCTGGCGGCGTGCTGTGCGGCTTTTGTTTCGGCTCGATGATGGTCTGCAGTGTGGCGGGCGGGGGGGGGGGGGGGGGGGGGGGAAGGCGGGCAAGGTGACGCCGTCAGGTGCTGGCGCATTGTTTTTAACATCAGTTGGTCTGGCTCCGTTGCCTCTTGGGGCCGCCGGGTCGAGTTCGCTATTTAGGGCATAGGCGTTTGGTGGTGTGCCGGGGCTGTGGTGTTGGGCTCTCTTCTGCAGCGGGTGAGGTTCAGGGGAGGTTGCACACATCTGGCCCACAACACCGCCGTTAGGGCTGTGGCCTCGAGGGTCGGGTGGGGCTGGCGGTGGAGCGGGTTTTAATGCTGTTGGAGCGATGCATCATGTTGAGATGAGCGGAGTCACTACAGCAGACCCGGGAATCCAGTTAGGGCCGCGAGGCTGGTGGTGGGATGGCCCCCGCCTCTCGGCGTTCAACGGCGGCGTGTGTGCGCGAGTCCCGCGACCCTGGAGCGGTTCGGTTTTGGCTTTCCCTCTGCAGTGCGGGAGGCGGAGCATTTTGCGTATTTTTTTTTTTTTCTGCACTTGTTGCAGCCTACTCCGTGCTTCGGGCGCAGCGTACAGTGACGTCGTTTGCACTGCCGTTCTGCTTGTTCCGGTGTTAGTGGACGGTGTGTGTGTTTGCGAGCCAGTCTCCACTTTCTGGTGGGCAAGCCGTGCGGGGAGCATCGAAAAAAAAAAAAAAAAACGGAGCCAGGGATGTAAGAAGACTGGTATGCTCTGCGGGCAAGTTGGTTGGAGCTATCTGGAGCGTTGCAGACGACGGTGGCAAGAGGCTGCGCTGTTAGTGTCAGTGTTTCACAACGGGTGACGCGGTGAGCAGCTAGGTGCATAGAGTGTTCTGTTGTGCACAGGAGCGAATGAGAGCAGAACGGTGTCTGCCGTTTTTCACTCTTCACTTTTTTTCACTGATGGCACCATGGTCTACCCCCAAAACGTGGTTTTCGTGTGGTGGGAGTGCGAAGCTCAGTGAAAAAAAAAAAAGAACTTGGTGTGGTTTTGTCACCAGTGGCTACTGCCTTGCTCAGTATCACTGGGCTCCGGACACGCTCTAGCGTGCCATGCGCTTCTATTTTAACTTTACCCTCTTCGGTCCTATCTTTGGCACTCCCTTTTTTTTTTTTTTTCAGGTTTACACCCACCAGACTACTAGCGATGGCTCGCAATAAAGAACACAAGCAGCGCTTCGCTTCAAAGCATGCACTAGCTGAGAAATCGAAGGGCCGCCAGGTGGTGAGCAAGCAAGTGAGCGTGAAGGCGGGTACTTCCGCGCACAACAAGGAGCGCTCCAAGCAAGCGGCCGCGGCTCTGCGCGACAAGCGTGCGCGGGCTGCGATGGAGCAGCGGCGGTTGGGCAGCGCGGATGGGATCCCTCGCATTGTTGGGATCGTTCCGGCCAACGAGTCTGCCAACACGGAAGAGGCGTTGCAAGGCTTCTGCAAGAGCCTCAACGCCGAGTTCCATGGTAGCGATTTCCCAATCACGCTTGTGTGCAAGGAAAAAAAAGCCGCCTTTACCTTTGTGTGCGAGAAAAACTGCAACGATCAGGACTGCATCGACGTTGCGAAGGTGAGTGACTTTCTTGTCCTGACACTTGATTGCTCGCAGGCCGTGCAAAACACGATTCGAGAACTTCAAGACACGCGTGCCTTCACGGAGGACAACGACGGTGTGGAGACGATCGCTACGACGTGGTTTAGCGACGTTGGCCTGTGTATCACGGACTACACGCGTGACCTTGTCGCAGCCATCAACTCTCAAGGCGCCCCTAGCGTTGTGGTGATTATTCAAAATCTGCACACTTTCGCTGATCGTCAGCGGCAAAAGGTGCTGAAGATCCACCAGCGCTACTTTAGCTCCGTGCTGAGCGACGCTACCAAAATCGTCTCGGTGGTCGGCGACGACGACTACACCAACATTTTGCGTCACATACAGGTCTCGAAAATCCGCACTCTCAAATGGAGGGATCAGCACCCGTACATGGCGGTGGAAGAGAGGGTGTACAACCCGGAGACAGAAGAGCTCACAATCACCGGTGTTCTCCGCGGCATGCCCCTCTCTGCGACACAGCTTGTGCACCTGACGAACCACGGAACATTCCAGGTATGCCGGATCGAGGAGCTGCGGAGAGGTGGTGAGCGAACGCTGGTCGAGGCATCGGTAGAGGAACAGCGAGAGTCTCTGCAGCAGGTGCAGGCTAACTCTACGCTGGAGGACGATGAGTTCCCAACGGAGGGCGATGTTCTATTCCACCAGGAAATGGCGCAGACGCGCAAGATCCGCGTCCCAACCGGCGTTTCAAGCGACCAGGCCGCATGGTATGACACGGAGGACAACATTGTCGAGGAGGATGAACCAGAGCAGAAGCAAATTGTGATGGGTGACGAGGACGCTTTCGCCGGAGACGCCATGTCGTACCGCACGACGCAGACAGACGTTGACTTCCTCAAGGCGGAGGATGTGATTCGCCTGGAGCGGATGACGGACGAGGAGAGAGCGATGGAGATGGAAAAGCTGAGGGAACAGAGTGAGGAGGAGGCCTGGAATCCCGACATGGTGGACACGCCGGTGAACATACCCGCGCGGCAGCGCTTTGCCAAGTACCGCGGCATGAAGAGCTTCCACACTGGCAAGTGGGACCCTGCCGAGAATCTGCCTCCGCAGTACGCGTACGTCTACAAGCTCCAGGGTTACACGCGCATCCGCGAGAGCGCCATGGAGATGTGCGCCGGAGGTATGGCTGAGGTGGGCATGCATGTAGCCGTGACACTTGTCAACGTTCCACAGTCTGTGTGGGACGCTTGCGAGTCGTGTTTGCTCATCGCGTCCGGGCAGCTGCAGCACGAGCAAAAGTGGTCGGTGCTGCATTTTCAGGTGCAGAGGGCAGCGGAGTTGGATGAGCCCATCAAGTCTAAAACCCCCATGCTTGCGCACATCGGCTTTCGCAAGTTCTACGTGTCTCCCCTCTTCAGCGACATCAGCTCAGGCGACCGATCCAAATTCGCCCGCTTCTTCCACGAAGGCGACAAGTTCCGGTTGGCAACCTTCTTCGGTCCCATCACGTACAACCCGTGCCCGCTGCTGCTTTTCCAGGTTCCTTCTCTGGAGGAGCAAGCCGAGGGCAACCCTCTACGACTCGCGTGTTTTGGTGGCGCGCTGCCTCCAAATCCAGACATGCTTCTGCTGAAGCGCACTGTTCTTAGTGGTCGCGTTGCGGTCATCCACAAGAAGCAAATCGTTGTCAAGTACATGTTCTTCAACGACGAGGACATCAAGTGGTTCCAGCCGGTGGACCTCTACACCAAGTTTGGTCGTCGTGGCAAGATCACCAAGCCTGTCGGCAGCCACGGGCTTTTCAAGGCAGTGCTCAATGACCAGATCATGCAGCACGATGTTGTGTGCATGGACCTTTTCAAGCGGGTCTTTCCAAAGTGGACGACGGTGGCGTTCAGCATGTCCGACGTCACTGCGGAGGCGAACGAGAACGAAGAGGCGGAGTAGTGTGCCTGCTCAGGCTTCCCGCTGTATCTTGCTGTCGCCGCCGCCACCCCAGGAGAGAAAAAAAAAAAAGGACGGCGGCGGCGCCAACAGCGTAAGTCGTAATTCACCTTTTTTCTTTTTTTTTTTCACACCGTCGTAAGAACTCGTCTAACGACCATTTCTATTCGCATGAAAGACGAGCGCGAGATGCTTCCCCGGATGCGTCAACGGGCGAAGGACTCGATGCTGTGCAGGTTTGGGGAAAGAGGAAAAAAAAAAAGAGGTAGACCTGCGCTTCGCTGCGGCGCGCGGGTTTCTTCAGCCAGCATGTGCCCCTCCCTCTTTCTCTCTCCCCTTCGCACTGTCGCGTGATTTCGTCTCGCCATAAGGTGAGAAAGGACCACGCGGCACGCAAGCGTCTCCTCCTCTGAGCCCTGTCTATTCATCTTTGCTGGTTCCCTGTTCTCTCCCTCTACTCCTTGCCGCGGTTGTGTTCCCATGTGCAACGCGTATTTTTTCTTTTTGTTTGTTTGCTGGGTCGGCGGACCTGTGGCCCTGCTGCCCTGACCGCTGCGACTTCGTAGTGAGTCACTGCAGCCATCCTGCGCAGACCCCATGCGTCGCATTTTCGCCTGTGTACCCCGGCAGTACGGACGCCACGCGTCGTACGTGGCCGGGTTTTTCAACTTCCGTGTCGTTCCTGAGGAGCTGTTCCCGTACCCATCCCGCAAGCTAGATAGCGATGAGTCGGAGACTGTGCAGTCCCTCATTGAGCAGATCCGCAGCAATGACAAAGAGCTGAACCTGACAGGTGCTCGCATCGCCACCGAGTACGGCGGCCTCGGGCTCGGTCACGCCGCGCACGCCCTCATCTGCGAGGAGGTGGGCACCAGCGGTGACGGCAAGCTCCTGCAGACGATTCAACACTGCGGGATGGCGTCGTACTTGCTCTCCACTGTGGGGTCGAAGGAGGTGAAGGGAAAGTACCTCACCGGCATGTCCGACGGTACGATTGTGATGGGTTGGGCTACGCAGGAGGATTGCGGCAACGATACCAGCATGAATACTGCAAGGGCCACGTTGACGAGCGAGGGCGGCTACACGCTCAGCGGGTGCAAGCGGTGCGATTTCGCCGAGAGCGCCACACACTACCTGGTGCTGGCAAAGACACTGACGCAGGCCGCAACAGAGACAGGACCGGCCGAGGTGTCGCGGAACACTTTTTTTGTCGTGGAGAAAAGCGCGAAGGGGGTGAGCGTGGGTGACGGCGTCATTCGCTTCGAGGACGCTCCTGTTGCTGACGTGGTCGGGGTGGTTGGCGAGGGCTTCAAGGATCGCATGATCACCTTGTTCACCGAGCAATACGTCTACGCGTCCACGCTGCTCGGCATCCTGAAGCGAGTGGTGCAGGAGCTGCGAGACAGCGTGCCGGAGCGGTGGGCCGCCGACACGGTCGCGTCGTGCGCCTGCATCATGTACGCGATGGAGTCTGCACTCTACGCGCTGGTTGCCAACCTGGATTTGCCCACGGAGGACAGCCTCCTCGAAGCGGCACTGGTCAGCGTTTTTGTGCAGAGCAGCACAAACGAGTGGCTCAGCATCCTCTCCACGGCGACCCCCACAAGTGAGGTGCTGGAGAGGTGCTTCGCGAATGCGCGCCTGCTGTTTTCCATGATGGAGTCTACCGACTTTCTGTACTCGTCTGCTGTCTGCTGCGGCGTAGAGGACTACGGCCTTGTCTTTCAGCGGACGTCCACGCTGCAGATGATGCAGCTGCGCACGATGCGGTCGATGGGGATTAAAGATCGCGTGCCGGTGCGAGAGCTCGACTGCTCCGCCATCGACTCTGCGGTTGTCGTCTTCGGAGACGCTGTGGAGACGACCTTTGTTCGCAACGCCTCGCAGGTGCCGCAGCAGCAGCTCCTCATCAACCGCCTCGGCGAGGCCGCATCACTGCTCTACGCCGCCTCAGCGTGCGCGTCGCGCGCCGCCATGTGCCACAACAAGCGCTTGCCGACGGCTAAAACAGAGAAAGAGCTGGCGAGCACCTTCATTGCAATGGCAACGAGCCGCGCCAATCAGCTCTCTAAAGAGGCGCGGAACATCGGCATGACCGCGGACGATTCCTACAAGCGGATCGCGGTGGAAATGTGCGACGCTGCGTTGCGGTCGTAGGCGGGAAAGGGAGTCTTGGGGGGAGGAGGAGGGGGAGGGGAGCGTATCATCGTCTCTTTGCGCAGACTCCACAAGCATCACGTGACCGTTGTTGTTTCTCCCACCCAATAGCAGCACTGGGTCGATGCGTGACCAACACGCCGCGCCGCATGCCGAGGCGACACACTGCAAGGGAGGAGGAGAAAGAGCCTGCGACTGCACCGGGGATGGGGTGGGTGGGACTCGTCGGCAGTCGAGGTGGCGCTTTTTCTTCATGCCTCCGTTGAGACTCATCCGACCTGTTGTGTCGCTTGATATGTGTGTGTGTGTGCCGCTGTCTTTTTGTTCATCGCGCTGCGTGGGTGCGTGTTGTGGGATGCGGAGAGGGTGTGCATCACACACACATACACGCACACAGACACAAAACACACACACACACACAAGGCTGGATGGTAAACTCTAAAGCACTCTCTCGGCCGCCGGTCGGGTCTCTTTTTATTTGTTGGAGCCCTCGTCTTCGTCGTGCCCCGCTCGACCGTGCACTGTCTCCCTGTGGTGCGACTTGCACGATTCGCAGAGCGAGCTGAGTTGTTTTTTTTCGCGAGGGTTGTCATCGTCGCTGACCCTGGCCCTCCTCCCTCCCCCCCTCTTGCGCAGCAGCAGGCACAGATGGATTAGGGGCTGTCCCCGTACTGGTCAGCGCGCAACGGAGCGACGGCAAGGCGAGTTGCGCGCGTGTATGTGTCTGTCTGCCCGTCTGTGTGTGCGTGTGTGTGTGTGAGAGAGAGGGTGATGTGCGACACACACAGGAGGTGATCGCCACTGGTGCGATGCACCACAATCCACGCCGCCGCCGTTGTCACACTGCAGCACAGGCAGAGGAGAGCCGCTGCCACCCACACCGGTTCAATGCAAAAAAAAAAAAAGGTTGAAGGAGGAGAAAAATAAGAGATTCGCCTCGCCCCATCACTTCTTCTCTCTCTTTTCCCGTCCTGCGTCTCACCTCTGCTCCACAGCTTTCCCTTCTGCCGGCGTGAAGAGAGATCATGCTCAGCCGTAGCACAGGGCTGCTGATGCGGCACATTGGGTACGACAGCCCACGCAAGCATCTCCATTTCGTACTCGAGTCGCGCCTCATGTACGAAAAGTCGTTCCGCGATGAATGGATGCGCAGCTTGTGTCAGGCACTGGCAAATGTGGACGAGCCTCTGGCGAAGTCGCTCTCCGGGTCGCCGCAGCAGATGTTCCAGCGCAAGGTTGCGTGCTTCAGCTACAACCAGTTCGGACTCTTCAAAGTTCCATACTACCGCCTCGCCAATGTGGACCGCTATCACGCTGTCCAAGGCACACCGGGGACGCGCGAGTGGGTGCCATATGCGAACGTGTCATCGTGGACCATGAACAAGATGGTTCGTGGCGGCAACATCCTGGTGCACCGTGTGCACTACAAGGGCTGGGGCACCGACCGAACTCTGAACCTGGGAGGTTGGGAGCACCGGTGGAACAAGGTGATGCAGCGCAACGCCTTGCAGTACAACCGCATCTGAGCAAGACGCGCACCACGACGCTCAGCTGCGACTGTGCGTGTGTGTATATGTGTGTGGCAGTGCTGTCGCGGAAAAGTGCAGACTTGTGAACGGTCGGTAGCTCCACGCACACGTGTGCGTGCAGACGCGCATGTGCTGGGTGGGTGGGGGCAGTCCTGCCACTTCATCACATCAGTGGGTTCGAGAGGGGAGCCACTGCTTTTTGTGCTGGTGCGCGCTGGGTGGGTGTGGAGAAGAAGAACAAAAGGGGGGAGGGGTGCCGCTGTTCCAACCCGGCCTGGTCGCAGAACGCCATTCGGCGGTCTTCGCCAGAGCATCAGGGGTGTGAAGGCAGAACCTTCACCACACTGTCAACAGCCGGTACCCCCCCGCCCCTCTCGGCGCTTGGGTGACTCTCTCCCTAAGAGTCCGTGGCGCACCGCTTCCAGCGTCCCTCCCTGTCTCCCTCTTGCCCTCTCCCCATGGTCGTCCGTCGTGACGCTTTCCATCGCCTGTGAGGCATGCATCGGACTCTTGTGGTGGCGCATGTGTGCAGTCCTCTCAGGTCATCTGAGGCCATGCTGGGTCTTGGGGGACCTCAGTCCCGTCAGCCTCGCTAGTTGCGTGTGGTCTTCGCTCCAGGAGGCGCAGCTTTTTGCACACACGCTTCTCTCCTCCGTTGTCCACTCTTCGTCCTACTGTCTTGCGCTCCTTCTGTTGTGCCTCTTCGGAACTGCTGCGTTTTGGTAGACTGCACCATCTGCGTGTCTGCATCGTTGCGTGTTTTCTTCGATATCACTTCTCACCTTCACTTTTTTCTTTTTCCTTTTCATAGCGGAGAGAGCACCTGCAGTGATCAAACACACACACACACACACCTACACACACCTACACACATTCAGAGAGAAGTACACGTTCCTGATGCACGCTGCAGCGCGACGCGTGGTTCGAGTGGGCTCACAGGCGTCCAAGAGGGTGACGGTGAGACAGCCGGACGTGACTGCGTTTGGTCGACTCATTGATGACCACAACCCCATCCACAGCGACGCCGCCGCCGCCAAGGCGGCTGGGTTTCCGTCCCCCATCTGCTACGGCATGCTTGCCGGCTCGCTCTTCTCGGGGCTGATGGCGACTGAGCTTCCGGGACCGAACACGGTGTATCTGTCGCAGTCGCTGCGCTTCACGGCGCCCATTTTTGTCGGCGATGAGCTCGAGGTGATCGCCAGGGTGACTCAGTTCCGCCGCCACAAAGGGCTCATCGAGATGGCGACCACGATCCAGAGGACGGATCCCGCAGACGAAAACAAAAAGATCATCTGCATCGAAGGGCTCTCAGTCGGGATGAACAAGGCGGTTGAGTTCGAGGGAGAGAGCGAGTGGAAGCCGCGCTCGTGAGGCAGCCGCGGCCAAGCTAGTACTCCTACAACCCCGTGGCGGGAGAGCATGCGAGGAGAGTGAGGAAGGAGGAAGGGGGAGCGCTCCTTGAGGGTGCGATGGTGTGAGATCAGCGCTTCACATACTGCTGACGGTGACGTAGCCCAACAGACACGAGTCTCTGTGCGGGTCTTGCCAACATCACTTCTCCCCTCTCCCTCCAGGTGCCCTCTTCCGCCTGCTTCTGGGGCACTCCTTCGCATCCCCGCTCTGTCGCACCACATCCCCTCCCCCCTCCTGCCCCTGGAGAGCCGCTTTCCTCCTCAGATCTCGTCCGCTTTCCATCGCCAGACTTATTTATCTTTCACAGCACTCTCCCTCACCCCCCCTATTCTCACACACCGTGGCTGAGCAGCCTCGCTGCCGAGCTTCTTTTTTTCCTTCTCTCACATAAGTAGTGTCGTGCGCGGTACACCGCGCCACAGAAAGGCGAAGAGAGAGTAAGATAAAAACAACAACCGAATGGGATGCGTACTCCATCGTCGTGGCTGCTGCTGCTCGCCATGGGCCCTCGTCATTCCCCTCTCGGTGTCCGTGCGTCCTTCACGGAGAGGGCACACTGAGATGCTAGAGGAAAGCTGGGACGGACCGATGCCTCCCGAGGCGTTTTTTTTTTCTTTTGAAGCTTGCGTATTGAATGGAGGGAGGAGAGAGGAAAAAGAAGTCTTGGGTAGAGGGGGCGGCGGCCCCCGTCAGTCAGTCATGATCATGTGCTTTCCCGACTAAATTTGGTTTCGACTTTACTCTTAACATCCAACACCTTCTCACCGCAGATCCCAGTGCACGCGCCGACGCCTACAGGCTTTGCAAAAACCACCCACCCACCCCCTGGCTACCCGCCACGACAGGGACCCTTGGGATCACGGTGAGAGGGATTAAAAATCCTGCACTTCGCAGTATGCTACTGGAATGAGAAACGAAAAAAATAAAAAGAAAGAAATGGAACAAGGGGTCGGTCTGAGGATCACCTCTGAGATGGAAAGTAAGGGGAACACATGAATGTCTGAATGCTACCAAGATTCTGCTACCACTCTCGACGCTTCCTCTTATTCGCGTTTGTGTGTGTGGGTGCTTCCTTCTGCCTCCATCCCTCTGCACCGGGAGAGTGTGGTGTGTCACGCACGCTCTTCGCACACGTTGTTCATGCCCCCCCCCCTAGCTCACCCCCGCTGCACCCATCCCACACTCTCCCACGGCCCTTCACAGGTCAGTATCGACACATTCATGAGCAGTCGCGATTCGAGCGTCAAGCAAGCATCCCTCCTTCCCCCCGTCTGAGCGTGAAAGGACCAAAGTACCATCCGCACCCCGATCACATATGTCCAGCGAAGCAGCGCCGCTTGTCATCCGCGTCGGCTCGCGCGTCACGAGGGCCGTGCACATCAGCCAAGAGAACGTCACCACCTTTGGCGACGTCATCGATGACCACAACCCCATTCACAGCGACCCGGAGGCGGCGCGGGCGGCGGGCTTTCCTGCCACCATCTGCTACGGCATGTACGCTGGCTCGCTCTTCTCGGGGCTGATGGCAAAGGAGCTGCCTGGTCCTGGCACTGTGTATCTGTCTCAGAACCTGCGGTTCACCGCACCGGTCTTCGTCGGTGACGACCTCGAGGTGATCGCCGAGGTGCGCGAGTTCCGCAAGGACAAGGGACTCATCTCGCTGTCCAACATCGTGCAGAAGACGGACCCCGCCACCGGCAAGACGATCGTGTGTGTCGACGGCTCCGCGGTGGTCATGAACAAGACGGTCCACTTCGAGGGGGAGAGCGAGTGGACGGTGAAGCGGTAGGACAGCGGCTGGCGACTGCAGATGCGAGCTCTGTGACGACCGACAGGCGTGTGTGTGCGCGTGTTCGAGGTGTATGTATGTGTGTGTGCGCGGAGGACAGTGCAGACGTATCGGTGCGCCGTACTGCCAACGCCCAAATCCCGCAGTGGAGCCCGCCTCCACCAGCGGACAAGAGCGCCATGCAAGGGTGAATGCGAGTGGTCGGCGAGAGGGGTTGGAGGGAGGGAGAGCAAGTGCCAGCGCACGACGACGCGCCATGTTCTGCCTCCGCCCTCCTCTCATTTACGGTCTCCCTTCGCTCTTCCCGTCGTACCCGTCTCTGTGCATTTTATCGCCTCACCTTCGTCGCCAGCGCAGTCCATTATCGTTGCGCATTGACGCCGTAGCGGGCGGAGCTGTCCGTCACGGAGGGTGTGTGTCTGCCTCACGAAGTGCAGCCTCCCCTTTTGCTCTCTGGCCTCTCTTCCCCCCCTCCCCCCCTTCTCTCCGGCACCGTCCTTGATCTCCCCTTACCGCCACACGCACACGCACGTCCTGAGGGAGGGCGAGGGCGGAGAGACGAGTGTTGGTTACGTTCTCCCTCCTCTCTGGTGCACCGTCTCTCTCTTTTTTTTTTTTTTTTGCAAGTCTGACAGCAAAGGTGGTGCTACGGAGAGCGCACGGTGCTGCACTTGGATGCAGAGTCTCTTTTTTTCGCGGATAGCCGGTGTCAGGATGCGTGTGCCGTGAAACCGATTGTGCACCTCCGCCTCCGCCTTGCCCTCCCCTCCGACTCTCCAGCAAAAAAAAAAAAACAAAAACAAAATACACACACACACACATACACACCCAGGCTGTCGATCAGTGGAGTTGAGTATCAGCTGAGTCTCACTCTACTTTGTATGTGACAGCACAGACTCCTCTTCACGTCGGACGTGTCGACGACGTCGTTATTCCTCATTCCACTCACATACACTCTGTCCCCTCTCTCGGTATCTTATCTGGTGCGCTGCCACGCCACTGACCGCACACACTCGGTGGATTTTTTATTTTCTCCTTTTCAAACACCTGCGCACTCTTGCCTACTCTTGATTGATCTCTGCCACAGTGCTCATCGTTTTTCGCAGGCGACCTCGCGCGCTTGCGGCATTGCGGAGCGCACGAACGCCGTGGTGTTTTTTTTTTTTTTTTTTTTAAACTTGACGAGCACCAGTGTGCGCTGACAGAACACGGGCAGTGGAGTACGATGCTGCGTAGGACTGCACGAGTTCTGTTTAACTCCTTCGAGCGTGGGTGGAAGGAGAAGACTGTCAGCCCGCATGACCGCCGCGGCCGCTTCAACTTAGACGAAGCTGCCGCTGAGCTGCAGTTGGACGAGGCATACGTCGCGTCTCTGTACAAACCGCTGCACTACACGTACGCAATGAAGGGGCAGCGCTATCCGGGCGAGCAGGGCCGCTCCAGCCGGCCCGGGTCACTGACGGCATCGCGGGATCGCATGTTCCCTTTGTACCGACGCAACTACAAGCTCGATCGGGAGCTCCGTGTTTTAAACTACCGACGCATCTCTACCGAGTAGTGCGACCAGCTTGAGCGTTCTTCTGGTGTTGTCGCGATTCGCACCATACTGATGCTCCTCATTCACTCTATTCACGTCAAGGTGTGCATGTGCCTCTCGAGGTCCGTCACGTCGGTGGAGAGGCCCAGTGGTGGTGGTGGGAGAGGGGGAAGGTAGTCCACGGCAGTTACGCCAAGCAAAAAAAAAAAAAAAGAGATGCACCATTGCAGCAGCTGCCGATCCTGTTGCCGTGTGCGGTGTCAGCGGTGTGTGGAGGTGTGCGTCGTGTGTATGTGTGTGTGTGTGTGTGTGGCAGGGGTGAACGGTGCGGGTGACGTTGAAGGGTAGTGACGTGCTATTGCCTTGGGTGGAAAGCAGCTCGCTTTGACGTCTTACTCACAGCTCAACCCGCAAAGAAACAACAACAACAACAACAAAAAAAGTACACTCTAGCCAGTGCAACACACTCAAGATTCCTCGCAAGCAAGCATCTGCCCTCTGCGGTGCCGTCTGCGATCTTGCACTCAGCAAGGAGGAACGAGGGTCGCTTTTGGTGTCGCGAGGTGTGCCGTGGCGCCGTTGGTGGGTGGAAGGGATGGTGGGCTGCCGCACACCTCGCCCCATTACAGCAACCTCGCCGCTGCTCGATCACGACAGGTGACGTCGCTCTTACATCCGTTCCTCCTCCCTCTTCTTCTCTCTCCTCCCTGCACGCTCCACACTGAACAACAACAACAACAAAAACCCACTCCGCTGCTCCTCATTTGTTCTCTGCGCACATCTTGCCCCGCCTCGCTTGTCCACTACCACTTGGCGTGCGCGTCCCCTCCCCTATCTCCCCTTCCCCCCTTCGCTGAGCCCACGGTGTCTGCATGGGCTGTCTGTGGCTACAGGGCCGCACCGGTGCTACAAACAACCCCCCTTCCCCCTCGCAGACGAGGAAAGCGCAGCTTGTTGATATACAGTGTGAGAGACTTGGGTGCACTCTCCACATCGTTGTGCCAGTCGTTTCTTCCTTTGTTTTCTTCTCCCATTTTTTTTTTCTCTTCTTCCTATTGGCTCCCGTAGTGGTGTCAAGTGCGGTGCTGTGTGTGTGTGTGTGTGTGTGTGTGTGCCGCACGACATCGTCCACTTCTCACGACAAGGCGGGCTACGCACACTGACGCTGCGGCGACGGAGGCGGGACGGTATTCAAGATGATGCGATGGGCCGTCGACGTGACGGGCATCGACGTCGCAGAGGACCTGCAGCGCGAGCACAACAAGTTCGTCTACGAGGAGCCCCGCAGCCACCGCGATGAGCCTTGGCACAACGTGGACGACTGGCGCCCGAACGCGTGCGAGGACAAGGAGGGGCTAGGTAGGGTCTGGGTGCTGAGTCGGGACGAGGTGCAGGACGGGCTCGCGGAGCGCGCGATGGAGGCGGCGGATGTCTTCCGCAACGTCGGCAAACCCACGGCGGCCCCGGCGCAGCGCCAAGGCTCTAGTGCCGTGGCTGGCGGATACTCGTCTCCTCGGCGCGGCAGCGGCGGGTTTCAGATGGACGGGCTGGTAAGCAACAGTCAGAGCATGTTGTCCAACGACTTCGTCTTTGACGCCGCGCCACCGACGCGCGAGGTGCGGGTGTTCAGCACGTTCCTTAACGCGCAGGGCACACGCACAACCGTGACGCTGACCATGGCCCAGCCGACCTACCGCGGTGTGGATGTGGTCGCAGCCTTCCTGCAGCAGGCCGTCGCGACAAGCGAGGTGCTGTCGCAGCAGTTTTCGACGAACCCGCGCCTCTACAAGCTGTTCATCGCGGACGAGTACACCGGGGAGGAGGAGATGGCGGCGCAGCTAGATCTCGGCGCGCAGAACTTCTCCTGCTACGCCGTCAATCCGCTGCCGGCGGCGAAGCTGTTCCTCTTTCCGCAGCGCACCGCCTTGATGAGCACCGCCACGCGCGACATCAACCTCACCGTGCAAGTCCGCCCCTTAGACCCGCAGGCGAAGGCTGTGCAGCGTCAGTGCGTTGTGCCGGCAGACATGCTCGCCGAGTCGCTGGAGGCGACGATTTGCAGTCGGTTGCCCGCCAGCGGCATCGTTCAGGGCTCGCTGCGGATCATGTATGGCCCAATGGAGCTCAACATCAACGAGTACTACAACTTCGGCGCAGGCAGCGGCCAGCCCAACTGTCCCATCGCCGAGCGCACCGTGTTGTCTCTCTTCCGGTTTGGCGTGAGGGAGGTGGTTGTGAATGGGCGCGCTGTCGAAGAGGCGCCGACGGAGATATTGCGTGACTTGGCCGAGGACATCATTATCGACATGGACGTCGACGAGGCGGTGTCGTTCCAGCAGTTTGAGGTCATCTGCATCAACCTGTACGGCGCACGACAGCAGAGGCTGCTGTGCGTCGACGGCGAGCACCTCTACACGATGCGGCCCAACGCGTCCGAGGCTGTGCCCAAGATGACGGAGCGGTCGATCAAGGACATCGACGAGGTCCGCCTCTTCGCCGACAAGCCCAAGTACATGGAGATCGCCTACACCAAGAGCTCCCGCTTCGAGGAGGACCACTTCGAGTGCACGTCAACGTACAACTGCGCGCTCTTGAATGAGAAGATTCGCATCGTGCGACGTGAGCTGCGCAAACGCGAGGCCGAGGAGCAGGCCGCGGCCGTCAAGAACGGGACGGCAATGCAGCGCTTCGTGACAAGCATCCGCAGCCGCTGGTTTGGCGGGGGTGAGGATCAGTAGAAGAGCACTACGGTGTCGCTGCGCGGGCAGGAGAGCGGGTGGGGAGGGCTAAGGGGAGTGGGAAGAAGAGAGGGAGCGTGTCTGTGTGTATATGTGTGCGTGTGTGTGGCAGAGCCCGTCCTCGTCTCTGTGCTCGACCTCTCCGCGTGACTTGATGTCTAGTGCGCTTCCATAGTGCCATGGTCACCTCCTTTCCCCTCCTCCACTTCCTCCTACGGTGTCGTGCCGTAGGTGCCACCATCAAGACCTCTCAGAGTGTACGTTCACGTGTACCACACACACGTCGCTCTCTTTCTCTCTCCTGCTTGCCCTGTTCATGCCCTTGTGCTTCCTCCACACACACACACTACACACACGCACACACACACGCACACAGAGCCGGGGATGGGAGGCAAGTGCGACGTGAAAAAAAAAAAAAAATGAGATTTATAGGATGTGTAGGCACGTCAGGCAAGCGCACAGAGAGAGAGAAAGCGAGCGACGGTGCACACCTCCTTCTTCGGTCCACGTCTCAATCCCTCTCTCTCTTCTTCCTTCTTCTTGTACAGTCACATCTTCTCTCCCCCCCTTCCCGCTTCTCGCTCCGGTGCCCTCTCTCTCTTTCCTGCCCTTCCATCACACCACCGCCGGCACTGTGTCGGACATCGTCCCCCCACCCCTCAACCTCTCACTCCCTTTCGTTTGCCACTCTCTCCTCTTTCATTTTCCCTCCTCCCGCCTCCGTATGTGCGCGTGTATGTGTAGGCGACAGTCGTGTGCTTTCCATCGATGCCATTGGCGAAGCAGGACCGACAGACACACACACACACAGACGGCAAACAAAAGAGACGAAGCGAGAGTCGGTGAGCACGGCCTCCGCACCCCGCGCGGCAGCATCTCTTTCCCTTCTCTTTCTGAATGTGCCTCCTCTGAAATCGCACACCGACCTCACCCCACTTCGCCTCCTCCTCTCCTCCTCCTCCTCCTCTCTCCCTACCTACACAGTCGGTGCAGACACGCACGCACACACCGGCGTGCCACCGCCCCTCCGACACACGGACACACCACCACCACCACCACCACCACCAACACCAACCACGTCCTTCTCAGGCGTCACGATTGTACAGTGGTAGCGGTGAGGTTGTGCGTTCTTCAAACGTGTGTGTGTGTGTGTGTGTGTGTGCGCACGTGCGTGTCTGTTAGCCGAACAAAGCGGGGATTGAGTTTTTTTGGGTCGGCGCAGCGGTGACGCCTCTTACACTCACACATACACACACACACACGGCTCCCTGCCTCCCCTCCCCCTCTCTCTCTTCTTACCTCCCCCTTTTATTTATTTATTTATTTATTTTAGCAGATTCACCGACGCTGGCGAGGACGAGGTCGACGGCGTCTGGAGGCAACGGCGCAGCTGTGCAGCGCAGATACGGCCGCGTTGCAGATTGCTCAACAGCACGCCCGCAGCTGCGAGCCCCGCGCGGAAGGCCCCCTCGCACTCTCCGCCTCTCCGTCCTCCCTTGACTTCTCCCCCCCAACCCAACCCAACCACTTGTGGCGAGTCACGTCGCACAGGTGTATCGACGTTGCCCCGCTCCCTCTTTCCTCCCTCCCCCCCTCGCCATCCTCCATGCCGAGTCCAGTCTCGTCCTTCGCGCGTGAGAGTGCTGTTGGCGCCGACGACCTCGATGACATCCAAGGCTCCACCATCATTGCCACGCAGCGCAGACACCTTCGCGAGTGGGCCAACCGTGTCGTGGAGGCAACACGCCACGCCACTGCTGTGGTACGGCCGCTCTTGACGCTATCCAAGTACAGCCTCGGCGTCGTGCTCATCCTGTGCGTGACGGTCATCTGGGTCGCATCCTCGGTGTGGATCCAGCACATCTTCGGCTCTCTCGAGTTCAACAAGCCGTTCTTCCTCACGTACTTCAACACCACCGGGTTTTGTTTCTGGAATGCAGGGTACTTCCTGTCGGCGCGGTGGCGGCGTACACCGTGGGATGAAACGTCACAGCCGCAGCCGATCTGCGTCGAGGACGCGCGCCTGTGCACACGTGACGAGCCCGGGGCTGAGGAGGGGGCGGCGGAGCAGACAGTGGAGACCCAGATCCAGATGACAGACCTGCACCCCACACCCCTGCGCGTCGGCGGTGCTGACGATGTGGTGATCCGTGCCATGCCGCCGCCGCACAGCCGGACCGTCTCGGGGGTGAGCCTGTCGCTCTCTCAGGCGGAGCGGCATGGGCAGGCGACGCCGCCGCCGCGGCCCCTCGCTCGCGAGCTGTCCTCTGCGCTGCTTCTCCAGCACACAACTCAGCACTCAGCGCAGCGCTCAGCGCAGCACACAACTCAGTCATCGCTTTTGGGCAGCGCCGCCGCGTCGCGCTCTGTCGGGGCGGCCACGCACACTTACCAAGGTTCCACGCCGCCGTTGGCGTACCTCTTCCCCACACGCCAGCCACTGAGCGGCGGTGACGGCACCAGTGGGAGCCTGCGGGTCGATAACGACGACGCAGACGATGACAGCCACATCGGCAGCGTAGACGGTAGCGCGGCGACGGAGCTGCACGTCGCGGATG
Source organism: Novymonas esmeraldas (assembly GCA_019188245.1). NCBI lineage: Eukaryota > Euglenozoa > Kinetoplastea > Trypanosomatida > Trypanosomatidae > Novymonas > Novymonas esmeraldas. The sequence continues at coordinate 201,154 of JAECZO010000037.1, read as the reverse complement.
CGTACCGCGACTACTCCCTCCCCACCTCCTCCGCCTCGAGCGCGTGTGAGGAGGTGGTGAGTGTGACGTTGACGGATGAGGACGCCGGCGGCGATGCGGCGTCGTGGGCGGAGGAGACGCGACGGGCGACGGTGATCTCGTCGGACATGCTCCATCACGACGGCAGCGGTGCCCCGCCGCGGCGTCGCTACCACATACGCGCGCGTCGGCAGCGGATCCGGCGCTACTGCCTCCGCCGCATCTGGACATGCGCGCTGTACTTCTGCCCCCTCTGGTTTCTGGCGAACTACCTCTTCAATCTGTCGCTCTCCATCACCTCCGTCGCCTCCAACACGGTCCTCAGCTCCACCTCGTCGATCTGGACGCTCCTACTGTCCTACGTGTTGCTGCGACAGCCAGTGGGGGTGCATCGGTTGGCTGCGGTGGCGCTCAGCGTCAGCGGCACGATCATGGTGGGTCTATCGGACAAGAACGCCTCGAGCGGACGCAACACCGTCGGCGGTGACATAGTGGCACTTCTCTCGGCCTTCTTCTACGCCGCCTACACTTCCGTGCTGAAGTTCTACCTTCCAGACGACGAGCGCTTTGCGATGGGGATGGTGTTTGGCGCCGTGGGCGTGCTGAACTTTCTTCTGCTGTGGCCGGGTCTGCTGCTGCTGAGCGTGACAGGGGCGGAGCCCTTTGCATGGCCGTCGTGGCAGCAGTTCTGGCCGCTGCTGATGAACTCGCTGATCGGCACCAACCTTAGCGACGTGCTGTGGGCGCGCAGTGTTGTGCTGACCTCGCCGGTGGTGGCCACGCTGGGGCTGTCGCTCACCACCCCGCTCGCCATGGTCGTGGATGCCGTCTTCCAAGGCGCGCGCTTCAGTGGTGTGTACGTTGCCGGTGCCACGCTGGTGATGGCCGGGTTTCTGCTCGCCAACTTGCCTATCCAGATCAACTGGGGTGTGTGAGGCAGAGGCGCGGCGACACGATGGATGCGACAAGCTGCATGCGAATGCGTGTGCGTGTGTTTGTGTGTTTGTCTGTTTGTCTGTGCAGAGAGCACAGAGTGGGGTAGGGGGTGGGAAAGGACAGCGGTGGGGTGCCCGTGCCCGATCGCATCTGCCTCTCAGCCCCTCTCTCCCTCACCCTCCATCGATGTGGCGGTTACCGTGCCCCCCCTCGCGTACACATCCGGCACGCAGACACGCGCATACTCTCTCTTGTCCCCCAGGCGTCCCAGTGGACGTCCCCTCTGCGGCGGTGTGTTGGCGACCGACGGAGCATCGATCCACACCCCCACCCCACCCCACCTCTCTCTCTGCCACCATCAGCTCCGCCCGCTATTCGTGTCTTCATCTCCTCCACCTTCTTGTCATTCGTTGTTTTTTTTTGCCTGTTCCTCCACCCTGTCCATGTGTGCACGTTTTTTTTTTTTTTGTGTGTGTGTGGGTGTATGTGTACGTGTGCCTGTGTGTGTATACGTTGGTGTGTGATGGTAGGGGAGGGGAGGGGAGAGGGGGACGTTTGTTGACAGCGAGTACGCTTGAGTTGATTCTGCTCGGTGCAGCAGCAGTGGTGGTGGTAGTGTGTGTGTGTGTGTGTGTGTGTGTGCCGGTGAGGGAAGGGGGGGGGAGGGGACTACGATGCGGCCTGATCCTCTCTCTCTCTCCCTCTCTCCTCCTCCCTTCAACTCACCCGATTCTGTGCATCTCGCCCGTCCATTCGCCACTCCGCCATCTCGCATGTGTGGTCACGTACTTTCAATGTTGCACACGTCACCACCGACAGGGACGCGGCGGCGCGTGCCTCGCCTCGTCGTTGTGGACGCAGCTGCTCACCCCGCGCGTGGAGAAGTTGTGGTGCGTGGTGCGCGCGTCATCGGCCCCCTCTTCAAGCCCGTCCATGCACTGTCGATAACCAGAGTAGTCCCCAAGGCAGCCGCCGCCCTTCCTCCTTTCTTCGCCACCACGCACTACTTCATCTTCCCCCTCCTTCAAGCGCACGGAGCCGCACCCATCGCTCATCGAGAGCTGCTCCGCGGTGCGGGGAGAGGAGGGGACGGTGTCACTGAGGCCGGATGCGGCACTGCTCTCCACTTCCCCCCTCCCTGCGCACATTCTCCCTACCTCTGGATCTCAATCTCTCCCTCTCTCGTTTTTTTATTTTTTGTCGTTTATCGCTGCACATCTGTGTGCGTGTGTGTGTGTGTGTGTGTGTTTGCGGGACGCACCACTGTCTCACCCTCGTCTTCCCCACTTGTGTGGCGGCACGCCGCACGGCAAGTCGTGTGCCAATCAAAAGAACAAAAAACAAAAAAAACAAAAGGAGGGTGGCGGCGAGATGGACGACCTCTGCCCCCGACGAGTGTGGGGCTTCTCGACCGGGTGTATCCTTGCCCCGCGTCGCTGGACGCTCGATGTGGTGTCGCACCACCTTCCATCTCACGCATACAGCAGCGGCGCGGCAGCGGCGACGCGGACCACGTCCCCCCACAGCGCCGACAGTGATGCCTTGCCCATCGGCTCGTCCAGCAACACAGCACGGCTGGAGAGCATGGACGGAAGTGGGGCGACGCTCTACGTGATGGAGCTCTTTGTGCCGACTGACAGCGTCGACGACGACGGCGACGTCAGCGGCGCCGCCACGCCTTCCTGGACTGCAGAGCGACTGCGATCATCGTTGCTACGGGGATCCTTGTCGAGCGTCGCCTCCACGGAGATCGGGGCATCCCACGGGGACGGCGACGGCGTTGAGCGCGAGGCCGCGCCGCTGCATGCGTGGGCGGCGGAGGTCGTCCCGCTGCCACCCCCACCCTCAGCGGGGTCGAGGTCGAACGCCGACGATGCCCCACCGGCCAAGGCCGCGGTTCCGTGCTGCACCATAGTGGCAGGGCTGCGGCCGCTCTTTCGCGTGTTCGTCGCAGTGGTCTGGGACGGTGGCGTGGCGGCGCCGGTGTCGGCAGAGGCGTTGGACGGCACCGCGCATCGCATCATGAGCCACCTGCAGCAGCTCTACAACACGCCAGCGGTGGAGCTGGACGCCTTCCGCTGCTTCGTCGCGAACGCTGCGGTGACGGTGGAGGCGCCTGTCGGCGGGGCTGTGCGCGTGCTGCCAAGCTCCGCCAATGGCACGGCGCCCTCGCCCACCGCCGTGCAGCTGCGAGAGCCGTGTGCCCCGCAAGTGCTCGCGGACATGGGCAGCGATGGGCTGAGTTCGGTGTGGGGTGTGTGCATGCATTCGGCCGCCGGTGCGGCGCTCCTGCAGCTGCGTGTCTCTGAACCTTCAGCGCCTGACATCACCGCGGCGTCGCTGTCGCATCAGGGTCGCACCGGGGACGCGCGCGGCAGCGTGTCACGCAGGCGAGTGTGTGTGTACCCATCTCCCTCTGCGCACTCCGTCACGCGTGGGACGGCGGCGGCGGCGCTGCAGCGCCTCCTGCAACGCGATCTGCAGCTGTGCTGGGAGGGACTCACGGTGACGACGAGCGTCGCTGCGGCCGAGGCGGTGGTGGCGGTGGCCGCATTGCCTCTTGGCGGCAGTGACGCCGCCGCCCAGAGCTCCATCTACAGCTTCCCCTCCATCGAGCGAGCCTGGGAGGCGCAGGTGACGCGGTCGCTTCGCCGCCTGTGCGACGGTGGCGGCAGCGACGCAGCGCCAGGCGCCGTGCGTCAGTGGGATCTGCGCCGCCTGTCGACGACACCGCGCCCCACGTTGGAGCAGCTGGACGCGGCGCTGTGCAGGGCGGAGCGACAGCAGCTCGAGGCGGAGGACCGGTCTCTCAGCGCGGCGGAGCGCTCCATGTGTTTCATCGCGCGCGACGCTGGCGAGTCGCTCACGACACCGCGGTGCACCTCCTACGCGCTGCGTGTCTGCCGCGGTCCCAGCGTGCGCACCGCGCCGGTGGGCGATGCCGCGGCAGGCGACGGCAGCTCTCCCTCACCGGTCGGCGGCGCATCGGCGGTGGAGGTGTACGTGCTGCGGCTGCACGCACCGCGAGCACTGTGCCGGGGCGCCGCCGTGGTGGTGTGCACGGCTGTGTGCGACTCCTTGTGGGGCCCCCTTACGGCTGCAGAGGAGATGGGCACCCCGCCCACGCTCAGCGGCTCGGCGGCTTCTGATGGCGAGGGGTGTGGCGCCGTCGCGGCTGACCGCTGTGACGCGTTAGTCGCGGCCGCCGCGGCTCTCGGCGCCGCGTACACGACTGCCCCTCACGCCCCTTCCGTGTGGTTGCCGAGGGAGGCGGCGGTGCGTGGCGGCAGCGGCGTCTGCGCGCGCTCTGGTCGCCTGCTCTTACACGTGCCGTCGTGCGACGCGCGCTACCGCGGTCTCCGTCTCGCTCCCGTTGCATCCAACACGTTCACCACGCTCGGCTCCATCGCCGCGTGGTCGTCGCCGCACGCGCTGCCCTCGCCAGAGGAGCACCCCGCCCTCAGCGCCACAGACGGTGCCGCCGCCGACGTCACGCAGATGCACGCCTCGGTGCGCGGTGCCGCCGCTCTAGCTCACGTCTCCGCCGTCTGGACGCTGATCGGCGACGGCCGCAGCGCCGCCGCGTACCTCGACGACGCCGTGCGTGAGTTCACTTACGACACCGGTGCGAGGACTCTGCACAACGTCGGGCAACCAAGCCAGCACGAGCGCCGTGCTGGTGTGCTGGTCGTGCGGCGGAGGGAGAGGCGGCGGGCCAACGCAGGGGGCTCGGCGACGACGAAGCCATCATCGCTGGTGTCTGCGCAGGAGGTGTGCTCCGCGTGGCTCGACGTCGGCACGACGCTGCGCTTGTTCCTCTGCGTGCGTGATGTAGGGGTGGGGGAGGTGCTGCTGGTGGAGGGCTCCATCGCGGGTCCGCACACGGAGGTCGCCGGACGCGACGCCGTCGAGGCGGCGGCGGAGGCGGTGAGCCGCGCAGAGGAGGCCCTACTGGAGGCGTGGGTTGACGGGCTGACGGCCGCCGCCGTTGTGGCGCAGCGCTGATGACGCACTGCCAGCGCCAACACAGAGAGAGAAAGAGAGCCGCCGATCCAGAGGAGAGTCGGGGGGCGCAGAAACACAAAGAAGTACCACTGCAGGTCTACGCACGGGTGCAGGCGTCGCGAGGACGCGCGCACCTCGAGCTTCTCACGCCGCTGCTCACCTTTCCACCGCCACGCCTGCATCGCAAACCTGTTGCCATCGTTTCTCCCGTGCCCTCTGCCACCTGCACAGATGCATCCTCTCACTTCTACTCTCCCTCCTCTCGCTCGCTCTCTCTCTCTCTCGCTGAAGGTCCCCTCCCCTTCCCCCGGGTGCACCAGTCCTCTCTCTCTCTCCTCCCTCTCCGTACGTCTGGGTTGTGTTCCTGTGTGTGTGTGCGTACGTCGAACACCCCACAAGTCCGTCGCCGCCCAGTCCCCTCCGGCTTTTGTAAACTCTCTCTCCTCGTCCCGCGTGCACTCCATGTGCGTGCACACACAGACACACATCCATCGACAGGAGTCTATCGTTGCCTGAAGCACGGACCCACCGCATCTCCTTCGCTCTTTTTTTTTTTTTTTTACTTGTGTGTTGAGGATGTCGGGGTCGTCGCAGCCGCCGCACACGCCGCCACGCGTGCTGTTCCCACAGACATGCACCTTCGACACACACTACATGAACCACAAGGGGGACCTCTACACCGCGCTCATCACCGGAGGCAACCGGCTGCTGCTGCTGAAGAACGGCGTTGTGCTGGCTCAAAGTGGGCCGCTCTTCGACGACGCTGCGGCGGCGACGTCGTCCACCGCCGCCGCCACCACCACCACCACCGCCGCCGCCGCCCCGGCGACCACCTCATCACGAACCGGCGCGGGGACGCCGTCACCAGCGCCTCCGCCACAACCAGCGCGCGTGTGCGCCGTGTCGGTGTGCCGCTTCACCGACGACGTCGTGCGCGTCGCTGTCGCCACAACGACAGAAGTGCTCCTCTATGAGTTCGACGATGCCGGTCAGCTCTGGCGCGACACCCGCGCCGCCGCCTTCTGGCGCACCGCAGAGGACAGTGGCGGTGGCGTCGACACCACCGCGGCCGCGGCGGCCCCGCTCCCCTCGGCCGCGGCGGCCAGTCGCTACCTCGCCGTCCACGGCCGGCTCGGTCGCTCACAGGGGTCTGCCACCGGCGCGGCGAGGCCATCAGAGTCGAACGGCCATCACGGCACCAGGGGCGCACCCTCGATGGCGCCGCGTAGCGGTGGTGCAGTGGGACGTCTGCGGTGGAGGCGCATCGGCGTCGAGCTCTTCGGTATCACTACTGCCGCGGCCCCCGCCAGCGCCTCCGCCCGCGGCGGCGCTCTTTCAGCGGCGACGGTGGCCGCGGCAGTGGTGGTGCCAGTGCGCCTCTCCGCGCCGTCGCGCCCCTCCGTCGTGCGCGCCATGGACTTCGTGAGCGAGGACACGCTCTGCCTCGTGCTCGGCGCGGAGGCTGTCCTCATCGTGCTGGGCAACGGCAGCGGAGGCGGCAGCGTAGGGGCGGCGGCTGGGCAGCTGCTGGTGGACCGCGTCGTGTGGCGCTCCATGGGCGCGTACCGCAGCCTCGCCGTGTGTCGCGTGAACCACCACGTCGCCCTGGTGCTCGGCCACGCCACGATGGTTGTCTTTCCATCGCGCGTCGTCTCTGCCGACGGCCAGGCGCTGATGTCCTCGCCCGCCTCGCCGAGTGTAGTGGACGGCCGCCGCTTCGCCGCCACCGCGTCGTCGACAGCCGCGTCGTCCTTCTTCAACGCGAACCCGATCTCCAGCACCGCGGCGGCGGCCGTGTTGGGCGGCCTCCACGCAAACGCCATGCTGGGGACCGGCGAGAGCCGCAGCTCCAGCGTCGTGCCGACGCCGGCCTTCTCACCCACGTCACATCCTCCCCTGGCGAGCGGGTTCCCCAGCGCGCCGGGACGGACGCCGGCGGCGGCGGCGGCGGTCGATGCGCCGGGACCGGAGGCGTACATGACGCTGGCAGAGCGCGGACTCACCACCTCGGTGGGCATCTACCACATCACCGACGTGCGTTGGCACCGCGTCTCGACCCACACTCTCCTGTGTGTCACCTGCACCCACCCGCAGGAGGAGACAGCGTACCTGATGCTGTACACGGTGCAGTCGCTGTCCAGCACGCGGCGGTACACGAACGTGATGGAGGAGCACGCAGATGGCGGGTGGGGGCTGTGCCGCGGCGGCTACGACGGGGATGGGGCCGCCGGCAGCAGCAGCGGCGCCAGCGCGTTGGGCAGAGGTGCGGACAACATCGTGCAACTCGTGCCGGCCGGCGTCATCGCACTCGCGTACACGCCATCCGCAGTGCCGCACGCCGCCACGAGCGTCGGCCGCAGCGGCGGCTCCACGGCGGCACCGGGGTCCACGACAGACACATCGCAGCACCGCCGCTTCCTCCCCGGAACACCGGACGCGGCCGCCTCGCTGTCCACCAGCGCCGCCACCGGGACTGTGTGGGGCGACGTGCCGCCGCCGTCGGTGGCAGACATGCACACGGGGCTCGTCCCCAACTTCTCCCGCTCCGCCGAGGCGAACTCGCTGACGAGTCGGATGGAGTTCGTGCACGTCGAGGGCGACGGCACGGTGAGGACCTCGAGCTACGCCTTCGGTCGCCAGAAGCACGCGAGCTTCGCGAAGCAGCGCGCTGTCGGGCTCGCGTGCACGGCGCTGCTGCAGCCGCTGCTGCGGCTCTACGGTGCTCTCGCGACGGTGACGGTGCTGCCGACGTGGCGGACGCGGCCGATCGAGCTCGGGCACGACACCGGGACACAGCCGTGCGCGGTCGAGGTGATGCTGAGCGCGTCGCGGCGGTATCGCATGGTCCTGCGCTTCACAAGCGGGGTGGTGTTGGCGGTGATGGTGGACCTCTCCGCCGCCGTGTACCGGGTGGAGTGCTTCCTCACTCTGGGTGCCGCGCCGCTGCTGTCTCTGCGGGCTGTCGCGCCGCTCTCCGACGCGGCGGCGGCCGGCGTCGGCGCAGCCGGGTCGTCGTCGGTGCTGCTGGCGGGTCTGCTCGGCTGGCCTGCCCCGACGTCGCCGCCGCCCAGGTCACGCACCGCCTCCGTCGAGGCCGCGGCCGCGGGACCGGCACAGTCGGTGTGGGGGGCGGTGCTGCTGCAGGTGGAGCCGTCCGGCATGCAGGCGCGAGTGCTCACTGTGGCGCCTCTCTCTACGGTCCGTCTGCCGAGTGCTGACGACGCGGTAGACGGTGGGGGCGACGATGGCGGGGGCGGCGGCGGCGGTGGTGATGGTGGTGCGCCACCGGTGCCGGAGCAGGTCGCAGCCCCCGCCGTCGTGACGGAGGACGATGTTGTGGCTTTCATGGTGCGCAAGTGTCCAGACAAGCTGCGCTTCATGGCAGCGCTGCTGAAGGCCGCGCAGCAGGATGCCGGACGCCTGATGACGCAGCTCATCGCCAAGTACGGGCCCCTCGAGAAGGACGACGCGGCTGTCGCTGTGCCAGCACCGGCGACGGGGTCCGCGGCGGTGGCGGCCCCCACGGCGTCCACCACACCCGCTCTCTCCCGTAGCCCCGATGCCCTGGTGAGCGGCTGCATCGGTGCTGGCGGTGAGGTGCTGCTGCTGGTTCGCGCGTCCGCTGCCTACGGTGACGTCGACTGCGCGGCGGCGCTTGTGCGACTCCGGCCGCCGTGCCTCGAGGAGCTCGCGCCGGTGCACCGCCTCGTCGCCGCCGGCGTAGGCCACATCCCCTTCGTGCCAGCTGCGGCAGAGTACGTGCCGCTGCCGGTGGCGCTGCAGCGTCTGTGGCGCGCGCCGACGCCGTCGGGGCCGCAGGAGCAGTTTGCTTCCGATGTCCAGGCTGCCGTTGCGGCCTGCGAGCGCCACGCGGCGGCCGTGAGCGCCGCGGATGCGGTGCAGTGTGAGCTCGTGAGGGTCGCAGCGACGGCGGTGGAGGGTGGCAGCACGTCTGTCATTCGCGTTCGGAGCCCGCTCTCACCCGCCACGAGCCTGGAGGGTACAGCGGCCCAGCTGCACTGCCTGCCGCTGCCGGCGTCCATCGACCCGAGGAGCGTCGTGCGGGTTGCTGGGGCGCTGTTGGTGAACCACGACGTGGTAGTGGGTGTGCTGTGCCGTGGTGCGCAGGATGACGCGGGCACCGCGGTCCTGCACCTGTACGGGTGTCCAGCGGTGCAGTCGCTTGCAGCCCCCGCAGCGCCTCCCACGTCTCCCGCCTCCGCCTTCGCTCTCGAGGCGACGCTGACGGCCGTGGCCGCCTTCTACCTCAGCTCCAGCGGCGAGGTGGTCGTGTTGCGGACGCCGGCGCGCACCCCCCCGCGCTTTGAGCGCTGGCTCCGCTGCTTCCCAAGCCGCACCACCGACCCCGCAGACGGCGGCGGCGGCACCGGCGCGGTGCAGGGCAACGACAGCTTCGTCTACGTGCAGGACAGCCTGTGGTGCCCCCCCTGCGGCACCGGCCACGCCGACGCCGCCGCCACGACCGTGACGGCGCTCGTGACCGTCGACGTGGCGGGGGCGTGGGAGGCGAACGTGGGGGGCGTGTCTGCGGCCGGCCACAGTCGCGGCGCCACCCGGCCGGTCATCTACGCCACCTCGCACCACACCTTCCTTCACGTCCGCCAGCTCCCGCTGCGGGGAGGGCGCCGCCACTGCGGCGCTGCTGGCGGTGCGCCGGACGATGCCGCGCTCCCGCAGTACCACCCCGACTCCATCATGCAGCTGATCGGGATGGCACGGTGGGCGGTGCTGGCGCGGGTGCTGCGGTGCGTGGCGGAGGCGGCGAGGGCCGTTGTGGTGGACACCACGGATGGGTCGACGGCGTCGCTCGTGGCGCCGCCGCCGGAGGAGGTGGCGCGGCGCCTGTGCACGTCCGCCGTCGCGCGCGGGTTCCACGACCGGCCGCAGGTGGTACCGTATGAGGACGTGGTGCGACGCGTGACCCCGCCGCTGGTGTCCATCGCGGCACTGCGCGAGGAGGACGAGGAGGCGGGGGAGGGGGAGACGGCCGCGTCGTCGCCGTCGCCGCTCTTGTCGTCAGCCGGGGCGCGGCTTCACGACCTGAGCGCCACGTGCGGCCCCCTCGTCCATGAGCTGACCGGGCTCCTTCCACAGGTCACCTTGAGCGGACTCAAGAGCACCGAGCAGCTGAAGCTGCTGTGCATCCTGCAGGCCCTGCACGATGCGCTGCCGCTGAGCCGCGGCATCGACGAGGCGGCGGCGCGCTACCTCTTCTACAGCCGCTACATGAGCCTCGGCCGGCGTCTGCGGCTGGCGAACGCGGACGTACCCGTCGCCGCGGCGGCCGCGTCTGTTCCTGTGTCCTCTGTCTTGCACTTTGAGGTCGGCAGCACCGCCACGCGCACGGTGACGACGGCGGCCTTTGTGTGGGCGGCGATGTCGGACTCGCAGTCGACGCTCGTGTCGCTCCTCTTCGACAGGGCGAGCACCGTCTTCGTGGACGGCGGCGGCAGCAGCGGCAGCGGCGGCAGCGGCGTGACGCACGACCTCACGTGGGAGCAGGTGGAGCAGTCCGGCGTCGCCTTCTGGCTGCGCGCGGCGGCAGACCTGCGGGCCATGGCGGACCGCATGGCACGGCAGCAGTACCACGCGACGAAGGAGCTGCCGGCGTGTGCGCTCATGTACTGCGCCGCGCGCAAGGTCGGCACCCTGGCGGCCCTGGCGAAGGCTCAGAACAACATGCGCCTTCACGCCTTCTTCAGCCGCGACTTTGCGGGGGACGAGCACCACCGCGCCGCCGCCGCCGCCAACGCGTACGCCGCGATCAGCAAGAACATGCCGCAGTACGGCGCCGCCTTCTTCCTCTTGGCCGGGGACGTACGCAGCGCGGTGCAGGTGCTGCTCCAGCGGTGCCGCTCTCCGTCCTTGGCTCTCTTCGTGCTGCGCGCCGCCGGCGATGGTGTCGAGGACCTGCCGCCGCAGTCCCAGACACTGCTCGAGTGGTACGTGACGCAGCGCGCGGCGGAGGCGGCGACGTGTGGTGCGCTGGACATGTGGGAGCAGACGTGCCTCAGCTGGATCGACGGGGGTGCGCCGCGGTCGTCGGCCGAGCTGGCGGTGCAGCGGCGTCTCCGCGCTCTGGAGGTCATCGCGAGTCACCCCACCGCCCACCCCGAGGCGCTCTGCGCACTGCGCTACGCCAGGGACAGCGTGGCGGCGCTCGCCCACCGCGGCCACCGCTTCCTTTCCACGCCGCGAGAGGTGGTGTGTCTGCTGCGCCTCGGTCGCTACTGCGTCGCACATCGACTGCGCCTCAACGCGTACCTGCACTACCGCGACGCGGGTGTTCTGCTGCGCCGCCTTCGCGCGGAGGCGGCCGCCGTCCGCGCAGGCGCACTGGTCGGTGCCCTCCGCGGCGACGGCGTGCCGCGGTCCGGCGCGCCAACGCCGGCAGCAAAGATGGCGGCAGACTTCAACACCGGCACGCTCGTCTTCCGCGGCTTCGGGAGCGACAGCGACGACGGCGACGAGCCCGGCGACGACCCCGTCACTGGTCGCGCGCCACGCACGAACGGCGCCGTGGCTGCCGTCACCGCTGCCGCTCCTGCTGACGGGCTTGCTGTGTCTTTTGTTTTGTCGGACGAGGCGGCGGCGGCGGCGGAGGCTGAGGTGCGATACGCGTACACCGTCACCGGCGCGGCGCGAAGACCCGCGAGGGAGGACAGCCGGCACGGCGCGGTGCGGGCCGGCGCGTACGAGGACCTGCTTCGCCGCCTGCTGCTCAGCTTCACGACTGCCTCCGCCTTCATGATAACGTCAAGTGTGGCGGCGGCGGCGGCGGTCGCGGTGCCGTCGCTGGGCGACACAGCGTCGACCTCAGCGTCGCCGGACGAGGCGGCTGGGGTGGCTGGCTCGCCAGAGCCCTTCCACGTGCTGCTCACGTCACTCCTGCGCCTATTGGCGAGAGAGTCGGAGCACCGGCAACGCGGGACCAACAGGGCAGCGACAGTGCCGTCTTCGTGCAGCGGTGTGTCGTCCGCCAGCGACGGGGGCTGGCACGCCCTCTGTGTGCCGCTGCTCCACCTGCTGCTGGGTAAGGCGGCGCTGCTCAACGCCAACTACGTTGTGCTGCTCGCCCTTCAGCAGGTGCCCGTCTCCACTGAGGGGGTACTCGCCGAAGCAGCGGCAGACGATGACAGCAGCAGCAGCAGCGGCGACGGCGACGGCAGCGGTGCACCGGCGTCATCGCCGCTGCACCGCCCTCTTGCTGCCTTCTTCCGCCTCCTCGAGCATCATGTGCGGCTGCGCTACCGCGACGCCTGCGATGCCAACGGCGTACCCAGAGCCGACGCGGTGGAGGACAACGTCGGCAACTGCCGCGACGACGACGACGACGACAGCGACGACGGGCGCGTGCACCGCAACATGTTCGACGCGGTGCTGGCGGCCGCCACGGCGGCCGAGGAGGCGAGTGACCGTGCGGGGCGGGTGCGCGAGGCGGCGCCGTGCGCAGCCGGGGTGAGCTGGAGCCGCCGGCTGGCGCAGACCGTTGCGACAGAGGCTGGCGTCACAGACGCGGCGCCGCCGCTGCGGCTGACGCCGTCGGCGCAGGTGTCGCTGCTTCTCTCGTGCTGCCAGGCCCAGCTGCAGCTTCGCCTGATGGAGCACCTGCGGCAGCTGGCGCGGGACGACCTCGACGCCGGCACCATCACGCCGACGACGCGCCGTGCCATGGACGCCGGTATCTTGTACGCCGACGCGCTCTCGCCCGAGGCGGAGGCGGCGGTGCTGCAGCGGCGTCTCGTGTTGTCTGCGCTGCTGCTCGACGTGACGGCGCAGTGGACGGCGCTGTCGGAGGAGTGCATGATGCGGTTGTATGTCGCGCAGCCGCAGCACGCGCCGGGCCCTCTGACGGATCCAAATGGCACCTTCCTCGAGGCCCAGCAGTTGGTGAAGCTCATGCGAGCCGTGGTGGTGGCGGCGGTGCTCGACACACCGCTCGCCACCCCGTCGCACGCGGTGGGGTTCCTCACGACGGCCGAACCCGCAACGGCGGCCCCCCACGTGGGGGCACCCGACCAGGCATCGCCGCCGTCGCCGTCGTCGCCGCGACCGCGCCGGTCGTCGACAACGTGGCTGCAGGACAACAGCCTCACGTTGGTGGAGCTGTGCATGGCGCAGCTGGAGCTCTTCTGGACCTTGCCGGCGCCGATCCTCACGCAGTGCCCTCAGCTCGCCGCCCCCACACAGGCGGCGCTGGGGCTGCTGAGCGAGTCGGCGGCCTCGCACGCCTCGGCGCGCGCGCTCCTCGAGCGCATGGTGCGCCCAGTGGAGGTCGCGGCCGCCGACTCGCTTGCGGAGCGATGCGGCGCCGACCGCGGAGCCAGGACGCCGTCACCGCCGCCGAGCCTCCTGACCACCTTGGCTGCGGCCATCACGCCCGCCTCGTCACCGCTACGGTCCTGGGGGGAGTCGCCGACGGCGTCCCCGCGACGGGGCTGGCCGGACGGGCCGCGACGGCCGGAGAGCCGCGCGGAGACGTACTGTCCGGCACTCTCGTACATGCACTTGGCGTGGATGCGCCGGCACCACACACACGCGCTGCTGCGTTGGCTGCTGCTCGTGGTGACGCTCGACCGCGGTGCCGCCTCGCAGTCGGGCCTGCTCAACACGGATCGACTCATCCTCACCCATCACAGCCACAGCGTCACTGGTGTCCGCTTCGACGCCTCCAGCTGCGACAGCGTCGTGTGGACCACCGAGGCGGGCACGTCGGTCGGACACGGCTTCCGCGAGCTCCTCGCCGGAGACAACGAGGAGGCGCTCGCCACGCAGGCGACAGAGCGCAACTTGGCCACCGCCGCCTTCACACTCGGGCTGGCGGCCCAGCAGGATCGCCTGCGGCTGGCGACGCACCACGCGGAGCAGCCGCACACCCCCGTGGTGGTCGCGGCCGTGGCGGCGAAGGCGGTGCTCGAGAGCCGCCCGCGGTGCGGGGTCGCGGCCAACGCCGCGCCGTCGAGCCACCCGCACCTGCCCTTCTACCTCCTGCGCCACCGCGACGGCCACCTCGACCTCTACCCCTTCGCCTCGCAGGAGTGCGTGGCAAGCTTCTGCTGCGCGCTGCGACACGGCCAAGGCAGCCCCACCAGCGCCACGGCCTCCGGCGGCGACGGCGGTGACGCCGACAAGAGCGCTTCTGCGTGGCTGGCATGGACGCCGGCTGCGGTAGCGCCGCTCGTGCATGGCCGCGGCCTGCCCCCGCCGTCCTCCCCCGGGGTGGGTGCTGCGGGGGGTGTGTCCACGCGGCGGGTGGAGCGGTACGCCGTCACCCCTGTCGCATTCTCGCCCAACGGGTACAGCATCGCCGTCGGGCTCTCCGACGGCTCCATCGTTGGCTGGCGCTTCGCCGCCGCGGCGGTGGAGAGCCCGCCCGCCTTCCACTTCCCTCAGCTCTTCACCGCGTTCGGCGTGCGGGCGTGCACCTTCTGCGGTGACCGGAGTTCGCTGTTGGTGGCGGTGGGGGTGGCTCGGGAGCCACACGGCCTCCACGGCACAGGGGCAGCGGCGTCCTGCCGCGCAGATGCCCGGACGGCGGCGGCGGCGTCGCCGACCGTGTCCAGCACCGCCTCTCGCCAGGCCTCCACGCAGCTTGACGCTGGAGAGATGGTGGGCGAGGTGCTTGTGCTGGACACGATGCTGGACACCGGCGCTGTCACGGCGCGGTGCGCGCTGCCCTTCACCCCGACCTACGCGGTGTTCCTCACATCCCTCCGCGCGGTGCTGGTGGTGTCGGTGGAGGGCAAGCTTGCCACGTACGCGGTGGCCACGGGGAGACTGGCGGTGCTGGGCACCGTGCCAGTTGCGGCGGTGCTGCGGTCCACGCTTGGGCCGACGATGGGGGCTGCCGCCGGCGCCGCAAGTGCGGTGCGCGACAGCGGCGCCGTGCACATCACATGTGTGGCCCGCAGCGCCTACGACCCGCTCGTCGCACTCGGCACCTCCAACGGTCTTGTGCTTCTCTTGCACATGCGCCACATCAGCGCGGCGATGGCGCGCGCCGAGCGCCGCATCCGCGAGGACGGCGCGGACGTCTTTGTCTACTACCCGCCCACCGCGTCGGCTGGCTACGAGGGTGTCACAGCCGGCGGCGGCAGTCGTAGGGATGGGAGCAAGCGCCCCGCCGCGCCGCAGCTGACCCGGGGGGATGCCGTGTCGTCGCCGACGAGTGCGGCGGCGCGTATGGCAACAGAGGTGGCGGCGCCTGCAATGGGAGACGACTACATGGATCGTCTCCCTGAGGAGACGGTGTTGAGCGAGGCGACGTGCGTGCAGGTGGCGCCGCACGTGCACCCGCGCTGCGCCGTGGAGGACGTCACCTTCAGCCCATCCATGCTGCTGGCCGGGCTGCGGGATGGCACCGTGATGGCCGCTTCTCTCATCTCACACGCCACACGTGCTTGTCTCACCGCCGGCTGCGCTGTTGCAACGAGTCTGCTGGAGTGCTCCTAGCAATGCTCTCGACCACCCTTCTCGTTGTTCGTGTGTTTTGTGTTGTGTGTTGTACGTGTGTGGGAGTGTGTGCGAGAGTGCACTGAGTCGGGCGTGTGCAACAGCAGTGGGACGCAGTTGCCCCCCTCCCTTCTCGTGTGTCCTTGGGTTGCACCACCTTCCACCGGCGGCGCTCCGTCACGCCGTCCTCCCTCCCTCCCTCCCTTCCTTCCTCTCTTCCCTCCCTTCGCGAGTTGAGAGCTGTGGAGTTGCCCATACAAAGGCACGTAGGCTCGTGCTCTCGCGTGCTGCGGCGCGCATCTGCGTCTGTGTGTCTGTGTGTAATGTGTGTGTGTATGTGCGTGGCGGTGGCTGGATAGAGTTCACAACTCGTACTTCTTCACCTCCACCTCTCCTCTTCTCAGTGGTAGCCAAATAGATCTCCGCCACGCCGACCCGTTCTGCGGGACACGCAACAGCCCGCACGCTTCCTTTCCCCTCTTGCACTGCACACACACCTGTTCTCCTTCTCACCGCACCCCCCCTCTCTCTCTCTCCGCTGATCTCCTTCGCTGCCGCCAAACACACACACACACACACACACACACACACACACATCCACACACATCCACACACATCCACACACGTGCACACACGTGCACACACGTGCACACACATGTACATGTTTGTGTATTCAGCACAGTCCTTTTCTGCTTTCGGCGACGGGCGTCCCTCGCCTCGCTTTCCTTTCCCTCTTTGACACACAGACACACACAGACACACACACACACACGCACAGACATACACATCATCATCATCTCTATACACACACAGTGCTGTGCCTCCCCTTCCCGTAGCAGTGGCGCCATCTCCCGCCACCACTGAAGGCAGTCTAAGGCAGCGGTACAGTCCTCCAATCCGCCTGCCCCCGTCTGCCTGCGTGTCTGTGTGTGTCTCTGTCTTCTGTGGCGGGTGGTACACACGCTCCTTCTCCTCCTCCTCCTCGACACCACCACGACGACGGCCTTGAGAGACGGTGTCGTGCTGTCGGTGTCGGTGTGCCTCCTCCCTCCCCTTCCCCTTCTCTGTGTTCCCCTCCTCCCCTCCTCCCCTCCTCCCCTCCTCCCGCCCTCTCGGTCACCCACGTGTGTGCGCGGGCGACTGTGCAGTGTTCACCGGCCTCGGCCCGTGCGCTTTGTCTTCCTTCAAATCCTCCTCTCTCTCTGTGGAGCAGCGGTGTCTCTCCGTGATACTTCTACACCCCCCGTCTCCTCTCCTCCTGTGTGCACAGCCCCCCCCCCCTCTCTCCTCTGTTCTGTCCCTCCCTCCCCCTTTCTTTCTTTCCTTCGCGTGACTCGGGTCCGTTCACGAGCGCGTCCACTTGTGTGCACACACTTCTTCTTCTTCTTTTGTTTTTACTTTTGTTTTGGTATGTGACGTGCACATCATTCCTTTCCACTTCTTCGCTCTTTACCCCCCCCCTCTCCTTGTCTCTCTCTCTCGCGCGTGCTTCTCTGTGTTGCAGAAGGACTTCTTCTCAGCGTCTTGTGCACATCTCCCGCCGCCTCTCTCACTCGCTCCCGTGTTGTGTGACTGTGCACACACACACACACACACACACACACACACACACAGGCACGCACACAAACCTCGTCGTCTCTGTCTTCCCACTACGACTGGTGTCACCTTCCTTCCTTCCTCTCTCTTTTTTTTTTTTTTTTTTTGCACGTCCCCGTCGTTGCGTCTCCTTTCTCCTCCTCCCCCATCTTTCCTTGTGTGCCTCTCCCCCTGTCTCACCACCTTCCACGGAGGGTGTGTCTGCTGTGCTGCGCTCGCAGCCCTCTCTCTTCCGGCGTTGTGCTCTTCTCTGCTTCTCTCTCTCTCTTTCTCTCTTGGGTATCTCTCTCGGTTACGTGTTGTCGTGCGTCATCCACAACGACACACACACACACACACAAACAGCGACACACAACGACGCACACACACACACACAAAAAAAAAAAAAAAAATAGAAAGACAGACGCTCATCATTTCTTTTTTTTTTATATTTCTCCTCTCTTTTCTATTTTTCTTTTTTCTTTTTGTTACCCCCCCTTCCCTTCTCTCTCTCTCGTTTGCATTCCGCGTCTTCCACCTATCTCCTCTGTTTGTCGACACTTGCTCAGATGCGCGACACGCACCGGGCGCAGACCCCCTCCCCCTCGGCATCCACCACGCGCCACCGCGGACGCGCCGCCAGCGACAACAGCAGCGGCGGCGGTGACCGGAGTACACGTCTCAACACGGCCGTGGGGACGCGCCGGCAGCGGCCGCGTCGTCGTCCAGCTCCCCACCCCCTCCAACATGATCTCCTTGTCCAGCAGCAGCCGCAGCACCCGTGGCGCGGCAGCGACGTGACCGACACCGCCGACAGCACCAGCAACAGCACGAGCCACGTGAGCGGCGGGGCTGCGCAGTGGACAAATGCGCCGCCGGCGTCGCTGCCGCTGCCGCCGAGCGCGGTGGGGGGAGCGGGGCGGACTGCGATTGATGGCGCACCCTGCAGCCCACCCTCGTCCTCCTCCACCGCGGCTACCGCAACGCCGGTGGCGGTCCTGAACGCACTACACGGCTCCGAGGACAAGCGTGCGTTGTCGACTGCCGCGGCGGGTGTCGTGGCGGGACGAGGGACCCCACCGCACCCCTTCGATGCCGCCATCGTGTCTGCTGCCTCGGCATCCTCGACAGCCAGCGACGCGGCGCCGCCGCTGCCGATGTCAGCGCCGCCGCTGAGCTTCCTGCGTGCGGCGGCCCCGTGTCAGCTGCGCAGCCGCGCCTCCGCGCGTGGCACCTCGCCGTCCAGCCCCGGCACCTCCCCGGCATCCCCCCACTACGGCCAGTCGACGACGGCTGCGTCTTCGCGCCCCCGTCGGCTGATGCCCCCGCCCGCCCTGAGGGGCGGCACTGCGGCCTCCACGCGCCGCTCCCGCTCCTGCCCCAACACGCGCAGCGCCGCGGCGGGCGACGCCGCCCTCACCTCCACCTCCTCGTGGGGCATCTTGTCTGTCGGGGCCGCTGCGCGACCGCGGGCCGCCTCGGACGCCACGTACCCCGCCCGCTCACTCCGCAGCGCCGCCACGCAGCCCAGCAGCGACAGCGAGCCGCGCGGGCCCGCGTCGCCGCCGACGCCGACGCCGACGTTCACGCCTCTGGGGCTGTTGAGGGCGTCGCCGCCCTCTGCCACGGTGGGAAGCGGACGCACGTCGGCCGCAACGAGCGGCTCCCCGGTCGCCGCCGCCGTCCCCACCGCCGGCGCTGCTGCTGCGGCCGACGGTGATCAGGACGACAACCCTGAACTCCACATCGGCACTCTCCTCACGCACGAGTTGGACGGCGGTGTGGTGATCGTTGACCCGCGCCAGACCCCCGACGATCTGATATGCGGCGTGTGCATGTCGGTGTGCCGCCAGCCCACAGCGACGACGTGCGGGCATCTCTTCTGCCGTCGCTGTCTGCAGTCGTGGATGCTGTCCAACGTCACTCCCGTCTGTCCACTAGACCGCACCCCCATCCAGGCTGACCAGCTCCACACCGACGCCCGCGCGCAGCGGCAGATCAACGCACTGCCGTGCAGCTGCCCCGCCTCGCTCTCGCTGGCTGCGCAGCGGGAGCTGCTGCGGCTCTCTCCGCCGCACCCTACACACTGCGACAGCGCTGTTGGCGTGTCGGCGGACAACCACAGCGATGCTGGTGACCGCAGAGCCACGTCAACGGCCCCACCGCGATGCAGGTGGACGGGCTGCGTGTCGGACGCCGTCGCGCACCTGCGACACTGCCCGCACGTGCTCATCACATGTCCCTTCGCCACGCACGGCTGCACTGTCCAGGTGCCGAGGTCGGCGATGGCGGCCCACCTGCGTGACTGTGTGGCGGAGCACCTGCTGCTCGTCTCGCAGGCCCTCGTTGCATCCACGGATCAGTGTCGTGTGCTGCAGGCGGAGGTGGAGGTGCTGCGCCAGCGCTGCCCCATGCGCTACCCGAGCCGCACCGCCAACACCGTGGCTGGCACCTTGCCAGCGGGTTCGGAGGCAACCGTGTCCAGCTCCTCCTCTTCTTCCTTGCACGCTGCAACAACCACGACCGGCGCCTACCCTGCTCCGGCTCCGTCCACCACCACCACCACCACCACCGCCGCCGCCGCTCCTCTCATGATGGGCCCGCCCACCTCCGAGGTGTCGCTGGACAGCGGATCGCTGCCGCGTGCTGTGGTGGTGGTGGCAGCAGCGGCGGCGCCGCCTCCCTCGTATGCGCACACTCTGCCAGGCCACCTCCACGCGCCACCGGTGGCGGCATCTGTTCTCGTCCCCGCGACCGCGCATTGGGCCCCCACCACTGCTGGCGCCATCGACGGTGGGACGCGGCTGGCGGCGCAGTCGCCCGCTGGTGGACACGATGCGGCGACCTCGCCGAGGCCGGGAGGGACGCCGCCGCGTCGTGTGCCGTCCCCGGTGTTCGTGGCCGGGCCGGGCTCTGGTGCGGGTGCTCTGGTCGCCACCACCGCCACCGCCACCACCGGCCCCGCTGCCGCACCCCTGGTGTCACCGCCGCCACCGCGGATGCCCCTCAGTGCCCGCGGTGTCGACCGCTTCGTGTGGGTCATCACAGATGTTGCGCTGCTGCAGGCGCCGTGCTACAGCCGCCCCTTCACCTCCCATGGCATGCTCTGGTACGTCGGCATGGACACCTCCGCCACGTGGGAGCAGTGCGGCGTGTACCTCTTCGCTCAAGGCCATGAGCACCGCGTCGACTTCCGCGTCATGTTGTATCATGAGGACCCCGCACGGGATGTCGTGCACGTTGTGCGCGACTGGCGAGAGGACTACATCGGCAAGGGGTGGGGACCGCTGCGCTTCATCAACCGCTTCACCCTGGAGCACGACGGCTTCCTCGTGCGCGGGTGCCTACGCGTCGGTATCGAAGTACTCGGTGACCCCTACTGAGCGTGTCTACACGTGTGTGTGTGTGTCTTCATGTGTGTGTGTCTTCATCTGTGAATCGCTTGGTGTACGTGCGCTCCGCCTCGGAGTATGCGGCCGTCTCGCGTCCGCTCCTCTCCACCGCCCCCCACCCTGCTACGTGAGCACCCATCACCATCGCTTGCCACTGTCTCTCTCTTTCTTTGACTTTTCCCTTCCCGTTCTCCTCTTCCTCACATTTCTTCCTCCGTTTTTTTTTTTTTTTGTTATCACTCTCTTCGAACGCTGGCTGTAGCACAGGAATGCCCCACAAGGTTGCGGCTCTCGGTGGTGCCGGTGCGGGGGGTGCATATGTGCGTGTGCGTGTGCGCGTGTGTGTGTGTCTTTGATTTTTTTTCTTTTTATTTTATTTGTGTGCACATTTGTGTGTGTGTGAGTGCGTGGGTACGTGCTTGTGTGTCCGATGTACGCTGCACGTGGCGCTTGTTCTCGCCGTCTCTCTTCATCAGTACCACCGCGCGCGCACAACGTCGTGTACGCCGTCGTGGACTCTCCTTCCCTCCCTCGCCTCTCTTTCTCTCTCTCTTTGCCTCTCTCCACACGACGCCACCGCCGCAACTTTTTTTTTTTTGCTCTCTATCTCTCCCTCGCTGACAGTTGTGTGTGTGTGTGTGAGACGTGTGTTCGTTGGCGCGTACATCTTTTTTTTTTTTTTTTGTTAGTTAGTTTTGTTTAGTTTACATATATATATATGTGTGTGTGTGTGTGTGTGTGTGAGTGTGTGTGTCCACCCATCTCTCTCTTCTTGTTCTCTTTCTCGTCGTTCCTTCCCCCCCTCTCTTCCCCGTGTTTCTCCGTACATCTGTGCTTAGTGGATCGCTTCGATGGTGTCGATCGCCTCCGTCGTCTCGTCTTCTCCGCTCTCGCGGTTGGAGGGCCGCGCCTGCAGTGAGAGAGAGAGCGAGCGAGAGAGAGAGACGTTCTCAACCAGTCTTGCGTTTTTTTTTTTTTGAATTTGCTTCATCTTCTCCCCCCCTCTGCACCACACTTTTCCTTCACAAACACACACACACACACACACACACACACATGGACACAGACACGCACCCAGGCGGATGTACGCACTGCAGAGTGGTGAGGGTGGGTGTTGCTCTGCTGACTTGCGTGCTTGTCTGTCTACAGTTGCATGTGTGCGTGTATGTGTGTGAGCAGTGTGTGTATGTGTGTGTGTGTGTGTGTGTGCAATGTGTGTACGTGTGTGGATGTGCATATTTTTGGGTCCGTGGTGATGGAATCAATGAGGAGGGCAAGAGTGTGCTCCCACAAGTAGACTTGTCTTCTCTCCCTTCTCTTTTTTTTTTTTTTTGTTATCTTGAGAGTTTGTCCGCCCGTATCGTGTGTGTGAGTGTGTGAGTGTGTGTTCGTCTGTGCTTCAGAGGGGGGACGTCACCGTGTGATACGTGCTTCCCTCCCCCCTCCTTTCTCCCACTCGCTGCGCTACAAGTGTGTGTCCACCACGCCGGCAGCGGCGCATCTCCGCTCTGTCTTTCTTTTTTTTCTCTTTCTTTTCCTTCTCGACATTTGCTCTCTCCAGTGTTTGTGTGTGTTTGTGTGTGTGTGTGTGTCTGTGTCTGTGTGTCTGTGTGTGAGTGTGTGCTCCACTCAAAAAAACTCTCTCTCTCCGACTTCCACTGTAAGCGTCGCTACGACTCCCGCTTCCTCGCCATCTCTCTCCGTCCTCTCCCGCCTCTCCGTTGTTCTCCTCCGCCATTCTCGAGTGTGCGCTCTCATCCGCCAGCATGTCATGTGTGTGCAAAGGTCCTTCTTCGTTCGTGTCTCTCTGTCTCCCTCTCTCTGTGTCAGCATGGGATGCATGTGTACACAAGGTGCGAGAGAGAGAGCGTGTGTTTTGTGTATGTGTGTGTGTGTGTGTGTGGGTATGTTTTTTTTTTTTTTTTTTTTGTTGTTGCTGCCGTTGGTTCTGTCATTTGGCTCGTTGTTGTTGAGGCGCCGTGTTGGCGGTCAACTCTTTTAGTTTCCTTCACGTACGCAGTCCGGCGCTCTCTCTCTCTCTCTCTGTCTCTCTGTCTCTGTCTCCTCCTTCTCTCTCTCTCTCTGCACCGCCGCCGCAGCAGCAGTGCAGCTCCACTTCTCTCGCTTTTTAAATTTCGGGTGTCCACCGCCCCCCCTCCTCCTCCCTCCTCTCTCTGCCTTACCGTGTGCACACATACACAGACACACATGTGCACACAGATATTCTCTTAAACTAGCAGACAAACACACACAGAAACACACACACACAAAAAAAAAAAAAAGGAAGCACGCTCGTAGTGGAGGTGCCATTCATGTGTGTATGTGTGTGTGTGTGTGTGTTAGTGAGAGAGTGAGTGTGAGTGAGAGAGAGAGGAAGAAGAAGAAGAAGAAGAAGAAGATGCTGTTTTTTTTTTTAATTTTTCATTTGCAGTGAGCGAACTGTATGATAATGGAGCGATCTTTCCCTCCCTTCCCTCCCAACCTCTCTGTGCTTGTCTGTCTCTCTCCCTCTCACCCACTGCGCGTAGGACGCCGTCGATGCGTGTCTGTGCGTGTATGTGTACGCGAGGAAGGGTGCATGGAACTCACCAATGTCATCAGATGCAGCTACACACACAAACACACACACACACACAGAGAGACACGTATCTGAAGAATTGTGGGCTCTGTGTGCCTCCCTCTCGCTTTCGTTTCGGAGAGGAAAAGTGAGTGTGTATGTGTGTGAGTGTGTATGTGTGTGGTGGCGGAGGGGGCTGAGGAGGATGTGCTCGGTCAGACACCACTGCGAGCGACGTTCTCTCTCTCTCTCTCTCTCGGCCACATGTGTGCTCGCACCCACGCAGGCAGGCAGGCATGCAGGCAGGCAGCAGCAGCAGCGGGAGAGACACAATGAGGCCTCATGCAGGAGGTGGAGCAGCGCTCTCGATATGTTCCTCCTTTCTACGTCTGTTCTCATCTCCCACCCTCTCTCCGTCGCGCTCTCGATGTCTCACTCCTTCACTCCATACACACACACACATATACGTACATATGTGCTTGAACACGGATTCTGCGTCTCGCGGCGCCAGCGGTGCATCTCCTGCTCCTTGCTCCGGCTCCACGCTTCTGCTTCTTCCTCCCCCGCACAGTTCTCGGCTGTCATACGACAGTGTGGTTGAGTGTGTGAGTGTGTGCGTGTGTGTGCCAACCTCACAGCCGCTTCAGCGCGTCGAGGCATGCTGCGCCGGTGCACACCGCTCCTCATCGGCGTCGAGGGCGACGCCTTCGTCTCGGTCATCAAGGACAAGCAGTACCTCGCCCATCGTCTTGCTCTGGTGGGGAAGGCGGACCCCAACTTTACACCGCAGCGCATGTCGGAAGATGATGTGAAGCGGTTCACCACGTCGCTCGGCTCGGCGGAGGCGCTCTTCAACAAGCAGGCGGGCGCGATGCCGACGAACGTGGTGGATGAAGAGACGGGCCGCGTCATTGGGAGTACGCAGCTGGACCCGACTCGCTACGGCGACTGGGAGGTGAATGGCCGCTGCTACGACTTCTAGTGTGTGTGTGTGTGTGTGTACGTGGTTACAGAAGGGGGGGAAGGCGAGGAAGGAGAGTCACCGCGCACCCGTGCCGTACAGGGGACACCTCCTCTCCTCTCCGCGTGCTTCTTCTCTCCCTCCTCCCTCTTCCACACACACACACACACACGTGTGCTGGCACGTGTGCTGGCACATACATAGCACATGGGTCGGTGTGTGAATCGAGTGGTCATCAGCTGTCTCCTCCGCTCGTCTTGCTCTCTGTCTTCACTCTCTCACCCCCCGGTTGGTCACAGCGTCATGGCTGACATCGTGCGCAGTCTCCTCCCTCCGCACAGCAGCGCCAGTAACCTCCATCGTGACTACGAAACGTGTGTGTGTTTGTGGAGGGGGACGAGACGGGGGAACATGAAAGGAGAGACAGAGAGAGTGAGAGAGTGGATGGAGTGCGGGTCACTCTGTCCCCCTCTCTCTCTCTTCTCCTTCTGCATCTCTCTCGTCGGCCATCACACAGACACACACGGAGGCGAGCGCAACGCGTGAACAAAGGGGACAATCTAGTGCCCGCGGTGGTGTGCACCTGCCTGTGCGAGTCAGCGCCAGACCTTGGCACACTCGTGGTCGATGCCTCCCCATTCCCTCACAACTCCCCTCTCTCTCCCTCTCTTTCCCCCCTACCCAATGCAATGCTCTCCACCTTCGTTTCCACCATCACACACACACACACACACACACACAGAAAGAGAGCGAGAGAGAGAGAGACGTTTTTTTTTTTTTTACTACTTCATTTGTGTTACATCGCCCTCGGCACTGCTTCTGTGGCTCATCCTTCCTCCACCTCCGACCTCCACCCGCTTGTTGCTTCACCGCATCTTCCACCCCACTCACTTTTTTTTTTTTTTTGGTATATCGGTCACTGTTCTCGTGTCTCTGTGTGTGTGTGTGGACGTGCGGTGGCGAAGATGTCGATGCAGCTCTTCAGCTTCGGCCACCCGTGCGAGCACCAGCTCCATCGCACGTGCATCGGCGGCTCTAGCTGTCCGCTGAACGGGTACCCGGACACGTGGTGCTGCAGTTACATCAAAGGCAAGATCAACTTCAAGCGCGATCGTCCTTGCGAGGGTGTGCGGTGCCACTGGGACTTCGTGCACCCCTCGCAGAGCCAGTTCGATGAAGTGACAAAGGTGTTGGAGGAGAGCCGGCCGATCGCGGCCAGTCTGGATGAGGCGGGTGTGACGCAGCTCCTCTCCTTCAGCATCAGCAACCCGCACATTATCGATACGGTGCAGTGCGCTCTGCACATGATGCGTCGACCACCTAGCTCGTGTGCGCGGCGCGTCGGCCAGCTCCTCGCCTACGCCGCTGTCCTGGCGGGGAAGGAGGAGGTGTTCGTGCAGCTCCTCAAGACGATGAAGAAACCGGTGGACGACTACGTGCTTGGTGCATACGCCTACCTCACCCAAGGGAGGGAGGCTGGCGGTGCCGGCAAGGGAGGCAAGAGCGGCGGTGGCGGCGGTGGCGGTGGCGGCGGTGGTGGCGGTGCGGCGGGCAAGAAACTGGTGAAGAAGAAGGACGAGAAGGCGGACATCACCGTCTCGCTGGCCGCCATCATGGTGGAGCTGATGTACGCAGCACTCAGCCTCGGCGGTCAACTCGTCGACCGCGAAGACCAGCACGTGCTGCAGGCCATGTTAATCAAGGCCCTCGCCACTTACCCCAAGAATGACAAGCGCCACCAGGATATGCTGGCGCGGGCGATCGCCAAGTACGGGCAGCGCAAGCTCGAAGATGAGGAAGAGGCCGCCGCGAAGCGGGAGGCCGCCAAGCGCGACTCCGCCGCTGCTGCCGCTGCTGCTGCTGCTTCCACTACCGACGCTGCTGCAACCGACGCTGCTGCCACTGATGCCGCTGCACCCACCGACGCCGCTCCACCCACCGCCAGTGCTGCTGCTCCCACCGATGCCACTGCACCCACCACTGTTGCCGCTGCACCCACCAGTGTTGCCGCTGCACCCACCAGTGTCGCTCCTGCTCCCCCCGTCGTCGCCGCCTCGGACACCGCCGCCACGGCCGCCACGGCCGCACCAGTCGCTGCAGCCAAGGAGGCCGACGCAGCGGAGCCCTCCGTCCCGACCGCACCAGCTGCCGCCACCGAGGCGACAGCGCCGCCAGCCGCCATGGAGGGGTCTCCTGCTGCTCCCGTGAGCACCGCTGCTGCTGCGAAGGACAGCAGCCCCGCCGTGAAGACCCCCGCCACCTCGCCGAGCAGCGCCCCCGCCACGGCGGTACCGGCACCAACGCCGGCACCAGAACCGGCACCGACGCCAACGACCACCGAGAGTCCTGCCCAACCCGTCTCTCTGCCCACGGCGGCGGACGCTGCGGCTGCCCCGGCCACCTCGCCTGCACAAGGCTCTGCGGTGGCTGCCGCAGCCCCCACACCGGCTCCCCCAACACCGGTGCGAGCGGCGGTGTTGAGCACGGCCCGTGTGCCGGCTCGGGTGACCACTCCCGTGGCCGCTGGACTGGCGCGGGACCCCGCGCAGACAACGACGCCATCTGCTGCTGTTGCTGCTGCTCGGCCAGCGGCCCCGCCTCCGGGGGCGGTGGTGGGGATCAGCAAGGCGTTGCCGTTCCTCCTTGCGCAGATGAAGAGTGTCCTCGGCGAGCCCGCAACGGTCTGGCCCGTGTACGACCCCGCCGCCCACACGACGCAGATGTACACCTGCGGTGGTCTCTTCGCCGTCGACCCGCTGGACGACGACGTCACCGCCGCGCCGTTGGGCAGGGCTGCCAACAAGGCACCTCCGCGGCCCAAGTCCCCCGTCACGGCGTCGCCGGAGCCGCAGCGCGGCTTCGCAGGGATGAAGCCCTTCGACCTGCTCCAGGCGCTCGCAGGGGTAACAAAGAAGCAGGGGCCGCCGCCGGAGCAGTTCGGCGACCGTGCGCGCACCGAGCGCGCCAAGTACTGGCTCGGGGACGGCGACTCCGCCTCGAACAACGGCGGTGACGTGGGCGGTGGCGAAGTACACCCATTCTCAACGCCGAAGCACGAGCGAAGCGGCAGCCCCGACTCGTGGGAGATGGAGGACTCAGACATCGAGTCGTCCTTGTACTCGTCCTTCTACTCGTCCGACTGACGCCGCGGCGTCGCGTCATGTGGGATTGCCACGAATAAGGGAGTGAGGATACTGCTTTTCTTTTGTTGTTGTGCGTGCAGCTGCGTGCGTGCGTGTGTGTGTGTGTTGGTGTTGTGTGTTGTGTGTTTTGTGTGTAGATTGGTGTGCTGGTGTGTTTGAAAGAGAGAGGGAGAGAGCGGCTCACGCACTTCAGTGCCGTCTCCGTCCCTCCCGTCCCCCCCCCCGTCCCGTCCCCGACTCGGTGCGTGTGTGTGCGTGCGTAGGTGCATCTTGCATGGTGCTCTACCTTGTCCCTGTGCCACCACTCATTCTCCTCCCCCTCCTCTTTCCTCCTCTTCTTGCATGTGACTGTCCACACCCCTGTCACACCACACATCACACACACACACACACACACATCACACATCACACGTGTACACCCATGCAAGTTAATTCAAGTCTTCTCCTCTTTGTCTACGCCAAACACCGAAGAAGAAGGTTCGACGCTGCTGTGCCCCTCCTCCTCTCCTCCTCCTCTCCTCTCCTCTCCTCCTCCTCCTCCTCCTCCTCCTCCTCTCTCACAGCAGCGGTGGCGTAGTGACGGAGCAGCACCCCCTCCACCACCTCCACCATCTCCATCATCCACCTGCGACGGCGACACAGCTATATTACTCGCTCGTGCCATTAACTCTGCCAGCGAAACAATGTCCGACTACGGTGACGCGCCGAACCACGGCGACGGCGCTGGGCCTCGCGGCGACGCCCCGCACCACGGCGACGGCGGCTACGGTGGCCCCCGTGATGGAGGCTACCGCGGCGACCGCGGCTACGGCGGTGGTGACCGCGGCTACGGCGGTGGTGACCGCGGCTACGGTGGTGGCGACCGCGGCTACGGTGGCGGCGACCGCGGCTACGGTGGCGGCGACCGCGGCTACGGTGGCGGCGACCGCGGCTACGGCGGCGGCGGCGGCTACGGCGGCGGCGGCTACGGTGACCGCGACCGCGGCTACGGCGGTGGTGGCGGCGGCTACGGTGGCGGTCGCCACGGCGGGCTCGGCGCCAACCTCAACCGCATCGACTGGGACGCCGTGCAGAAGGTGGCGACGCAGTGGAACTTCTACAAGCCACAGAAGCCACGCAGCGAGGAGGAGATCGCGGCGTGGCTGCGCGAGAACAGCATCACGATCTACGGCGACCGCGTGCCGCAGCCGATGCTGGAGTTCTCGGACCTGGTGGCCCCCGACGCCATCCACCAAGGCTTCATGGACGCCGGCTTCCAAAAGCCAACACCGATCCAGTCCGTCTCCTGGCCCATCTTGCTGAACTCGCGCGACATCGTTGGTGTGGCCAAGACCGGCTCCGGCAAGACGATGGCCTTCATGATCCCAGCGACGCTGCACATCATGGCGCAGCCCCCGCTGCAGCCCGGCGACGGCCCCATCGCCCTCGTCCTGGCCCCGACCCGCGAGCTGGCGGTGCAGATCGAGACGGAGACGCGCAAGGCCCTCACGCGGGTGCCGAGCATCATGACGACATGCGTGTACGGCGGCACTCCGAAGGGGCCGCAGCAGCGTGCCCTCCGCGCCGGAGTCCACGTCTGCATCGCCACGCCGGGCCGCCTGATCGACCTGCTGGAGATGAACTGCACGAACCTCCTCCGCGTCACCTACCTCGTGCTGGATGAGGCGGACCGGATGCTCGACATGGGGTTCGAGGATCAGATCCGAAAGATCTGCTCGCAGATCCGCACGGACCGCCAGACGCTGATGTTCTCGGCGACGTGGCCGCGTGAGATTCGAAACCTCGCCGCCAGCTTCCAGAAGGACTTCGTCCGCGTGCACATCGGCTCGGAGGACCTCGTGGCGAACGCCGATGTGCAGCAGCACGTCTTCGTCGTCGAGGGCTACCACAAGGAGGAGAAGCTGGAGGAGATCCTTCGCCAGATCGGCCCTCAGCGCGCGCTGGTGTTCGTCAAGACGAAGAAGTCGTGTGACGTTCTGCAGGACCGTCTCGGCCGCGCGCTGCGGCAGACGGTGCTGGCGATCCACGGCGACAAGCTCCAGTCGAGCCGCGACTACGTGCTCGACCGCTTCCGCAAGGATGATCGTGCCATCCTCGTCGCCACCGACGTGGCGGCGCGCGGGTTGGACATCAAGAACTTGGATGTCGTTGTGAACTACGACATGCCGCTGAACATTGAAGACTACGTGCACCGTATTGGTATGTTGGATTGAGTTCTGCCACATTGGCGTCTCCATCACACACCGTGTCGCTCACCCCGACACGCCTCCACCACGTGCGCATCCACGCACCCACGCCTGCCTTCCCCTCTTCTCTCCCTCCCTTAGCACTGCGTGTCTAGGTGAGTGTGTGGGTGTGCATGTACACACGTGATTGTGTGTGTGTGTGTGTGTGTGTGGCTACACAGCCTCGTTCGTTCTCTTGCGTCCTCACAAACACACAAAACGCACCCAGAGAGACACACACATCACACATCACACATCACACATAACACACACACACACACACACACATTCACGCAGATGCACATGGGCAGGCAGCGGTGCGTCGATGCGCACGTGGGGGAGCACTTGACCCACCCCCGGTGACGCATGACCGCCTCGGCCTCCTTCCTTCCTCTCTCATCTCTTCTACTCGTCGTGCCCAGCTCCCCTCCTCTCCCCTCCTCATCCCCCACCACGTCTGTCATCGACTTACCACCCTCCCACTCTTCATCACGAGCTCGCCGTATGTGTGTCTGTGTCTGCGTCTGTGTGCCACGTGCTGGACTACCGGCGCATGCACACGGCGGTGGGGAAGGATGATGAGCGTACGCCGCCAGTTGGGGCGAGTGCATCGGAAGGGCGAGGTGCCTTCGACGCGGAGAGGCGTGCGTATGGGGTGAGGAGGGTAGGAGGAAGAGCGTCGTCGCTGCTCCCCCCACCACCACCACAACGTGTATGTGTATGTGTGTGTGTGTGTGTGTGTGTGTGGGGCGTGTGTGTCGACTCTCTCCACGGATGGGTGCTGGGCAGGCGAAAGACGAAGAGAACGGGAGAGATGGTGGGACATGAGGTGTGTCATCGATTTGCTTTCATAGATTCTCTAATACCTAACTAACGCCCCCCCCTCCCCCCCTTAACACACATGAACACATACACACACACATACATACACACGTTCTTGCGCGTATGTGTGTGATGTGTGTGTGTGTGTGTGTATTTATGTGTGTGTGTATACCTTGGATCAGCTGAACAATTGTTTCGTATCTCATCTTTTTTTTTTTTTGTTGTTGTTGTCGCATCGTCGCGTTGTTGTGGTTTGTGTGTGTGTGTGCATGTGCGTGTGCGTCTCGATGGGCCAGATGCTTCTCGGTGACCGTCTCCGCACATGTGCGTGTACACGTGGAGCCGAAGGTGGGCGAGACCGACACTCGACGACAGTCGCGTATTCATTCATTCTTTTTTTTAGTCTTCACGCCAACGTGCGTATTGCCTCTCTCTACACGTAACGTGGTACATGTCTGTGTGTGTCTGTGTGCTGTTAGCGATTTGTCTCTCTCATAGGTCCTCACATACACATACACACGCACACACACCGACATACCGACACACCGCTAGTCTCTGTGGGTCTCTGTGGGTCTGTGCGCGTGTATGTGTGTGCCGGTGTGTAGGAGAGAGACTCTCCTGTCGCTGTTCCTCATGCTTGTAGGCCAACCACCACCACCATCTCTCCTCCTCTCAACGTGCTGCGGCTGCACGCGTACGTCGGCGCAGACCAGCTGTCCGTGTGCTCCGGTCCGTCTCCACGAGTGGTACGAGGATGAGTTTTTTTTTTTTTCAAATGTGTTTTGTCAACACTTCCATGTCAATTCCTTCCCCCCCGCTGGCGTCAGACACACACACACAGACAGACACACAGACACACACGCACACGCACACGCACATACACGCACGTAGAGGTAGTCTGCGGATGAGCTCACTCGCCTTCTTCTCCACTTCATGGATGAACATGGCTGCGTGCACATCGCTTGTCTGACCTAGAGAGGCGTGCCTCATGGGCGGAGAAGGTTGTCGTAGGAGCCCCTGCGTTTGCATGTGTACGTGCTCGTGTGTGTGTGTATGTATGTGTGTGTGTATGTTCTTGGTGTATGCATGGCAGCGGCTGCAGTTATGGTGGTTGTGTGTGTGTGTGCGCGTGCGTGACAGGAGGCCTTGGTCACCAGTGGGCTGCTGTTCAACGTCTTTGAAAGCAGTGACGCGGACCGACCGCGGCGGTGTGCACGCAGTCTGTGTTTGCCGGGATGTCGCTCGTTAGTGTGGGTCTGGACTCGTTCTTCTGCGAGCCTGTGCATGCGTGTGAGGTGTGTCGCAGTGTGTGTGCGTCGGTGTGTTTGTGCGAAGTTGGTGAGAGAGGGAGGGAGGGCGGGCAGCGAGGCGGAGGAGGCGCTCCATCCATCTGGCAAATCACTCGCCTTCTGTCATCCCGCACGTGTGTTGAACTCCTTCTCTTCTTCCATCATATGTGTTTTGACGTGTGTGCGTGTGTGTACGTGTGTGTGTGTGTGTTCAGGGCCGACGCTAACTTACTCGCCGCCGACAGCCTCGCCCCCCCCCTTCCTTGTGTCCTTCTCTCTGCCGGCGCACTCAGCGCGTACCACTCTGCATCTTCTCGGCCCACTGTTCAACGCTTGTCGATGTGGACCGCGAGAGACGGGCGGATGTGGTGCTGTGGCTGTCACGGTGCTCTGCTCACGAGGGGGCGCCTGGTGAAGAGGAGGGAGGGGTGAGTGAGGCTACCCAAGAGAGGGGGCTCTGTGTCGTCCAGCGGACCTTGCACCAGCACGCACATACATGCACACATACACATACACGTACGCAGACACACACGCACACGAGTTGATGTGTCTGTGTGTGTGCGTGTGTGTGTGTGTGTGTGTGTGTGTGTGTGTGTGATGGGGCTTGGGTGACGGAGATCGGTGTTTATAGCATCAAGGGTGCGGAGAGGCACGCACACGTGCCCCATGCATGCTCCCACGTACAGGCACACACACACGCACAGACGCATCCACACACACACGACAATGAGAGCGCAGGCACACGACTCAGAGAGAGAGAGACACATACGCACGCACACACGCACACACACGAACGCACAGAGTTGGGCACGCATCGCACCACCGTCCACCTTGCCGCGAGGACCACGTGTTCACCGGCGGAGGCGACTGTCGGGGCTCGCTTGCTCCGTCCACGCCGCTGTCAAGCGTCCAGAGACGGGGCGCGCCTGGCGCGACAGCAGTGCATGCAAAGAGCTGCAATCGCACATTCACAGCACACGCACACATAGACACATACGAGCAAAGACAGACACACACACACACACGCACACACACGCTCTTCTGCATCAAGCGAGAGGAAGCAAGGAACGCTCCGGTGCAGTGGTGCCACGTGAGTGTTGCTACTCCTGTTCCGGTGTGGCGTACACTTGTGTGTGTGTGTGTGCGTGTGTGTCTGTCTGTCTGTCACACTTTCTTCTGCCTTTTATCATTTTTGAAGTTCTCCCACTCACCTTCGCTTCTCTCTCTCGTGCTGCAGCATCGTTTGTTTACCTCTCTTCTCTCTCTCTGTTTGTGTGCGTCTGTGTGTGTGTGTGCAGACGAGTTTGCACGTGTTTGTGCATATCTCTTTGCACCGCCCTCTTCCTCTCCCTGTCATTGCAGTACATCCCTTCTCTGTCATTCTCTCTCTTTCTCGTTCAGCTGATCTGAGGCGTACACACGCACACCCTCTTCCTCCTCCTTCCACACACACACACACACACCCATGTACACATGTACTCATGCAAGTGCGCTGAACCACACGCAAAGACGCTCTCACACACATATACACACATACACACACAGATAGGTGCATACGCAGCCATTCTCTAACGCTCTCGCACACGCATGTATGCGTGTCGACGCGTTTGCGTATGTGAGCGTGTGTGTGTGTGTGTTTGTGTGTCTGTGTGCGTTGTGTTCGAGCTTGCGTGCACGGGTGGTGCGTACATGTGTGTGTGTGTGTGTGTGTGTGTGTGTTGTACGTGTTTGCGTTCCATTGTTTCACTGTGTTTCTCCCCTCTCCCGCGTTCCTGACTCTCTGTTGGGAAACGAAGACCTCCACCTACTCTCCTCTCTCCTCTCTCCTCTCTCCTCTCTCTCTCCACTCTCTCTCCACTCTCTCGTACCGCTGCCGGTGTATCTCTCGGGCTGCCCTCCTCCTCTGCCTCGTGTACGTGTACGTGTGCTTACGCGTCTGTGCGTATGCATGTGCGCGTGTCTCTCTCTCTCTGTCTCCTCTCTGTGTATGTGCCTCCATCGGGGGACTGCATACACATGTGTTGGTGTGTGCCTGTGTCCTCTGCTGGGGTACGTGTGCATGCTGCTCTCTTGCCCTCTCCACTCCCTCTCCCCTTCCCCCCACATCACACACACACACACATACACGTACGCGTGCGTCTGTGTGTATGTGCATGTCTGTGTACATGTGTGTGGGTATGTACACCCTCCCTTCCTCTCTTCCCCTCTCTCTCTCGCCGCTGTTGTACCACACGTGCAGGTCGTACGGGCCGTGCTGGTAAGAGCGGCGACGCGTACTCCTTCGTGTCCTCGGCGGACAACAGCAAGACCATCCGCGACCTCATCGAGCTGCTGCGCCGCGCGAACCAGGAGGTGGCGCCGGAGCTGTACGCGGTGTGCCAGCAGGCACGCAGCGACGGGCGCAGCGGTCGTGGGTATGGCGGCCGTGGGTACGGTGGTGGTCGCGGCTACGGTGGTGGTCGCGGCTACGGCGGTGGCGGCCGCGGCTACGGCGGTGGTGGCGGCTACGGCGGCTACGGCGGCGGCGGCGGCTACGGCGGTGGTCGCGGTCGAGACTTCGGAGGTGCTCCGGGCGGTGGCGCGCCGCCGCAGGGGGAGAGCTTCAACCCCTACTAACGTGGTCGGCCTGCCTGTGTGTGTGTGTGTGTCTCCCGTCCTCCTTCCCCCCCCGCTCGCCAGCTGTCGTCTACGTCCAGCGCTCTGCACACTCTAGCGGCATGTGCTGCCCCTATGCGCGGCGTATGCGTGAAGAGGTCCGAGCATGGGTGCTGGATGCTGCTGTGCGCGTGTGTGTGTGTGCCAGAGTTTTGTGTATGTGTGTGTGTATGTATGCGCGTGTCCACCGTCCCAGAGCCGTTCAGGCTGGACGACGGCTGCGATAAGGTGCTTGGACACCGATCCGGTGTGGCACAGGCGGGTGGGTCGGGCCAGCATGCTTCACTTGTCCCCCCCTTGCACATGTCTTCGTAAAGTTCCACTTCTTGGTGTGTTTGTGTGTGTGTGTGTGTGTGTGTCGCTCTGTCTTGATGGTCGACTGTTCTCCTGTGCTTCCTCTTCCTCCTCCTCCCCACCCGTCTCTCTCTCTCTCTTGCTGTGCGTGTGTGCGTGCTGAGAGGAGGGAGGGATGTGATGTGATGTGACGTGGGCACGCGGCAAGCAGTGTGTGTGTGTGTGTGTGTGTGTGGCGGTGATGGATGTGTATGTGTATCCATGTGTGTGTTTGGTGTGTGTTGGTGTGTCTAATGCTGTGAGTGTGTCCTCGGGTGTCTCTCTTCGTTTTTTTGTTTGTTTGTTTGTTGACTGCACGTGTTGGTCTCTCTCTCTTTCTTTTTTTTTTCTCTTCGGTCTCGCGTGTGTGTGTGTGTGTGCCGTTCAGCTTCGTCAACTGTTGTCTCAGTGGGCGTGCCTGTGCTTGCGTGTATGTGTGTGTGTGTGTGCGTGTGTGAAGCAACGTTGCTCGACGAGCCTGTTCCCCCCCCTGCACACATACGCACACCTCATCGCCGCTTTGATGGACGTTGGCGGTCTGACGGTGGCCGCGGCGACAGTGGAAGACCCTTCTCCCCTCTTCTCCCCTCATCTACCACCACTCTCCCCTGCGTACACACACACACACACACATATATATCAATCCTCCGCTGCCGTGGTGATGCGCGCGTCTGTGCGTGTGTGTGTGTGTGTGCGTGTGTGTGCGTGAGGGAGTGTGAGTTGACCCACCGAATAGAACAGTTAAGTCCCTCTCTCTCTTCTTCTCGTCTTCTCGTCTTGTGTGTGTATGTCTGTGTATGTGTCTGTGTGTCTGTGTGTCTGTGTATGAGTGGTGCTTGTAAGCTGGCGAGCCAGTGGCAGAGGTGAACATCAGACCAGACGCATGCCCTCCCTTTCTCTCTGTCCACCTCCTTCTCGCTGCTGCCCCCCTCACTCAGCACACCTCCTCCACGGTGTCTGTGTCGCTGCCGGCCTCCCCGTGTGTGTGAGTGGAGGGACGTGTCTCCCTTCCACCCTCTCTCTCTCTGCTTCTTCCGTCTGCTACACACACATCTGTCGTCTCCACGATGGTACGTCTCCCTCTCTCTCCGCCCCTCCTTCTACACACACACACACACATGCACACATACATCCACAGATACACACACGCAGAGCTCCATCCACCACACGAGTCAGGAGGGAGGAGGTGGGCCCACCTTCTTCGATGCCACGGGGCATACCAGGGGCCGACCTCGCCTTCCTCACACACGTCACACGCCGGCTCACGGAGCAGCGGTTGCACGCCTACCGCCCCGCCAGTCGCCGGTCCGCCGCTGCACTGGTGCTGCGCTTCGATGAGGAGACACAGCAGACGCTGACGGCCGCGGTGCACGCCTTCCGCGTCGCTACGGCGCAGACCGGGACGTGCGACGGCGGTGGTGACCGCAGCGGGTCGTCGGCGTCGCTCTGGACGTCTGCCAACGTCGACGCTCTCGCCTTTCTTGAGAGTCTGGCCGCCCGCCACGGAGTGCAATGCGATGGACGCCGCGCCGACGACGTCGTGGACGCCGACGCGCCATCCTCGCTGCAGCTTCTCGTCCTGCGGCGCGCGCACGTGTGTGAGAGCCGGTGGAGCGGGCACGTGTGCTTCCCCGGTGGACGCCGCGACCCCGAGGACCGCGACGACTGGAACACGGTCTGCCGCGAGGCGGAGGAGTCGCTGGGGCTCCCGCTGCGGAGGCGCACCGACTTCTGGTGTCTCGGGCGGCTGCCAGATTGCCAGCTGCGCAGCCGCGTCATGGATGGTCGCGGGCTCGCGCAGGCGCGCTTCGTGTTCCTCCACGTCGGTGCGATGACGCCAACCGTGACGTTCGCCACGCACGAGGTGGAGAGCGCGCGATGGGTGCCGCTGCGTGAGCTGACGGCAGCGCGCGTGCAGCGCGGCCGCGTCGTGCACCCGCTGCACAGCTTTTTGCGTCCACAAGACGCAGATGCGCGGCTGCTGCTCGGCGAGCTCTTCCCCAACACATTCCTTTCCTTTCCGAGTGTCCCGCTGCCCCCGTCGCCGTCGTCGGGGGGTGTCGTCGCTGCGTCCTGGCCGGTGTGGGGGCTCACGCTGCGGTCCACGAACGAGCTCCTCGCGCTTGACAACCGGCAGCCCTTCGACTGGCCGCTTGTGGAGTCCAACAGCCGCGTGCTGCAGTACGCCGTGCTCTTCCCCTTCCACGGCTACTACGAGCTCCTCTACCAATTCTACTGGTGGCGCGCCTGGGTGCTCGCACGGGTGCGCCTCGGCAGCAGCGACGGCAGCGGCACACAGGCGTCGACGGAGCCTCAG
The DNA here is from genome assembly GCA_019188245.1 of Novymonas esmeraldas. Lineage (NCBI taxonomy): Eukaryota > Euglenozoa > Kinetoplastea > Trypanosomatida > Trypanosomatidae > Novymonas > Novymonas esmeraldas. Next base: position 164,453 of record JAECZO010000037.1, on the reverse strand, counting down.
CCACAGCGGCAGCGGCAGCGGCAGCGGCAGCGGCATGCGGTGCTGCACGGGTCCGCGATGGAGCGGCGGTATGCTGTGCTCCCCGCCTCCGCCGATGCAGTGCTCTTCGCCGCGCCGGAGGTGCCGACAGCGGAGCACGTCGTGAGCGTCGTCGCTGTGGTGGTGGTGGTCGTGCTGGCCATGTACGGAGCGGCGGCCGCGATTGCCAGCGTGTGCGCCGCCGTTGGCGCCGCGCTCGGCTTGGAGGCGGCGCTGGAGCGCGAGGCGCAGCGGCGCGCGTACTACGATACGATTGCACCGAGCAGCGTCGCGCGTCCGGCGCGGCACACCACCCCCGCACCGGTGAGCGGCGCACGCGACTCCCCGAGGCCGCCGCTGCACACACGCAGCGCCGTCGCAGACGAGGTGGCGTTGACGGCGGCGCTTGACCAGCACGATGGCGGTGACGACACCGTGGCGGAGCCGCGGCTCCGGGTGGAGGGTCGCACTCCTGCGCCGACACTGCCCTCAGCGTCACCGACACCCGCTCTCGTCTCCGCCGATGCAGCGGAGGAAGGGCTGCTCGTCACGCCCAGCCTGGAGAGGGATCGGCGAGGCACTCCGGCGCCGTCGCACAGAGCTGATGTGGATCGTGCTGCGAGGCCGACACTACCCGCGGCGGCGTGGGTGGAGGGCAGCGGCGAAGGGGAGGAGGACGAGTTGACGGCCATCCTGCGTCGCTACCGGCCAACCCCCGCGGACGCGCGATAGCGGAGACACGCTGACATGTCTGTGTGTGTGTGTGTGTGGCGGTGGCGTCGATGCAGCAGTGGTGGGGCACGGCGACCCAAACACAAAAAATGGATACGGAGCGGCGCCTCGATGGTGCGCGCCTCTCACAGCGACTGCTTCCGGTGCGCACACAGACACACACGCAGACACACATGGAAGAGTGCTCCTCCTTGCGTGTGTGTGTGTGTGTGTGATGTGCTCTATCCCTCCTCCGTTACCATCATCTCTCTTTCTTCGTCTCATGCACACATCTGGCGCGGCTGTGTCGTCCGCTTTTTCTCATTCCACGCACTCGACCCACCTCTCCTCCCATCCTCTCTCTCTCTCCCACACCTGTGTCTCGCACACCTCCTCCCTTCACGCTGCGTCATGCAGCCACACCTGCAATACGCACACACACACACACACACACAAGTGGTACAACAGGTCAAGTCTCCACGTCACGTGGGTCTCTTCAGCTAGTCAGCACACACACACACACACACACACAGATAGATAGGGTCGCTCCTCCCCCCCGGTCGCTCATCATGGACGTCCTCTACGTGACGGCGAGCTGCGCCTTCTTCTTCTACGTCGGCGAGCTCCTCATGCGCCTCGTCGTGGTGCAGTCGGCCAGCGACGCCAGCGCGGCGCGTTGGTGCTTCGCCAGCACCTTCGCCCTGTCCATGTCGCTCTTCAGTGCCGTGCTGGCAGACATGGCAGACGCCTCGCTCTTCTCTTCCTCGTCAGCGGCTGCCAATGGCGCGTCGCCGTCGCGCGTGTCCACACTGCTGCGACTGACGCGTCCGCTCGTACGTGTGAATGCGCAGACCTTCACATGGCTGCTTCTCGGGCTGCTCACAACGGTACTCGTGGTCTGTCCGACCGTCTTCGCCGTGTCCTGCGTGCGCTACACCTTCTCTCGCGGCAAACAGAGTCGCGGTGGCGTGGCTGCGTCACGCGCGACTCAGCAGCGGCGCGGAAGCTCTCGCAGGTCGTCTGTGGGGCGTGGCGCCTTCGTCGGACTCGGGGCGGCAAGTCGCCGAGACGGCAGCCGCGCCGGCTCCGAGCCACGCCAGCCGTTTGATCTCAACGTGGACGACGGCAAGCGCCGGCGTCGGACGTGTGTGCCGCTGCGCTGGGTGCTCGCGTGCCTCCTCCTCGTCTCCCTCATCGCGGCAGGTCTCTGGGTGACGGGCGCCACGCCGCGGTGGGACGTGGCGACGGCGCGCGAGCGGTCTATCATGACCGCGCGGCGTGTCTACGAGCAGGTGCAGAGCCGCGCCGCAGTGCTGCGCATCCCGCGAGAGATCCGTAGCAGCGGCGGCGCCGCGAGCGTCGAGCCGGAGGCCGAGCCGACTCAGCAGGCAGCGGATGGCGTGGCGGGTGGCGTGGCGGAGATCGGTGGCACCGCGGGCGAGCAACCGACGCCGCCACTGCAGTCACCCAAGTCCCGCTTCTCCCTTGCGGGCACTGTGCCCTCCGTCCCGGCGCTCATGTCGGACCTGCACATGTTCGTGTGCGCCATCACCTCCCGCGTCGCTACTGTCGGTGTCGCCATGATCGGTCTCCTCTCCGGCTACGCCGCCATCACCTCGCCGTGCCTCTTCCTGGCTCCCTACACGTACTGGCGCGGCCGCGAGGACGAGCTGCGGCGTGCCCAGCAGAACTTCAACAAGAAGCTGTGCTACGTGCTCAGCGGCTGCGGGGCAACACAGCGCCGCATCGCGTCGCTGCAGTACGGCGTGCTGCACGAGGAGTGGGCCTCGCCGGCCTTCTCTGCCAACACACCAAGTCCGCACCGCGCCGTCGAGGACGCGCCGAGCTCCTATCGCGACTCGCCCTACCCCCACGCCGGCAACGGCAGCGGCGCCGCCGACCCGTGGCAGGCGCACGGCTGCGCGCACCCCTCGTCTTCCCCGGCGCCTCAGTCGCGTCCGCTGCCGCTGCCGCAGCAGCAGCAGCAGCTGCAGCGCAGCCCGCACGCGGCCGCTAGCGCGCAGCCGGCCGCCAGCGGCGCGGTGGACTGGATCCACAAGAAGCTCTCGACCGCCGCGCACGTCGTGGTGGGCGGCGCTGCTGCCATGAACGCCGACGGCAGCGGCGGCCGTGTGTCTCCAAAGAGTCCCACGTCCGCGATGAGCAGCCCGGCCATGTCCCGCCACCGCGCGGTGGCGCGCATCGTGGCGCTGCGTGCGGAGTCGGCGGCCTCGCGCTTCCTTGGCCTCTCCCTCTACCTCCAACTGCACGAGGTGGAGGGGATGCTGCGCGAGGCGCGGCGGGGGGCCACGTGGGTGGGCCGGTGGTACGCCAGCCTCGGCGTGGGCATGGCGCTCTACTCGGTCGTCAAGGTGGGTCTCACGGTGGCCAGCTTGTGGCTCTTCCGGTCCTCCACGCAGGACCCCGTCACGCGTGCCGTGACGCTGCTGGAGAGCGCCTTCATCTTGCGGCGGAGCGACAGCCACGGCGGTGGTGGTGGTGGCCACCACTCCTTCTCTGTCACCGCCGTCGAGGTGAGCGCGCACGCCATCCTTGCCCTCGCCCTGGTCATGAATGCGTGGATGGTGCTGAACGCAATCCGCGGCGCGCTCCTCGCCCTCTTCTATCTGACGATGTCCTTCAGCGGCTCGGCGATCGGACGACCCGAGACAGTCGCCGTCGGCCTCTCCATGATGGTCGGGCTCTACTTCCTTGGCCAGCTCGTCCTGCTGCGCGCATCGCTGCCCGGGGCGGCGTCAGCGGCACCCGCGGACGGTGCCGACGCCGCCGCGAACAACGTGCTCCTCGCCGTGCTCGGGTCGCTGCCGTACTACTACTACCAGCGGCTCAGCGACTGGTGCTTCCTGGCCGGGTGCTGCGGCGCCGTCGTTGTGCGCGGGGTGGTCTTGCGGGACACGGTGGCATCGGTGGTCCGCACCGCCAGCGGCGGCGAGTAGCGGTGGTGAGGACGGCGACTGCGGTGAGGAGGGAGCAGCTCACCGACACCGACACCGACACCGACACCACCTCCCTCCCCCACATCCGCATCACGTACTGCGCGCGCCTCGTCCAGTCTCCCTCCCCCCCTCGCTCTCTCACTCACGCACCTCGGCGACCTCCCACCGTCGCTCCACATCAGCACGTTGCGCTCGTTGTGCGTCTCGTCGCTCTCTCATTCGATGGCCTCTGTCGGCCTCCTTTTCTTTGTGTTTTTACTCGCTTCCTTTTGTGTGTGCGTGCGTGCGTGCGGGCGTGCGTGTGCTTGTGTGCTTGTGTGTGCTTGTGTGGGCGGTGGTGCGCGAGTGTGTGTGTGTGTGCGCTGCTGTCTCTCTCTCCTCTCTCTCCTCTCTCTCATGTCTCTCGCTCCTTCACTCGCTCCACTCGGCGGCGGGTGCATCCATGCGCGTATGCGCGCGTGCTCCTCTGTGTTTTGCTGTTTCTTTCTTTCTCGCTCTCATCAACATATCGCCTCCCTCCCTCCTCCCCAGTCACTCCCTCTCTCTCCACACACACACACACACATTGACACACATTGACACACATTGACACACGCATCGCGCGCGCAGCTGTGCAGCGTGTCCTCGGCGACTACGGCGTCGACGCGCTCTCTTTCTATCGCTTTCCCATTCAGCCGCAGTCCCGCTCTCTCTCTCTCTCTCGAGTCATCAACAGTGGTGAGCAGTGGCGAGTGCGTCTGTCTGTGCGTGTGTGTCTGTGTGTGAGAGGGTGTTTGTCTGATGGTGTATGTGCGTCGGTGCAGCGCCGGTGCCGCTCCTGCGGAAGGGAGGGAGAGGCACACACACACACGCACGTATTCTGCGTCTCCTCGTTCAGTTTTTTATCTTTCCACAGGTTCTCTTGCACTGCACGTGATGGAAAGCGAGAGAGATAGAGAGGGAGAATGAGGTTGACTACACGATGGTGACGGCGTGTAGAGGAAGGGGGGGGGGAGAGAGAGGGCTTGCGAGCGTGTGTGTGTGTGTGTGTGTCAGCGCGTCTGTGAGGTCCCTCGTGCTGACCTCTGGCTGACGATGGGTGTGTGAGGACGCTATCTAGGTCGAGGGGTAGCGCCGCCTCTCCCTCTCCCTCTCGCTCTCACGTCCGCACCGCCATTCTGCCTCTGTGTCTCTGCCGCGCCTCATGACTGACCTCGCCACCTTTCTTTCTCTGCACGTGCACCGACAGCTGCTGCACCTGCACCTGTGTGCGATCATCAGTGCACCTGCAGCGTGGTGCGTCACCGCCGTCCCTCTCCACCGTCGCCTCTCCCTCCTCTCGCTCCTGCACAGCGCGCACCGGCACAGTTCGTCTCCCACTCCACACAGACAGACACACACATACAGACACACACACCGTCACACATACAGTCACACAGTCACACGCAGTTGTGCGTTTCTTCTTCCGCTGCAGCGCGCGGCTTCTGCTTCATCGCCGCCGATACGCCTCCCTCCCCCGCTCCCATGGTCTCGCCGACCGCCGCTCGTGTGGGCGGCCGACTCAGCCACCCAGCGGCCGGCGCCGTGCCGACCGCGGCGCAGAAGGCGCTGCGGCACGAGCGCGCCTCGCTCACATCCACGAGCACCGGCTTCGCGGCGACGCGGCGGTCCGTGGCGAGCGCTGTGCTCGGCCTCGGCGCCGCGGCTGATGGGACGGAGGAGCCCGACGGTGACTCGGCCGCGTCCACGTCGCAGGTGCAGACGCAGGTGCCGCACCCGCCCTTCAACGCGCAGCAGCTGCAGCAGCAGCCGTCATCGCAGCAGCAGCAACAGCAGCAGCACGTGTCGTCCCACAAGAACAGCACCACGGACGGCATGCGGCGTGAGTGGGAGTTCGCGCTTCAGTTCGTGCACCAGGCGGGGCAGGTGCTGGTGCAGTGCTCTCCGCATTGGGAGTACGAGTTCATCGACATCGACCGCACGGCGGTGGGGCTCGCCCAGCGCGAGCAGTCGCCCACGCAGACAGGCACGACACCGATGCTCATGCTGCTCTCGTACATGGATCGCACAGCCGTCACGCAGTCGTCGCCGCCGCAGCAGCAGCCGGGCAGCGCGGTGGGCAGTCCACCAGGCGCCGCCGCCCCACTGCGCCGTCCCAGCACGAGCCCAGCGAGCCTCATTACAGGGTCTATCGCCGTCGGCGCTGCGGCGCGGTCCGGCGAGCCGCCTTCGTCGGCGAGCTCGTACGGGGCCGCCGGCGACTCGGCCGCGATGGCCTCCACCATAGCAGACGATCGCGCCGATGGCGATGCGTGGTGGGTCGAGAAGTCCAAGTCTGTGGAGCTCTTCTACTGCCACCCCGCGCCTGGCATGGACCTCGAGAGGTTCTGCAAGCACTGCGTGCAGTTCATCCTCCGCGACCCGCACGTCTCCAGCATTGACGGCGACACACGTCTGTCGCGACTGCGAATTGGCGACAAGCTGCGCTCCAGCCACCGCCTCGGCGGCCGCCACCGCTCCTTCGTGCTCCGTTACACGCTGCGCGATCGGTCAGAGCTGCAGGAGAGCTGCGTCTACGCGATGGGCGCCATTGTCGGCCAGCGCGGCTACCTGCTGCGCGCGCGCTGCACCGACGCCGAGGAGCTGGAGGGCTACGTGCGCTCGGCGCTGCTGCCGACGTACGCGACGTCTGGTCGCTCGCAGTTTGGCGTGGACGTCACCTACCACAATGTTGCGCCGACAACACTCCTGAGTGAGCAGCAGGAGGCGTTCGGCGAGCTGCAGTACGTCGATGACAAGGCCGCCATCGTGTTCGTTACCCCGCTGTACCCGATGCGGGTGCTGCCCGACTACTCCCCCGCCAAGACCGTCGGCGTCGGCTCCATCACGTGCCTCACGCTCGAGCTGAGCGTCTACGAGCGGCTGCTCGACGACGCGGTCGCGGCCGAGATCGTTGGCGTCGCCAAGTACAAGGTAAGCCCCGTGATCATGTGCGTGGAGGTGGAGGAGGTGTCGCGGATGGGGTATCCCAAGGTCATGTCGACGGAGCAGTACAGCGAGCTCAAGGCGGCGCGCGTCGCCGAGGTGTTCGCGGATGCGCGGATGGTGGGGCTGCCCACGAACTTACTGATGGGCGACCGCACCGGCCGCGCGCGCACCATGACGTTCACCTACGAGCCCCTCCGCTGCGTCGTGAAGGCGCTGCTGTCCTCGACCCTCGTCGGCAACTTCGGCGTGACGGCGCTCTACCTGACGAGGCCCAACGGCGGCGTCTTCGATGCCCACCTCTACGTCTTCCAACAGCTGCTCAGCGGCATGGCGTACCTCCCCCAGAACAACTTCGCCAAGAGCGCGCGCGTCAGCCGCTACCGCGCGCAGAACATCCGCCTCGTCGAGGAGGACGTCATGCACGCCTACAGCAGCGGCGCCTTCTCCGGCACCACCGTCCCCGCGCAGTACATCGCGCAGGGCCCCCCGCCATCACCGACCATGTCCACCACCACCATCGCCACGAACGCGTCCGCGGCCTCCGCTGCCGCCGCCGCCGCCGCCGCGACGTCAGCGGCGCACCCGACGCTGTTCGCCTCCACCGACCCGCGCACCGTGGCGGCGGTGCGCGAGCGCCACCTTCACTTTCTCGCACTCGGCAACGACGGCCGCGTCGACGGCGGCATCGAGGCGGTGGTGCCACCGGAGGAGGGCGGCGTCGTCCCGTCCCGCCGCTCTCCCTCCGCGACGAGCCGCGGGGCCGCCGCCAGCGGTGCGCACGGCCATGCGCACGGCGGCCATCGCGAGGCGGCCGATGGCGCCGGCGCCGCGCGGTCCTCGCTCTTCTCCGCCTCCGTCCTGACAGGCTCTCTCGTCAGCGACGCCTTCGTGGCGGCGGCGGCGGCCAACGCGGACGGCGGCAGCGCTGCTGCTGCTGCTGCTGCCGCCGCCGCTGCTGCTGCGGAGAGGCTCGGCGGCGGGCACGGCGATGGGAGTGCGGCGCTGGCGGCGGACTTGTCCTTGTCGGCGCACAGCGGCTCACGCATCAGCGTCGGTGGCATCTCGCACCTGCAGGAGAGCGACTCGGCGAGCCTGGCGGGCGACCGCAGCGACAACGAGGATGGGATGAGCGGGTTCATGGAGGACGGGCAGGAGGGCCTGGGCTCGAGCCGCGGGGCCGCTTCAGCGTCGGAGACACCGCTGGCCACCGCCGCCGGTGCCGTCGCCGCGTCTCACGCAGCCGGCGCGACGGGACTCGCGACGGTCGGCACGCGCCTGTTCGGCTCTGTGATCTCCGAGACCGCTGACGGCGCCGGGGCCCCCACGGCGATGCACCGTCCCAGCGGCAGCAGCAGCCTGCTCCTCCCGAGTCGCGTCTCCAGCGCTGCCACCGGCGGCGGTGCCGGTCCCCGGGAGGCGCTCGCCACGCCGCTCGCCTGCTCCACCTCTGCGCTCTCGGCCAACAAGCTGCGCGTTGCGGTGCTGGCGGACGACGGCGATGCCGCGGCCGGCCGCAGCCCAGACGCGGCCGCGAAGCTTGGTGCTACTCTCGCCCCGGAGGAGGAGGAGGACGAGGCGGCGGCGGTGGCGTCTGCGCGGCTCGAGCAGCTCCGGCAGTACGAGCAGCTGGTGGGCAAGGGGGATGCGGCGGTACAACTCGCGCTGCGCGAGGCCGACGGCGGGACGCTCTACGGCCCCTCTCTCCGCGACGTCTACGCACGCTGCTGCGAGGCGCAGCAGTGCCGACCGAACAGCTACCTGATGCGCAAGCTGCCGGTGCAGCCGGAGTTCACCTACTCGGTGGAGGAGATCGACCTCAGCGCCAACTACGTAGGCCACAACGGCTTCGTCGCCGTGCTGCACCTGCTCGAGCATCTTCCACGCCTCCGTGTCGTCTACTTCAACAACATGTCACTGAGCAACATCGATGCGGAGAGTCTGTGCTACGTGCTGGCGACGAACCACACCGTGCGGGAGGTCCACCTCGACCACAACCCGGGCATCTCACTCCCCTCCACGCGGCACTTCACGGCGCTGCTGCGCGTGAACCACAGGATCGAAGTGCTCTCCTTGACGGGGACGCACCTGAGCCCGTCGATCATCGCGAAGTTGCGGGAGGAGTCAACGCATTCGCGTGACTGAGTAGGGCGTGACACCGCGGCTCATCAACAGCAGCCCGCACGGCAACAGCATCGCCGCTGTTTCCTTCTCTGTGTGTGTGTGTGTGTGTGTGTGTGTACGGCGTGAGAGGGCTCGAAGTAGGTGACTGGACAGACAGAGGGAGGGGGATGCACTGCGTCAACACACACACACACATCACCTGTGATGTTCTCCTCTCCGTTGTATTCACTCAACACTCTCTCGCTCACACACACACACACACACACACACGTTGGCACACGCGTTTGATGTACAATAGCATGACAACATAGCGCAGATTTGCAATTGTTGCCTTTTTGTTTTGTTTCACATGTCTGTCTAGATGATGTGTGTTGTCCTCTCTTTTCCTACTCTCTCTTTCTGCGCGTGCGTGCCGGTGTGTGTATGTCTGTGTCTTGAGCACGTGTTCCCACAGGCTCTCTTGGACACACACACGCACCCACACCCACACACGCACACGTGCACAAAAATCTGCAGCGATGGGCGTCTGTGCGCGCTCCCTGATGTGAGAGCGTGCACCTCAGTTTCTCTCTTCGCATCTTCTTCTCTCTGCGGCCTCACATGAATACGTCGACGGTGTCGTCCCACTGACCATGTCGTGCACCTCCTCCTCTCCCCCCTCCTCCTCACTGTCTAGCTCGACGCAGCGCAGCCCGCACGTTTAAACAGACTCACGCCTTCACGCACACACGCACACACCCACACACGCCTGCCTCTCCGTCCATCCGCGAGCCCCCTCCCGCTCTGCTGCACCACCACCCACCCACCCACCGCAACTCACCATTGCGAACAGCAGCAGCAGCAGCAGCACACATCTATACGCACTCTCGCGGTGCAGCACACATCCCAGAGAGACTCCCAAGGACCATGTACCCCGACCGCCGGCCCTACGCGACAACCGTGCCGCACAGCGGCTACCGTGCGAAGCCGCTCGTGCCGCAGCCGCCGGCCGATGCGCTCACGCTGCTGCGCTCGCACGTCGGCTACGATGATCTCCGTAACGGCGGCGCCGACCGCCCCGCCTCGTCCCTGCGCACTGTGGCGGGGCGCACCTACCTGGCCGACGGCAGCTCCGCCCCGGCGTCGGCGCACTCCACCGCGACGCAGCAGCTGCTGCCGCTCACGGACCGCAGCTCGCAGGAGGCGCTCGACGCCGCCCGGCTGCAGCCTCCCATCGAGCACGCCTCCCTCACCTACCACGGCTGCCAGCAGGCGGCGCTGAACGCGGAGCTGCGCGAGAAGGTGGAGGTGCAGAACAGTCGCTGGACCGCCCGCGTGGCGGCGCTGCAGGCGATGCTCGTGGACCTCCCCATGGAGACCGCCGTCCATCACACGCGTGTGGTGGAGAGCCTCCACTCCTACCTGGACGCGTACCGGTGCACCGAGGACCTCTCCATCACGCCGGCCCAGGTGGCGGAGCAGCACACGCTGCGCACGCCGGTGCCCGAGATGGACGTCATGACGAACATGCCGGTGGTACCCATGGATGGGATTCGACGTGCGCTGGACGATCTGCTGCGCGCACCCTTCCTGCTGGCACCGCTGGACACCTACCTGGCGCAGCTGAGCCTGCTGGACAGCCTCGGGCAGCTGTCGTGGACCGGCGAGGGCGAGTCGGCCGCGGCCGCCAAGGCCGCAGCGGCGCGCGAAGCGAGGAGGGTGGCGCGACGGCAGCGGGAGGCCGCCGACGCCGACGCCGACGCCGACGCCGATGTAGCGGATGGCGCGATGGTGCCGGTGGCGGAGGCGGAGGAGGACATCCACGCCTCGCGCGCCGCCGTGGCGCTGCACGAGCGCCTGCACTACAACCCCGGCGACTACGCACAGCGCGAGTTGAAGAAGTCGGAGGAGGCGCTGCGTGAGCTGCAGGCGCGTGTGCAGACGGTGAAGCGGAAGAAGGAGGAGGCGATCGACGCGGCGGACCCGCTCACGGCGCTGCGCAACCTGCACGCGCAGGTGGACTACTCCAACGATCTGCTGCTGCTCTACAAGGCGCGCATGGCGCTCGTCGCGCTTCACTCGGACGACGTGCGGGGCTTCCGAGGCGAAGTGGTGGGCATGATCGACGACAGCCGTCAAGCCGTGGAGGCGGTGCAGCGGTACGCCAGAGAGGCGCTGCCCAGCGTGCACCGTGACGTGGGTGTTCTCGCGGAGAGCGTCGCGGGGATACAGCAGGTGCTCGTCACGATGCAGGAGACGGAGGTCGCGGCGGACACGAGCATGCGGGCAAACCTCGGAGAGATGGACAAGGCGGCCCGCGCGCTGTGGGAGCAGGCGAGCGAGCTTCTTGTGAAGCTGGTCGACAACGCACGCGAGCGGAGCCGCTACTCGCAGCAGTGCATGTCCCTCCGCGAGCAGCGCGCGCGGGAGATTGCAGCGACGCAGGCGCAGCTGCGTGCGCAGTCGGCCCACTGCGAGCGGCTGCGCCACTGCGAGGAGGTGCTGGCGCGGTGGGCGCAGGCGGGTGACGTCTTCGGCAAGTACGTGGACGCCTGCGTGCCCAAGCTGCTGAAGCACCTGGCAGCCGTCGAGGACGGCGATGTCGATCTCGCGCAGCGGGAGGCGGAGGAGTACGTTGGCTTCTTCGAGCAGTTCGTGTACGCGGCTGAGGAGGCCCGAGCCAAGCGGTGCACGCAGGCGGAGCGGATGCGCCTCCTCCAGCGCAGCACCCAACTGAACCAGGAGCGCGCGAGCGAGACGATGGACCCCGACGCCGCGGTGCACGACCAGCGCCTCGCGGACGCCACACGCGAGCTGGATGAGGTGCAGCTCTACCTCTCCTACGTCGCGGACATGGTGTCGGAGAGGCGGGCGGAGGTGGACCCCGTCTTGCAGGGAGTTCTCGTGCGCCACACGCGTGCGCAGATGCCGCCGCCTGGGACGGTGGCCGAGGCCGCCAAGCCGCTCCCCACGCCTGGGCTTCTCGAGGACCGGGCGGCGGCAGCCGCCACGGCAGCGGTGGTGGCTGCTCCCCCAACGGACGCGGCGCCGGCGGGGCCCGCTGTCGGCGACGGCGCTGTCGTGGTCGCCGCTCCCGCCGCCGCACCGACCATGGCGCACCCGCTCGTCACGGCGCGGCTGATCGGCCTGGCGCACGAGCACGCGTACATGACGCAGCACCAGCGGCTCGTGGATGAAGAGATGCACGCGGTGGAGGCGAAGCGGACGGGACTGCGGCACAGCCGTGCGGAGCTTCAGGCGATGGCGTCCAAATACAAGAACGGGGACGACATCCGCGAACTACTCGGCCTCGACAGCGTCTAGGCGTGTCTGCCCTGCTTCGTTTCTCTGATGTGTGTGTGTGTGTATGTGTATGTGATCATGTACAGAGGTGTCTCTTCGATGTTCATCTGCGCCTCTCCTTCGCTGCCTCGCTCTCTCGCTCTCTCACACAGCAGCAGACTCGTCGTCGGCGATGACGCGCATTTCTCCTTCACTTCTTTTATTTATTTGTTTCTCTCTACGCGTCGAGCGCGTCCCACACACACACACACATCTGTGTGTGTGTGTGTGTGTGTGTGTGCACGTCGGCGACTTTGTGCTTCTCTTTCCATTCCAGTCGGGACGCTCACCGCGACGCGGTGTGTGATGTTGTCACGCATCTCTGCCGCGATGGGTGGAGCACGCTGTCCCGTCTCTCTCCTTGTTCATGTACACGAACCCTCTCCTCCTCCTTCTTCTTCTTCTTCTCCCTTCACTGTTACACTTGAACCTTGGCCACGTCTGTGGAACTCTGATGTGTGCGCACCGGCGCCACCACAACGTTCACGTCAGCCTCGATGGGGAGACGCATCCGCTCTCCGAGGCCACCAGGGGGCTGCGGTGAGACCGCCCAGCGCATCGGCGCGGCGAGGGGTGGGCCATGGCCCACCTCACTCCTCTTCGTTGCTCTCCGTCCGCGCACCTGCGCCGTCGCCCGGCATACCGCTTTTGCACCTCTCTCTGTGCGTGTGTGCGTGTGTGTCTGCGTGTGGGTCTGTCTCCTCCGTCAGATCGCATGCACTCCTTCACCTGCGAACCCTCACCTATCCTCTCTCTTTCTTCCTCTCTCTCATACACACACACATACATCTACATGCACACACATGCATGCACAGGTTTGTGCGAAGACGCAGCTGCGCTTCGCGGCAGCCTCCCCTCCCCCCTCCCCCCTCTCCTGCAACTGCCACCCACCTCACGCACTTCTCCTCCATCTCTCTCTCGTTCTCTGGCAGACATGGAGTACGAGCAGGCGGAGTACGGTCGCCGTATCGTGACGGAGATGCTGCGGACGCAGGACATCAACGGCATCTACGATCTTCTCTCCCCTGAGGTGCTGCTCGTCTCCCACTTCCCCTATCCTGCCACCAGCGCCGACAGCAACGTGCAGGCAGTGCAGCGGTGGATCGGCATGTCGGAGCAGCAGCACATCGCCGTCGTGACCGCCGCCGCCGCTGCAGCTGCTGCTGCGGCCGCGGCTGCTACCGCGGCCGCCACCGCCGGTGCTCGCGGCCGCGTCCCTGTGGCGCCGTCCAACAAGAAGCCACAGGCATCGACGGCGCAGGCCGCCGCCGGCGGCGGTGCCCGCAGCCGCATGCGGCGTGCCCGTGAGTTGCTGCAGCGGCAGGAGCAGTGGAGGGCCGCGCAGCAGCTGCGCTACGAGACGTTCCGCAAGCGCCGCGAGCGCCACCACCGCCGCGCCGCCGGAGACGAGGTGGACGAGGACGACGACGCCGTGGGCGGCACGCGGCGAGAGCTCAGCGCCGGTGCCGCGGCCGCCGACACACGCGGCGGCGGCGGCGCTGCCCTCGGCCCCCCGTCACCGTCGCAGCCACCGGCGGCGGACGGGGAGACACGCCGCCGAGGCGGCCGCAAGCCTGGCGCGGCCGCGGACACCACCACCACTGCCCACGCCGCCACCGGCAGCACGCCGTCCACGGACGGGGTTCGCTGGTTCAGGCAGCAGCAGCAGGCGCGTGCCCTGGCGCTGGCGCAGCAAGCACAACAGCGATCGCCCTCCAGCGCTGTCCTGTCCCCCGATGCCGCCGCCGCCACTGCCGCCGCCGCCGCCGCTGCTGCTGCTGCGGCCGCGGCGCAGCGGGGCCCTGCATCGCGCGGCGGTCCTATCGCCTACGAGGACGCGGTGACCATCACTGAGGGCAAGCTGCTCGTCTCGTACAGGTACTTCGAGCTGCTGCACTGGGCCGCTGCGGCGGGTGGCACGGCAGCCGCCACGGCGCACATCGCCCCTGTCGAGGTGGACCTGCAGCTCCGCAAGGACATCCTCCAGGAGGAGGAGGTGCTCGCCCCGCCTCCGCCCCCCACGTCGGTGCAGGAGGCGTACAGCCAGCTCGGGCGGCAGCACTCGGAGCGCAACCAGCCGCTGACCTGCATGCGTGTTGTCTGGGGCGCCGACCACCTGCTCTTCGAGGACAAGATCTTCTTCGACGATGGGCTGATCGTCACGATCCATCGCAGCATGCTGTCTGTGCCGGAGGTGCTCGCCCGCGCAGCCCCGACCCCGGCCGCCGCCACCTCCGCCTCGGCGGCATCGCGTGAGCTGCCTCCAGTGCCGCCGCCGCCGCCGCCGCAGTCGCAGCAGACGCGGTTGTCTGAGCGGAAGGGTGGGGCGGCGCACCCGTCGCCCATGCGAGGCGGCATGATGACGAAGCGCGCGCTCGGGCTCTCCGCCGCGCGCCCGGAGCAGGTGCACCACGCCGTGGAGTCGTTCTACGGCTTAACAGCGACGCGGGTGGATGCGACGAGCAACGCGTGGGCGCAGCTGGACTTCTCCTTCGCAGAGGCGACGGAGCCGGCGTCGCTGCTGCGGCTGACGCCGGTGTCCGGCAGCGTCCATGTGAACCGCCCGCCCCGCGTCGCCGCGGACCCGCGGCTCGCCCAGGGCATCTTTCTGAACCAGGACAACGACCCCACCAAGTCGGCACAGGCCGGCTCGCCGCGCACGCTCATCAAAGCTCGCAACAAGAACGGCGAGGAGGAGGCGTACGAGTTCGAGTCCACGAAGCACCGCTACTCCTTCTTCGACGACGGCGCCGGCGGCGGCGCCGGTGGCGGCGCGGACGCGGATGACTTCGGCCTCGGTGGTGGTGGTGGTGCGCCGCAGCGAGGCAAGAAGAAGGGTGGCGGCGGTGGTGGTGCTGACGGCGCCGGCGGTGGCGTGACTCGTTACGACGCGTCGTGCGTGCGCGTCTCTGGCTGCCACCTGCAGGCGAAGATGGAGCAGCTCGTGCCAGTGCTGCGCCGGTTGATCGCCAACTGCCTCCTCACGCTGCACACACTCGACCTCAGCCAGAACGACATCGACACCGTCCCCGACTTACGGCTGCTGCCGCTGCAGAGCTTGAAGCTGCACGGCAACGCGATACACGACTGGCGTGTCGTGGAGACCTACATCGCACCACTGCCGTACCTCTCCGTGCTGACCCTGCACGGCAACCCCATAGCCGAGGACACAGGTATGCGCCGACCCGCCAGCGTTAGCAAGGCAGCGGCCGGGCGGGAGGCACACGCGGCGGCGGCGGCGAGCGGCGGCGGCGGTGGCGGCGAGGGCGGCTCAAGTTACTGGAAGCGACTGCTGGCACTGCTGCTGCGCAGTCCATCGCGGGTGGTGCCGCTGCGGCAGGTGGACTTCGTGACACTCACGGGACTCGACTACAACTTGGCCGGCGCCTACGACATGTTCACCACGGGACACACCGATGTGCTGAAGGCGGCGCGATCGATGATGGGCAGTCGCACCGGACCGAGTAAGTCGACGTCACTCCCGTCCGCAGCGCACACGGCCACCTCCGTCGCAGTCGGCCGCGCGTAGAGAGGAGTTGCAGGATGGGAAGGAGGGAAGTGTGGCTCGCGTGCTTTGACATTTGTGCGTGTGTGTGTCTCTCCCTCTCTCTGTCTGTGACTCTTCCATCTTGGTTCTCCGGTCGGCGGCCGCACCCCTTCGCACGTGCGCACGTCTCGATGTACAGCGATGCGGAGCACATACACACACACACACATGCGGATGTGTGTCATCCTCTCTTTCTCTCTCACCGGTTGGCGCTTTCTTTTCTTCTTTTACATGTGTGTGTGTGTGTGTGTGTGTGTGGTTTCTCCAGTGACAGCTGAACGCCGTCACGTGATGTAGTCTTGATCGACACAGCCTCCACCGTCGCTCTCTCACGAGCATCAGTCCCCCCACGCACAAGCGCCAAGCGACAGCGGAGACGCGCTCGGCCGCCGCCGCTGTCGTTGCTCTCTCTCTCTTTCTATTCGTCGCGCTCACCTCTGCTGCTACCGTCGTCGCATCGGATGTGAGTGATGATGTCTCGCTGCGCTGCTGCTCATCTCCTTCTGTCCCTCTACCCTCCCCCCACCGTCATGTGCGTCACCACGCTCGCTCGCCGCACCTCTCGCTCTCAGTGCCAACCGTCACATACTCCCACCTCCACACCACCACAGACACATACAGATACACATTTACACAATCACACAAGTACTCCGGGACAGACGAGCTCTTCGTGTTCCTCTTCCGCCGCCGCCGCCTCGCTGTCACTGCTGCCGCTGTCTCTCTCTCTCTCTCTGTCCATCGCCTCTTCACCGCCAGATCAGCGGCCGATCATCGTCGACGGGCGGAAGGAGACTGTCACCGACGCCATCACACACAACACACACACAACACACACACACAACACACACACATTGTCTGACATCCACTTCCAACAACAGGAAGAAGAAGAACCGTCGCGGCTCATGTCGTCCTCCTTCGCTGGTGTTGTGGCTGCGCCAGAGGCGTACACGAAGGCACTCCTGCACTGCTACAAGTACCCCACACAGCCGGTGATGGGCATGCTCGTTGGAAAGCGGCTGAGTGATGATGCGAACGCGGCCGCCGCCGCCGCCGCTGCTGCTGCTGCTGGTCCGGCGTCCAGCAGCTGCTTCGTGTCTGATGCCGTTCCGCTCTTCCACACCTTGCCCATGACGGCGCCGCACCCGATGCTCGAGGTGGCCTACGCGCATGTGCAGTACGCAGCCAAGACGACGGGGCAATCGCTGCTGGGGGTGTACATCGCCAACGAGCGCCTCACGGACGACTACATCTCCCCCGTGACGAAGAAGGTGCTGGAGCTGCTACAGGCCCGCATGCCATCCAACACGAAGCTTCTCGTGTGGTTCGTGAGCAACGAGTGCCTCGCATCGCCGCCGACCGGACTCGCCATCACCACCGTGTCTGCCGACCGCTGCTCCTGCGATAAGCCCATCGCGTTGCCGTCGCAGGCGCCAGCGGACGCGCTCATGTCCTTCGGCCGATGGAACTCCGACACGCTGACGCCGGAGGCGACGGTCTCCGAGGAGGCCGTGCTCGAGATGATGTCCAACGCGCTGGACGCCTTCGCGCACTATCGCATCGCTGACCTCGAGGACCACCTCGAAGACCCCTCGATCACGTACCTCGAGCAGCCTCTGACGGCGCTCATGATCCGCAAGTAGAGCGACGCGAGGTCGAGAGAGAGAGAGAGGCACAGCTGCGCTGCGAGGCGTACGAGTCCCAGTGATGGACGTGTGTGTACGTGAGTGTATGTGTGTATGTGTGTGTGAGTGTGTGCCACGGTGGTCGTATCGCAGCGGAGATCTTTAAAAAGAGGAAAGGGTCGTGTGTGCTCACGTGTGTACGTGTGTGTGTGTGTGTGCGTGTGTCTCTCTGAGTGTGTGTATGTCTGTGTGCGTGTGTGTCTGCGCCTCTTCTTTTCTCGTGTTTGTCTGTCGTTGGCTCTAATGCGTGGTGGGTGTCATGCACCTCCTCTTCTCTCTCTCTCGTACGTGCGAGTATCTCCTGTGCAGACTGCGTCTCCTCCACATCCTTGCCAGCGACACGGTGGTGGTCCCCTGCGCTGGCGTGTGGATCGATGTTGTGGAGGGCGACTGCGTCCAGCGCCTGCCACCCTCCCCTGCCATCGACCTCCGTGCTGCTTCACCACGCGCAGTGATGGGGCTATGTACACGTGTGTGTGCGCACGTGGAATGGATGATGGGATCGGGAGGGGCGGTGCGTGCAGCATCGGCACCGCACCGGGCACATACATCCTCACGCATGTGCATGCACATGAGCTCCTGCGATCCTCCTCGTCTCGTCCGCCCTTCTGCCTCCGCTTGCTTCCATGTGTCTATTCGTCTCTGCGACTGACACACACACACACACACACACACACACACGCACGTGCACTCGTACGTAACACCTTCATCACGTCTCATCGACTCCAGTCACAGTAGTTGTCGTGCTTTTGCCCCTCCTCCCTCTCCCCCCACCCCTCACAACTCGTATCACCCACGCACGCCACCTCTCGCCATCTTTTGCTGTCGCCGCGGCCGCCTCCCTTCTGACACCGTGCTGCTGCTGCTGCTGCTGCTGCTGCTCTCGTTGTCTCCCGCTCTCGGCGTTGCGGCTCACGGGTTCGCGTTGGTTGCTGAAGGATCTGCGTGCGTGTGTGTGTGCGTGCGTGTCTGTACGTTCGTGCGTGTCTGCCTGTCTGTGTGTATCTCTCTCTTTTTTTTTTCTTCTCTGTGCCTCCGCTCGGTGTGCGGCGGAGGGCTGTGCTCGACGCGCGCGGCCGACCCCACAGCTGCTGAGCTGAGCTGGGTCAGCGCAGCCCAACACCCTCTCCTCCCTCCTTCCCTCTCTCTCCTCGTCTTCTTCCTCACGTAAGCACACACACACACACACACACACCGAAGGACAGACGCACCAGCAGGCGACGTTGGTGGTGGTAGTGGTGGTGGACTGACTTGGAGCGGCGGTGACGCCGTCTCACCACGCCGCCTCTCTCTCTCTTCTTTGTCGTATCAACACGTGTATTGCGTTTGTATTGCGTCTGTGTCTGAGCTCCGTTGTCTGTCTTGCTCTCCCTCTCGCCGTGGTGTGTCCCTCTTGTCACGCTTCGATCCGCGCGTCCAGCTGTGCCACCGGTGACAACATCAACATTTCATCCCCCTCTCACTCTCTCTCCCACACACACGCACACACACACGCACACACGTACATATACACCAGAGAGAGAGGGATACACACACAGACGTTGGTGTGCTGCTGGCCTCGTTGTACTGCTGTTGTATCGCTGTTGTTCTCCGTGTGTGGTGCGAGTGCTGCGCATCTCTCTCTCTCTTTTTTTTTACGTTTTGGTTGTTGTTCGCAGCTCTCGGTGCTGCAACGTCCCCCCCCTCTCCTCTCTCTCTCTCTCCTCGCCTGTTCCTCAGAGTTGGGACTCGTAGTGTACCGACAGTGAAGGGAGCGCTGCTGGGGCGTCTTCCTCTCTCCTTCTCTCTCTCTCTGTTGCTCCTCCACAGACTCACAGACGGTGTTGCTGTGCACGCGGCGACCACACAGACACACACACCCACACACGCACACACGTGTCCATCTCCTCTTCCTCTCTTTTTCTTCTTCTCTTCTATACCAGGACAAAGGAATACGCATACCGTCACACACACAGCTGTGGTGGTGTTGAACACCCTCCCTCTCTCTCTCTCTTTGTGTGACTCCCTGCACACCTTCGCTCTCTCTCTCTCTGCACATCGGGGCTCGCGTCAACCAGCTGGAGTGAGTGAGACAGAGAGACAGAGAGTGTGTTGTGCAAATGGACCCGCAGATCCTTGCCAGTCTGCTGGACACCTTCAGCGCAGAGGGGCAGAGCGGACAGATGCCGTGGGGCTTCTCCACCGGCGACACCATCGCAATGGAGGCGCAGGGCGACGGCATCCGCTTCGAGTCCAACGGCCGCGAGTGGCGCGTGATGCAGGTCGGCACCGCGGAGGAGGAGGTCAACCTGCCGCCCTATCGCAGCGACTCGCAGCTGCGCGACGCGGCGCGTGTGCTGCCGCCCGTCTGCTTCGCCCCTCTCGTCTCGCAGTACACGAGGCTTTTGAGAGACCCTCGCTGGGATGTGCGCCAGGTGCCGTACATCATGGCGGCGATGCTGCACGACCGCACCTTCTTTCATCTCGTCGACACGAACCCACTGGCACAGCTGAGCAACTCACGCGTCGGCGCCATGACGCGGTGGTGGGGGGTCGTGGCGAAGCCGGTGCTGAGTCACCACAACAACACCGGCCGGCCGCTGCTCTCCCTCATCGACGGGTACGGCACTCCGCCCTGGGGCGAGGAGCTTGCGCAGCGCTCGAGCACCGCGGCGGGCCGGCACACGGCGGTGGCCAGCGCCGACAACGTCGAAGAGGAGCAGCAGCAGCAGCAGGAGGAGGAGGCAGCGGCGCATGCAGGGCACGGCGCCGCATCCAGTCCGCGCCTGTCGCGGGAAGAGGTGCGCGAGGGCTACCGCGATGTCAAGACGGTCCTGACGCTGATCGCCGCGACGAGCGCGCCGTACCGCTGCTCACGGCCGCCCAACGCGTCTGTGTCCGGCTGCACGGCGCGACTGGTCTTCTGCAAGGACCCTTCCACCATCTATCTCGGCCTCCTACTGAACTGCGTGCTGCGCGGGCTGCCACGCAAGGTGCTGTACAGCATGTCTGTCTTCCGCGTCATCGCTGAGGGGTGGGGCAGCTCGCCCTCCTTCGCCGACATCCTTCGAGCGTGCTGGGAGGAGTACAACGACATGGTGCAGTCCATCCGCGCTCTCCTCGATGTCGCCACACCCACCACGAACACCGGGGCGGCGGCCGCACCCGCCTCCGCGTCCACCTCCCCCTCCTCCTCCTCCACACCCGTCTTGCACGCATCTGCGGGCGTCAGCGCGCCGCCGGTGCGCCCACACGGGCCACAGCGCCGGCCACTGCCGCCCATGCGTCTCCCACGGCCCGCGCACCCGCCGCCGCCGCCGCAGCAGCAGCATCCCACCACATCCTCAGCCTCGTTGTCGTCGTCACCGCCGTCCGGCGCGGGTGTGTCCCACGCGTCGCTGCGGCAGACGCGCACGACACCGAGCGGCCGCTTGCAGGTGGTGGAGATGGGGATCCCGATGCGGATGCACGGCGGCCCCCAACACGTGGGCGGCGCCGCCGGCAGCGACGACGGGGACGGCGAGGGCGGGCGGCAGAGCATCGGCAACAACACTGGCCATGACATCAGAAGCCTCGCGGCGACGCTGCTGGCGAACCCGATGCCGGGGTCCGGCAGCAGCAATGCACAGATGCGCGGCCGTGCCGCGGGCGACGCCGACGCGGACGCCGGCGCGGCGAGCGGCGGCGGTGGCGCAGAGGCTGGAAGCGTGAGCTTCAAGATGGAGGACGCCAGCGCGAGCTGCCACGAGAGTATGCTCGAGTGCGCAGACACGCCGGAGCTGCTGCTCTGGTGGGCGCGGTGTCGTTTGCTGGCGTATCAGCTGCTCGATGCCCCCTCCCGCATCGGTGTCGAGTCGACGGGCGCGCTCATGTACTTCCGTGACGTGTGGGCGTGTGCGCCGGTAGCGCGCGCTGTGCTGGAGGACGACCAAGCAGCCCTTCTCACCGCCACCCTCGACCCGGCGCCGCCTGGCGCGTCGGAGGAGGCGGTAGCGCAGCACGCGGCGGCGACGGCGCGGCTCGTGACGCTGCAGAAGCGCGCTCGCCGAGCCTACGCGACACTGGTGGGTGCCATCGCCGACGTGTCCAAGTTCTGGCTCGCCATCCGAGTCGTGCAGTCGACGGTGAACGCCGTCGCCTCGGGCGCACCCGAGACGAACATCATGTGGAGCATCGTGAACGCCGTCGTGCCGTCGCGGCGCCGCTTCCAACGCGAGGAGTTCACGTCTTACGCGGAGCACTGGCAGTACGCGTTGCTCGTGGACGACTACGTGACGCAGCCGATGTGCTTCCGCGTCTCCACGCGCGGTCGGACAATGGTGACTCAGCTGCTGCACGTCCTCTCCGAGTACCCGACCTTCTACCCCGCACTCGTGGCCCGCACGCTGGCGATGCTGAACCGCCGTGAGATGATCGTGGCGGAGCTGAACGAGCGCCTCGTCAAGGCGGTCGCGCGCTGTCTGCGCTTCTACCTGCCGCCCATGCCCCCGGCGCTCGCAGTCCCCACGCTGCCGGCCGCGTCAGCCTGCGAGACGGAGGCCGATGCCGGCACTGCCAGCGCTCCCGAGAGCAAAAGTGCTGACACGACGGCAGTGACGACGCCCGTGACGGTGGCGCCGGCCGGCAGACACGCGGCCGGCGATGATGATGACACTGCTGCTGCTGCGTGGGGGCAGCCACCGCCAGCCCAGCGCGCCGCGTCGTCTACCTCGTCCTCCCCCACCGTCTCGCGGACGACGTCGCTGGCCGATGGCGGGGCGCCCGTCGCGGCGGAGGAGGACGCCGGGGCAGCCGCCGACGCCGAGGCGACCGCGTCGACGAGCGGTGAGTTGAACTACGAGACGTTCGTGGCGGCGGCGGCGGACGCCGGCGATGATGATGATGTGGCCGACGAGGAGGCCGCCATGGCCGCGCGGCTGCTGCGGCTGCGAGAGGAGGAGGCGCGGATGCCCGTCATCACCGTCAAGGCGTACGACGCGGTGCTGACGTGCCTCGACGTCTTGCGCATGCTGGTGCGCAACGCACACGTCTCAGTGAACCCGATGAGCCTGCTCTTCACCGTCCCTACCGCTGCGGGTGGTGCTGGCGCTGGTGGCCCCGCGGCGATGTTGCCCTCCGAGGCGGAGGCGGAGGTCGATGGCGGTGCCGTCGAGCCGGACGCCGTCGAGCGGGTCAGGAGAGTGGAGGGAGCGCCGTCGCTGCGGTACGAGGCGCCGCTGCCCAAGTCCCGGTGCGACCTGTTCACGCTGCTGCATCAGCTCGTGTCACAGACGCGCTACGGACCGCTGGCCAGCGCCGCGCTGCGGCTCTTCTCCGCCTGCGTGCACTCCAATGTGCGCGACATGGTGCCTCTCTTGGCTGAGCGGGGGCTGTTGAACACCGCCTTCGCCATCGCGCGACGACCGCGCGTCGACGCGGCCGACGCCGCCACGTCGCCGACCGCCACGGCGCCGCTGTTGTTCGCGTTGGACTCGGCGCAGGAGACGGGCCAGCCGGGCACGCCGACGCACCGCGGGTCGCTGCTGGTGACGCACCCGCCGCCGAGGCTGCTGCAGCGCTTCGCCCCTGTCGAGGACGCCTATCTGAACGCCGTGGCGGTGCGGATGGTGCTGTCCGAGTTCGTGGAGGCCATGACGGTGCACAAGGCGACGCACAGCGTCTTCACCGCCCATCCCGAGTGGATCACGGCCATCATGCAGTGCCTCACAGTGACGCCGGCGATGGCAACGGCGTCGCAGCTCGACATCGCAGAGCTCTTCAGCGACGCTGACACGGACGAGGACAGCGACGACGACAGCGACAGCGACGAGCCGTGGTGCGAGGCGCTCGGCATGGCGCTGGCGCTGCCGTCGGCCACGCGCCACGCAGACCCGACGCGACCGCCGCGTGACGCAGCGCTCCGTGAGCAGCGCGTGCTCCGCGGCCGAAGCAGCGCCGCCTACCGGCGGTTGATGCGCCACCTCCGTGCAACGGCGCGGGAGGCCGCGACAGAGTCCGCGGCGTCAACACGCGGTGGGCGTGATGAGCTCGCTGGCAGCGGCGCTGACGCGTCTGTCGCCGACCCGACGACGACGGCGAGCGCCTCGGTCGACGCGGTGGTCACGCGGATGGTGGAGCTGCACCGCCTCCACCTCACGCGGGAGGAGGTGAGCTACAAGATCCTCCAGGGCGCCGTGAAGGAGGTGCAGCGGGTGTTGACGGAGGTGCTGCCGCCGGCGCCGCTCACCGCGAACCGTCTCGGCCCCGACCTGCGCGCTGAGCTCTCCCGCTTCAGCGATCAAGTGCAGAGCTTCGCCCGCGCCGCGCGCGCCGCGGCCATCCACCCCCACCCGCTCCTCCGAAGCGTGGATGGTGTTGCCACCAGCCCGGGCACCCGTGCCGGCTACGTGCGCCTCCTCACACACGCGACGGAGCTCTGCAGGACACTCAACAACTTTTTGGCCTTCTTCTCGGCTGTCGACTGGGATGCGAACCTGCGGCGCTCTCGGCTGAGTCGTCGCAGTGTCGAGCAGCAGGCGCGGCAGGAGGAGCTGGAGGGGCTGCTCGCGTCCACCTCCGCCAAGTTGCACCTCTCGGTGACGCAGCTCTGGTCCCTCATGGGCTCGCACGCGCCGCTCATCACGGGCGTCGGCGACGGGCTCGGCCACGCGCTGCAGGTGTACGAGTACGGCACGGCGGATGGCGCAAGCTCGCTCTTGAGCTACGTGCAGGCAACAGTCGGGCCATATCTGCATCCACGCATCTTGGCGGACTACATCCGCGCCGCCGCGCCATCGACGCAGATGGAAGCGGCGCTGTTGTCCACCGTGCAGTGCATCCTGCACTACTCCTCTCGCGACTTCCTGGCTGCACCGGAGGTGCGCACAGGGCCGGGGCACGACGCCGGCGGCGGCGGCGACAACGCACCTTCAGGAGTGGAGGGCACCATGTCCAAGGCGGTGCGCCGCCGCTGCTTGCGGGTGATGAGACGCGTCTTGGAGGGCCAGAGCACGGCTGGTGCCGCCGCCACCGCTGCTGCAGCCGCACCAACACCAGCATCAGCATCCGCATCAGCCGCAACCCCAGCCGCGGTGGAGCAGGTGCACTACCACCTGTCCGAGGCGCCGTGCAAGGACGTCATCTCGTCCGTGCTGCGGCCGCTCAGCGTCGGCGACGGCGCCTTTCTGCGCCAGCTGCTCGAAGCGTGGCGTCTGTCGGTGGGGGGCGGCAGCGGCGGCAGCGGTAGCGGTGGCAGCGGCGGTGGCAGCGGTGGCGGTCAGGGTCGCCGCGAGAGCGATGCCGCGCCGTGGAGGGGCGTCTTCAAGGAGGTGATGGCCTTCGTCGTGGATGCGCTTGTGGTGCGTGCGCCGTACACGACGCGCGAGGTGGCGGGGCTGCTGCGCAGCCTGCACGCCGGCAACCAGCAGAGCAGCGTGTCGTCCGGCATCCTGTCGCTCTATGACCGCCACGCTGAAGCGGGCACCGCCGCCAGTGGTGGAGGCGGAGACGGACGTGCCGGTGCTGTGGCCGCTGATGCCGCCACTGCCGCCACTGCAGCCGCAGTCGACGTGGAGGGGTCCGGCGTGATGGACGCGAGCGACGAGATACTGCAGGCGATGCTGCAGGATGTTCGCAACGTGCTGGTGGAGCCGGCGGCGGCGTGGATGACGGCGGAGGCGTGGCAGCGAGCGGCGCGCTTCACGGGGCACGCCGACGCCGCCACTCCTGCGCGAGTGGAGGGGCCGCACGCGACGCAGACCACCGCCGTCCCCGCCTCCGCCTTCGCGGCCACGGTGGTCTCGTCCGCCGCGGCACAGGCGCGGCACGCCGTGAGTCGCGGCGCGGGCAGCAGTGAGGTGGAGACGGACGGCTCCGTGGATGACAGCAGCAGCGGCAGCGCGACGGCCCTGCTGACGCCGCCGACGGCGCTCGCGGCGGACGCTGGCGGTGCTGCGGCGCGCGTTGGCGCAGGTGCGCCGCCCTCCCACGGCGGCGCCGGTGTCCGCGGCGCGGTCGGTGCTGCCGGTGCGACCGGCGCTGCTGCGACGGCGCTGCCGCTGTTCACAGGCGCCAATGCGGCTCGGGCGCTGCAGCAGTGGGCCTTCGTGTCGCTCTTCACCGGCCGGCGCTCGGCTGATGTGCCGACGCGGAACTACTTCTATCTCTCGCCCTACCGCCGCGACGGCCACACACGGCCGACGCTGCCGCTGAACGCGACGGCGCTCCTGCGCACCATCCGGGACGACCTGCAGTCCGCCTTCGAGGCGGCCGTGCGCCACGTCTGCGCCGACGCCGCGGCGTCGCCGTCGCCGTCGGCCGCCGTCGACGCGCAGGAGCCGGCGGCACGCGCACGGCAGACGTCGTCGCCCCACCGCGCTGAGGAGGACCACCACGGCCGTGGCTCCAACGCGGACTCGGACAGCAACCACAACACCAACCCCAGCTCCGATGACGTAGACGACGATGGTGCGCTGGTGGCGGCGGTGCTGTCGATGGGCGCGCCGATGGTGCATCGTGGGTTCATGCCGCATGGGCGCCGCGAGAGCCGCGCCGCCCGGAGAGCGGGGGGCAGCAGCAGCGGCGCCCACGCGGCTGCGTCATCGGCGGCCGCGAGGCGGACACACGTGGCGTGCGGTTGGTTCGACCTCGATCCTCGCGAGCTCGTGACGACGCGACTGCCGAGCGCCGTGGACGTCGAGGCGTGCCTGCGCCACATCAACTTCGCGGCGGCGCGCCGGGTGCTGTGGGAGCTGGCGGTGCTCGGCGCCGTCTGCGGGAGCGGTAGTGCCTTGACGGAGTGCGAGAGCGCCCCGCTGCACGACATGCTGTCCCGCGCCGCGCAGTTCATGATCCTGCTGTCGCGCCTGGTGTTCGAGAGTAGCGCGGCGGGGTCGTCGCCGCGGGTGGGACTCTTGTCGGCCACGGCGACGGCCATGCGGGATCAGCTGCAGCGGCACCTCGTGTACATGGCGGTGCTGCTCATGAACTTTCTGGAGGTGTGCGACGCACGCACGCGTGGACGTCACTGCAACCACGTTGAGTCGCTGCTGTTCTGTGTGCTGGACGTGTGGCCGACGCTGCGACGGTTCCCGATGGTGCCACACGTCTACGTGGCCGCGACCGAGGCGATGGCGCAGCTGAAGCCGGAGACGCTGAGCTTCGTCTCCCTCCAGCCGCTGGCACGCGAGTGGGGCAGCGGGCCGGCCGCCCATCCCACACACGCAGAGCCGCCGCAGCGACCGCCCGCACCGGGCGTCGAGGACAGCGACGATGACGACGACGAGGAGGCGGAGGGCACCGGCGCCGCCAGCGGCAGAGGTCGTGAGGAGAGGAACCACACCACCACCAGTGCTGCTGCAACTGCAGCAGCGGCAGCAGAGCGTGCACGCTGGGGCGTCGGCGAGCAGTGGTCACCCATGGACGTGTTGCTGCACTTGCGCAGCGGCAGCGGCTCCTCGCCGTCTGCCGCGAGCGCCATGCGGCTGCGCGCTGACCGGCGCCCGGAGCAGCGTCTGTTGTCTGGCACGGTGTCCGCCAGCTTTGTCAGCGAGTGGGGACGCGTGCTGCCGTGGGTGTGCGACATCGTCTCGGGGAGCGTCTTCCCACTGGAGACGCTGAGCGAGGCCGGACACCATCTCCTGCGCAAGCGGGCGTGCCGAGTGCTGTGGAATCTGTGGACCGGCACGAGCGCGGCGGATCAGCAGTACGTCATCGCCTACCTGCTCCACCGCGTGCTCGCCAACGCGCGCCAGAACGTGGTGCTGCTAGAGTACGCCGGCGTGCTCCTTACCCAGCTGCGCGGCGTAGTCGCGGTGGAGGCGCTCGCCGCGACGCCGCTGCCACGCGCGGTCGTCAAGGCAGTGCGCGCCGCGATCGCGGAGGTGAGAGCAGAGCAGCAGGCGGAGGAGGCGGGGCGTGACACGCCGCTGCCGCCGCCGCCGCCGCCGCCACCGTCTCACGAGGACCTTGCTGTGGCGGGCGGCGACACAGGCGGCGAGGCTGCAGATGCTGCTGCTGCTGCGCAGCTGCGCGAGCACCGCCAGCGTCGCCGCCGCTGGTACGCCCGGACGCAGGAGACGCTGCACGGCCAACTCGTGAGTTTCCTTTCCATCTTTCGCAGTGTGCGGAGCGACGCCCCTCTCGTCACGGACGCGCTCGCCCGCACCGCCGCCACGCCCACGCATGCGCAGACGATGGGGTCGCAGTGCAGCTACTTCGATGCGACGCGCAACACCTTCTGCTGGAGCGGGCACCAGTGTCACCGTCAGCACGTCGTGCCGGTGGGGGGCATGCGAGGGCGTGACGGGGAGGAGAGCCGCTTCGGCCTCTACAGCTTCGGCGCCGGGACGCAGCGCGTCGTGGACGAAGTCCTCTCGGTGCTCGACCATCACGGCTTCCTCAGCCCACGGGCCTCGTCGTCGTCTGCGGCCACCACCACTGCCACCACCGGCGCGACGGCAGAGGACGAGGTCGATGCGGAGGCGGAGAACGGCGTGGGCCGCGCGTCGACGCAGCTGCACCACCGCTACCCGCCGCAACACGTCGTGCTCGGCCCCGGTGCAGCGGGCACGACGCGGCCGCCGCCGCCTCTCCCCGGCGTTGGCGGGACCGGCGGCCACCGGCGGTGGCTCGGCGACCTCGCGACGAGCGTGCAGCGCGGGCGGCTCTCCGTGCACGGCGGCCCCGCGGCGGAGGGCGCTGACGCTGAGGACCGCGGGGCTGTCACGTGGCTCCGTCACGACGCCTGGCGCGGGCCGCCGCCGCTGCCGAGGGCGGCGCACGACGACGACGATGATGGACCGGCGGACGAGACGTCTGCGGGACGTCTCTTCGCTCGTGTGGCCGGCGCGGCGGCGGCGACCGGCGCCTTCGGCGGCAGCAGCGGCCACCGCGAGCGGGCGGCGGTGCGGCACCGTCTCCACAACCCGCTGGAGGGCAGTGACCCCCACGCCGACCCGCTGCGTCGCGCGATCGTGCCGCACTGCGCCCTCCTCCACCGCGACGTGTGCGAGGAGGTGGTCCGCCTCTCCCTCGACTTCATGGCCGACCGGCTGCGAGACGAGGCGGCCGACAAGGCGGACGCGGAGGAGGCGAAGAGAGCGCCGCTGCCGCCGCCGCAGGAGCCGGCCACCGCTGCACCACCGCTGCGCAGCGGTGGCGCCGTCAACCCCGCCGTCCCCGGCGAGGCCCGCACGACCGACACGGCGCTCCCGGCGGCGTTGGAGTCGCTGACGTCGCCGGCGGCATCGCCCGCCTCCGCCGCGGCGCTGCCGTTTCCCAGTGCACTGCAGCCGCCGCCCGCCGCGGCGCCGCGGCTCACGCTGCCCCGGGTGGAGGTGGTGGAGTGCGGCGTGTGTGAGGTGATGGTGCGCTTCCTGCTCCTCTGCTTCTCCACGCACTACAGCGCGTGCATGCACCTCGTCCGCACCCACCACCCCGCCGGGTCGACGCCGGCGTCGACGGCGCACTCGGGCGGTGCGTTCGGCGTCCTGTGCGCCTACACAACGCACCTCGACCCGGCCAGCCGCGAGTCGGCGACGCTGCTGGCAAGTATTCTGCTCTCCGACATGGCACGGCTGGAGGAGGACATGTGGCAGCACATGGCGGTGGTGCATCAGACCACTGTCGTCGTGCACCGCAAGGGTCGGCGGCTGACGGAGAAGTCCTACGCCGCGCTCGTCGCACACCACATGCGCGCGACGCGTGCGCCGGCGACCGCGGCAGCAGAGCCGACCTCCGCGGCGCAGGACGAGGGCAAGGGTCTGGCCTCCGCCTCCGCTGCTGCGCGCCGAGTCGCCAACCACCGCCGCCCTCATCACCACCACTCCGCGTCGACACGCGTGGGCTCACCTCCGCCACCGCCACCGCACACCACCACCGAGGTGGAGGTGGAGCGGGACGAGCTCGGCGCGGACAGCAGCGCGGCCGCGGAGCTGGCGAGAGCCGCGGCCCCACTGCACCGCTACGTCATCCCGCTGAGCATCTTTCTCACAAACGTCGAGCCGTACCTCACGCGCCACCCCATCGCCTTCCACCGCACGTTCCGGCGGTACTGCGAGGTGCGCTGGGTGCGCGCGGCGGACGGCGAGGTGCCTGCGGCGTGGCTCGGCGTGTGGGTGCGACCGCGGCCACCACCAACAGCAGCAACCGCAACGTCAGTAGCAGCAACAGCGGCAGCAGCAGCGGACAGCTGCGGTCGCCGGGGTGGCGGCGGCGGCGGCGGCGGCGGCGCGCGCTCGGCGCGGCGGTCGCGCAGCAGCGGGGCGGCGTCAGCGCCGTCGCGCGACTTCGTGGAGCGTGTCGGGTGCTTTGTGCGGCATCTGGCTCGCAACACGGAGCTCGGCCAGGGCCGCACGGCGCAGGGAGCGAGCATGCTCGCCGTGCTCGTGCAGCTGCCTGGGGTGTGCGAGGCGCTGCTGTCCCCCTGCTTCGAGATGCCCGTGCCCACCGCCTACGCAGAGCTGCTCACGTCCACCGCCGACGCGCTCGGCGCCTCTGTCGGCGCTGCAGATGCCGCCGCGCCTGGCACCATCGCCGTGCCCCCCTTCCTGTCCCTCGCCTTGTGCTTCTGCTCTGCGCTCGGGGAGGCGGGCCGCGGTGGCGCCGGCGGCGGCAGCGGCGGCGTCGGCGGCGGCGGCAGCGGCAGCGACTTTGCCTCCGCCATCTTTGCATACGACTCCATCGCCGTGTCCGATGCGGTGGTGCGGACGCTCGGCTGCCTCGTCTCGGCGGTGGAGGAGGTGACGGCGGTGTCGGCCGCGCTCGCGGCGGAGGCCACCGCGTCCGCCGCCGGCTCTCCCGCCAGTCCTGCGACAGAGGCGGCGCAGCGGCAGCGCGCGGAGGCGACGGCGCACGTTGGCCGCGTGAAGAAGGCGCTCACGCGCTGCCTGCATGATGTGCTCTGCTTTCTGGAGCGTGGCAGTCCACAGCCGGCGACGACGGCGCTGCCGGCGCGGCAGCGGGCGACACCGCAGCACATCGGCGTGGCGAGCAGTGTGCAGGAGGCGTACCTCGGCTTCTTCGGGCATCTCGGCCGCCTCGGCTTCCTCCAGCTGCTGTTCCGGGTGTGCCGCCTGCACTCGTGCGAGCACGGCCGCGACGCGGCGTCGCTGCTGCAGCTGCTCGCCCACCAGCTCCAGGCGCTGGGGGAGTACAGGCTGTCCGAGGTGCTGTCGCCCGCACAGCGGCGCTACGCCGCTCAGCGCCACGAGTCTCTGCAGCAACAGCGTCGTCTGTCGCGTGGCCCTTCGGGGACGAGTCTGTGGCGGCATCCGGCCGACAGCGGCGCCGCGTCCACGCTCGCATCCCCCGCGGGGCCGCCGCGGCTGAGCCGTCTCACCTTCGCCGAGTGGAGCGCGGCGGAGCGGCGCGTGAACGCCATCCTGTCGGATCAGTGGCGCGCCGACCCTCAGAGAGCCGAGTCGCTCCTCGACGACGAGCGCCGTGTGGACGCCGGCGCTGTCGTGCCTCACGGCGGCGACGACACCGTCGCTGCTGTTCTGGCGGAGGCCGCGGAGGAGGAGGAGGCGGCGGCGGCGGCGCGCGGCGCGCAGGTGCAGCGCCACATCGTTTCCTTCGAGGAGGACGACGAGGCGGAGGAGGCGCACGACAGCGGCGGCAGCAGCGGCCGCAACAGCAGCGGCGCTGTCGTGGACGGCGACGGCGGCGCCCTCCACGACCACGCGGAGGACGGCAGCGAGATGTGGCTGCCCATGCCGCCGGTGCGGCGCACGGGGCCGGCGCGGTCCGCTGTGACCGACAGCAGCGCAGATCTCGAGAGGGACGCGGCGGCCGCTGCGGTCACCCCGGCGACCACCACGCGCGTCCTTCGCTCCGGCGATGACGTGGTCCGCGGTGGTGTGGACGATGACGTCGACAACGTCGACGACCACGACAACCGTGACGCAGCAGCTGCTGCTGCTGTTGCTGTCGACGAGGAGGAGGAGGAGGTGCGCCGGCACCGCCGCGTCGTGCTCTCCACCTATGAGGCGATCGTGATGCGGTCGCTGCGGGCGGAGGAGGCGATGCTGCGTCATGGCGGACACGCAGACGGCGACGGCGACTACGGCGACATGTACGCGAGCGATGGCGCTGAGGAGGAGGAGGAGGACGAGGACGAGGAGGAGGAGGAGGACGACGAGGAGGAGGAGACGCTGTTCGCTGATGTGCTGGTCGACGACGACGACGACGACGGCGTCGGCGGCGGCGATGTCACGGGGTACGACGAGGGGGCGGACCACCTCCTCCGCAGTCAGCCAGAGATCTCAGGCTTCTTCGTGTCGTCGCCGTCCAGCTACCGTCGACGTCGTGGCCGACACGACGACGACGACGAGGAGGATGACGACGACGAGGAGGACGAGGAGGATGACGAGGTGGAGGAGGACGACGAGGAGGCGGAGGAGGACGGGCGAGGCGACGGCGGCAGCGACATGCCGGCGGACAACAACGACGACGAGGAGGAGGAGACGGACGAAGAAGAAGAGGAGGCGACAGACGAGGAGGAGGAGGAGGAGGAGGCGACGGATGAAGAAGAGGAGGAGACGGACGACACGGACATGCTCTACTACGACGAGGAAGGCAACGCGGTGCGGCCGGGCAGAGGCCTGAGCGACGAGGCGCTGCCGGACGTCCTCACACACGACCTCGCCAGCGACCTCGGCGTCGCCGCCGACCTCCTGCGCCGTCCCACGGCACGACAGTTCGCCTGGGACGTCGGGGTCGGCGACGGCAGCGGCGGCGTCGGTGGCGGCGGTGGCGGCGGGACGGGCATGATGCACCTCCACGGCGACGGCGTGACGCGCTCTATGGCGACGGGGGCGGCGGCGGAGCGGGCGCCGAGCTTCGCAGCGTGCGCCTATCGAGCCATCCTTGTTGCTGTGCGACGGCTGGGGCCGCACAACACCGTCGAGACGGAGGCACCACTCCCGCCGGTGCTGCACGCGGTGGAGGAGCAGCCACCGCACGAGGTGCGCGCGGCGGCAGCGACAGTCTCCACCGGCGACGCCGAGCACGTTGCCCCTTCCAGCGGCACCCACTCACCCACCCATCCTCCGTCCGCCGAGCTCCAGAGCCGCAGTGGCCCGGAGCAAGCGTCACTGCCGCGTGCCGCCTCCGTCTCCACTCCTGCACCGCGGCAGGCGTGGGCGGCGGCGGCGGCAGCGGTGCGACAGTGGACCACCGCCGCCGCGTCCACCTCATCATCGGTGGCGCTGCCGTTGGAGAGCACCCCGAGCGACCAGCTTATGCGACGGGAGCGTGACTCCCGCTCGCCGCTGGACGCCACCGGTGCTGACGCGGCGTCTCCGGCGGCGAGGGCGCCGACCACGCTCGCCACCGCTACGACGGACACACCCACAACAGCGGTGGCAGAGGCCGCCACAGCACCGGCAGGAGATGCCGATGACTCTGTCACGGCGCGCATCCTCGCTCTCTTTGCAGCCGGCGGCACCGCACCAGCGCCGCCGCCGCCGGCTGCGGTGGCAGAGGAGGCGGCGACGGCGACGACGGCTGCTGATGCTGATGCTGCTGATGCTGCGGCTGCAGCGGCGGCACCCGAGCCGTGGGCCGGCACGCTGGATCCACAGTTTCTCATCGAGATGCCCGAGGACGTCCGGGGCGAGATCGTGTTCGACAGCAT
Source organism: Novymonas esmeraldas (assembly GCA_019188245.1). NCBI lineage: Eukaryota > Euglenozoa > Kinetoplastea > Trypanosomatida > Trypanosomatidae > Novymonas > Novymonas esmeraldas. The sequence continues at coordinate 131,534 of JAECZO010000037.1, read as the reverse complement.
GGACGTGCTGCGCGGCACCGAGGAGCGTGTCGTGCACGGGCAGCGCACGCGGCTCTACGCCGGCTTCCTGAGCGCGATGCCGGAGGATGCGCAGCGGCACGCGATGGAGGTGGAGGCGCGGTGGGTGCGCGTCACCGGGGCGGACAACACGGCCATGGAGCTCGTGCAAACGTTGCTTCTCGTGGACGAGGAGACGCGACGCGATCTGCTGCTGCAGTGTGACTTGGAGCAGCTGCAGTCGTTTCCTGCGCTGCTGCGCGAGGCGACGGAGCTGCGCGCGGAGGCGGAGCGGGCGCGGGTGGAGGCGGAGCGAGCAGCGCAGCAGCAGCGGGAGCAGCTGCAGCAGCAGCAGCAGCAGCGTCGCCAGCGCCTGCACGAGCAGGCGCAGCAGCAGCGGGAGTCGATGGCGGCAGCGGGTCTGCGCCAGTCCCGCCTGTGGATACACGGCGCGTGGAACGCGACGCGGGACGCACCGGGCGACGGCGGCGCGCAGGCAGCGACGGGGATGGGTCCGATGCCCGGCAGCCGCGGCGGCGCGCTTGCGGCGCGGGACATGAGCACCGTCGAGGACGTGATGCGCGTGCTGTTCAGCTCACCAAGTCAGCTCTACGAGGTGGTGAACCATGAGCTCTTCGTCGCGCGTCGGCTGTACCGGTGTGAGGCGGCACTGCCTGCGCTCGCGCCGACGTCGGCGGCGGCGTCGGCCATGTCACACGCCATGCAGGCGCAGGCGGAGAGAGCGGCGGCCGTGGCCGGGGTAGACGCGAGTCGGCTTATCCTCTCACCGCTGCGCGACGACGACCGCGCCGTGCCTCGACAGGCCGCGGTGGAGGGCGGGCGCGCCACACCGTCGGCGCCGCTGTCCTTCCCGCTGCTGCGACTGCCTCCCGCCACGTACGAGGAGCACGACCGCGACGGGGACGCCGCCGGCTCACCCGTGGCGCCGGGCGCTCCGTCGCCACCCCCACCCGCGTCCCTCTCCCTGGTGGCACAGTCAGGGTCGATGGTGCCTGTGCTGGAGACGCCGTACCATCCCCTGGCGCTGCCTCTGCCCGAGGTGCCAGACGACGTGGTGGGCCGCTGCATGGAGCTGCTGCGCCTGCGTGCCACCGCACCGCTGGCGCTTCCGTGTAACTTGCTCACGGGCATCAGCTGCCTCGACCAGGAGCTGCAGCGCGTCCTCCAGCTGCTCATGGGCAGCACCAGCACGGCCGTCCGCCTCGCGTGTCAGCTGCTTGACTTGATGGCCGCCACGCCGACGAGCACGACGGTCGAGGACGCCGTCGCGGACGTCGCGGGTGGCCGGCCGTTGTCGCGTCCGCTGGTGCAGACGGAGTTGGCGGCGAACCGACAGTTCATCCGTGACGCGATGGTCTTCCTTGTCTCTCTTGTAAAGCAGAACCAGGCGATGGTCGCGGCCTTCTTTCTACTCCCCGACGGCGCCGTCGACGCGGGCACGATGAAGCCGCTCGACGCCCCACTCGACGCGGCGGAGCAGCGCGTGGTGCAGTACGGGTTGTGGGACCGGCTCTGGCGAGTGGCGCGGCAGCACATGCACCAGTACAGCTTCGTGCTGGCGCTGGACAAGCTGCTCCTGCAGCTGCTGCGCTGCCAGCGGACCATCACGACCGCGGACGACCACGACACCGCCATCGGCGCCGACCCCAACGCCGGCGACCCGCTCACGGAGACTCTGATCTCGCACCCGCGGCACGCGCACCGGCTGCGGTGGACAAACATTCGCCGTCTCTCCAACTACGAGGACGGCGGCTACGTGTGCAACGTGTGCGGCGTCAACCCGGGCTTCGACTACTGCTTCCACTGCTCCTCCTGCCAGTTCGACCTGTGCGCCAGCTGCGCACGGGAGCGCCTCTCCGTCGCAGAGATGCACCAGCGCGCGCGGCGCTCGGCGGCGCTGGTGCTGCAGCACGTCCCAGAGACGGTGACGTCCATGATGCGGCTCCTGCGTCACCCGCTCTGCCGCCCTGACGTCGCCGCGAACGTTGTGCAACTCATGTCGCCGGGGCTGCAGGAGTGTGGTGCGCGCGAGGGTGGTGGCGGTGTCCTCTCCAGCAGCAGCGCCGGCGCGCTGACTGCGCCGCCGCCGCCGCCGCTGCTTGGCGGTGCCGCCGGCACGCGGGTGAGCCCGCTTCGACTGTTGGAAGTGGAGCTCGTCGCGCTGGCCGACGCCCGCGTGCGTGCGCTGAAGTTGGCGAGGGACGACTTCCGCCAAGAGGTCTACGCGCTCCTGCACCCGAGGACCGCGTCTGGTGCTGGCGCTGCTGCAGGTGCTGGTGGTGGTGGTGGTGGTGGTGGCTTCCCTGGACGCAACACATGGCAGCAGCTGACGATCCCGGCGGGTCACGTCTTCGACACGGACACGGTCATGGCGCTCCTCGTCAAGCTGGACATCAAGAACAGCGAGGGAGACGCGATCCAGCTGCTCTTCGAGCCCTACGTGGCGACGATGCGCGCCGAGCCGCGGGCCTTCACGATGCTGTGGCGAGCGAGCCAGGCGTACCTGCTCGACGTCTCCACACTGCTGGAGCACGTGGCGCCGAAGGAGGTGCTCCCGTTGCCGGCGTGCGTGTCCTCCGTCCTGCAGACGTTCTGCACGTACCACCTGAGCGAGTCGCGGCTCAGCGGCGCCTCGGCGAGCGCGCGCACCCTGACGGGCAGCCGCAGCACCTTGGCTGGCGAGACGGAGCACTTCCTGCAGTCGTCGACGAAGCCATCCGCCGTGTCCGACCGTGCGGTGCGCGAGCTGGCGGAGCAGCCGGACGCGGCCCAGTGCATGACCGCGGCCGGCACCCGGCTCTCCGACGAGGGCCCCAAGACGGCGGAGGAGCTGCAGCTGCGCCGGCTGCCCCGCATCGTGCGGATGGTGCTGGAGGAGAACCGCACAACGCTGAACACGCTGTTCCACTGGGACGGCAACCTGCTGAAGGACAGCTTCGCCTTTCTCAAGTACGAGCCGCACCTGATCGACTTCACCTTCAAGCTCGCAGACTTCCGGCGCCGGCTCAGCATGCGGCGCGGGTCGAACATCCTCCTGCGTGTGAATCGCCAGACGTGCCTGCTGGACAGCTTCAAGGAGCTGCAGAAGGTGACCTCCTTCGGCGGCCAGCTGCACATCCGCTTCCACGGCGAGGAGGGCGCCGACGCGGGCGGTCTCACGCGGGAGTGGCTGCAGCTGCTCTCCGAGGCGATCGTCGACGAGAGGTACGCGCTCTTCGTGCACTCGCAGGACACGATGTCCTTCCAGCCGAACCCGTTCTCGAGCGTCAACCCCAACCACCTCGATTACTTCCAGTTCGCCGGCGTCGTCGTCGGGCTCGCCATCGCGCACAACGTGCCCATCGACATACACTTCACCCGCGCCTTCTACCGCCACATGATCGGCCACCGCCCCGTCTTCGCAGACCTGCAGAGCTTTGACCAGGAGCTGCACACCAACTTGAACTGGATCATGGAGAACGACGTCACCGACCTCGGCCTCACCTTCGCCGTGAACTACAGCCGCTTCGGCTCCGTCGAGGAGGCGGAGCTCGAGCCGAATGGCAAGGACACGGCGGTGACGAACGCGAACAAGCAGCAGTACGTGCGGCTGCTCTGCGAGTTCCACATGACGCAGCGCACCTCCGACCAGCTTCTGCGGTTCCTGAAGGGCTTCTACGCTGTCATCCCACGACGCGAGATCCAGTGCTTCACGGAGAAGGAGCTTGAGCTTGTCATGTGCGGCATGCCCGACATCGACATCGAGGACCTGCGCACGCACACGGTGTACGAGGGCTACAGCAGCACGTCGCCGCAGGTGCGTTGGTTCTGGGAGGCCGTGGGTGCGATGACGAAGGAGGACCTCGCGAACCTGCTGCAGTTCGCCACCGGATCATCCAAAGTGCCGCACGGCGGCTTCAGCCACCTCGAGGGCTCCAGCGGGCGCCCTCTCCCCTTCACGATCAGCCGGTGGGCGATGGTGAAGGAGGATCTCCTTCCACAGGCGCACACGTGCTTCAACAAAGTGGATCTGCCTGTGTACCCCTCCGCTGCTGTGCTGAAGGAGAGGCTGATGCTCGCCATCACCTACGGAAGCATGGGCTTCACGATGGTGTAGTGTCCCTCTGAAGGACACCTATTTTGGAAGTGTGCCGGTCTGATGTATCAAGTGTGTGGCCGACGCGCGCGTGTGTGTGTGTGTGTGTGTGTGGTTCGCTGACGACAATGACAACAAACACAAAAGCACAAAGAGGAAGATGAGAGTGATGCTCAAAAAAAAAAAAAAAAAAAATAGATGTGTACATTCGCAGCCACAGCACGCAGAGAAGACACGCGAGCCTTTGCGTCTATATGTGTGTGTGTGTGTGTGATCGGGGTGGAGGGTGGTGTGGGAGAGAGAGAGAGCTTCCGCTTTCGTGCTCGTCGCGGTGCTCACGCGTGCTTCTTCGGCCCTCCGTAGGTCGCGTCTCCGTCATTGCAGGTTGCGCATTGGCGACACGCCCACTCCCTAGTCGGCCCCGCGTCGCCGTGCTTCCTCCTCCAACACTCCTTTCTCTCTCCTTCTCTCCTTCTCCTCTCTCCTCCTCTCATCTCGTCCCGCACATCTCACACGGCAGGCGAAGAGGTGGTGCTGCCCCCCTCCTGTGTTGGGAGCGCCACCTGTAGAGTAAAACAAGGGGGGGGGGGACATAGTGGATGCGTAAGAGCGAGTCGTGACAGCCGGCTGGCGCCATGCAATCGGCCACGTCGCGACGCTCGTGGTGGTGCTGCGCGCCATCCTTCTGCGTTTTTGTGTGACCGGTGACGGAGGCTCGGACACGCACTCAAACCGCTGGACTGCAGCCATCGCCTTGACCCCACTCTACGTGCGTGCTGAGGAGTGTCGGCTCTCGCTGGTCTGTGAACAGTGGGAGCGGTGCGATAGCGCGCACCGCTGACCGACGCCAAGGGGCCTTGGCTGTGGTGGACCACGTCCACGTTCGCGCAGTCGCCATCATGCGAACGAGCTCCACCACCGCGGAGACCAGGTTCCTGTACTGGAGGAGATGGGCTGGCATGCCTCGCAGTTCGTTCAACCATCGGCGATGGTCCGCCCGCAGTACCCCTTTGGACACCGCCGTCCACGCCATTTGGCTGATGTGGGGGAGGTTTGTCTGGGTATATATGCCAGAACCTCGTGTAGGCCGGACTCCCCGGTAGCGGGTCTGCTCGCATCGTTTAAATGATGCTCTGTCGTTGTGGTCAGGGCGATGGCGGCTTCGTCGTCCTCTGGCAGGTCCTGCCTCGTCCTTCACACGTGGATGCGTCGTCGCAGGAGCTCGGGCTGTCGGTCGTTCCTCCACTGCAGGCGGAGGAGTCGCTCCCGTCTGTGTCTGTACCGCCGGTGCAGTTCCGTGTTGAAGTCGCCTCTTGGCGGCGATGGGGTGGTGGTGGCGGTTAGCCATGGCCAACCTCTGCCGACAGGGGAGCCCCTCCATGTTCTGCGCCTGCGTGCGACTCACATACACGCCGATGCACGCTGCGTGTGTGTGGGGGGTGTTGTGATGAGCCGATAGCGGCCGAACACCGTGCCATGTTGGAGGTCGAGCCTCTGTCCTTCGGCCGGTTCGAAGAACGCCCCTCAAACAAGCGAAGTGCTAGTCGTCCAGCGTCGAAGCCAGGACTTCTTCGCTGTCGATCGAGCACAGGAGGTACGTCTCGTCCGTACAGCTGCTGCTGTTGCGGCTGTTGTGCTCCGTCAGCGTGACGGGTGTCGTGCCAAGCACTCGAAGGGCGTCGGCGATGGAGTACGGGATACCCTTTCGTGAAACCCAGTCGGTTCGCCTTGCGTCGCCAGAGCACGCACCGTGAGTGAGAGCTCGTGTCCACACCGTCGCCAGCGTTCGCCAGTGCCGTCGCTGCCCACAAGTAGTCGATCGCCTCCCTTGAAGGCACCCGCCTCACTGTCGGCGGCTTGTGCTAGGATTGCGGTCGCTGTGGTGCGTTGCGGATCGTCGTCGACGTTTCAAACCCGAAGGACCTCGCGTTGGCGGTGAGGGGGGAGGGCTAAGACTGCGGTCGGAGTGTATGCGATGCTCCTTCCAGTGTAGTCGGGAGGAGGCGTGAGATCCACGTGGGAGTGAGTCGACCGGCGTTCCCCCTCGGTCCTGCCAACTTCTCACTCCTGACAACTCCCTCATCCTTTTCCAGCAACTCGATGCGGATCTGCTCATTGGAGTCGCAGTGTTTGTCGGATGGTGTCGGGCTGTGTGATGCTCGCTCAGGGTGCACGCTCCCTTGTTGGCGCAGCTCATACGGCGCCGTCTGCCGCTCCGGTTTGGGATCGACAGCGTGAATGACTGTCGTCTTGACCTGCGTGTGTGCAACTGGGGGGAGGCAGCGCGTCCACTGCTCCCTCAGGTCGCTCTCACGGGGGCTGAGAGCGCTTGCGCGCTGTTGTCGTTGTCGTACCATCCGCAGCCGGGGAGTCCGTTGCCACTGTTCTCCACTCCTGATTGGGGTGGGGGGCACATTTGCGGCGTGCAGACTGTGGAACCGGTCTGATGCTGGTAGGATCGTCCTTCCTGGAATGGCTTGACGCAACACCGCCTCGTACGTGTGTGTTCGCCGTCTCGGCTCCGACGGAGTCTCCTCCATAGACCGAAGGAAGTCGGTTGCAGGCACCGGTGCTGTCGATGTCGCGAGCAGACAAGAGCCGCAACCGACCGGCGACCGTAGCGCCATCAGCGATCTGAACGCAGAGATGGTGTGCAAAGAAGTTAGCCGTCATGTGCAAGCCGCAGTCTTCGCTGTATCGCTGCTGTTTGGCGCAAGCGCCGAAGCTGATGGGGGAGCGACGGCCGAGACGCGTGCATCTTTCTTTGGAGCTCGTTGTGCACATTCTCAGACGGCGCAGAGTCGTACACGTTCAGAGTCGTCGTGCCCTCGTCCGACTCCTCGCCATCCAAGTGGGATCGCAGGAAGATCAGAAAATAAAAGGGGTGGGGACTCTAACGCGTGTCTACGGATCGCGGTCGTGAGGCGGTGCGTGAGGTTCAGCATCGTGTCGCATCGCAGCGCCGCGCGGGGTGGAAGGCAGCGTAGGTAGATTGCATCCAGCTCCAGATTGGACGTCTTGCCAGACAACAAATCCCCACCCCCAGACCTTCATCTCCGTGGGCTTCGCTGGACTGTCTTGCACCACCCGCCGTCGCGTCTCTACTGGTTTGAATCGTTGCCGATGTTAGTGGCGACGCCTGAGTCCCCGGGGGAAGAGAGTTCCTCGAGGAGATCATCATTGCCGTGTGCGTCGGTGGCACCACCACGATAGGCTGTGCCGGTGTTTGGGGGGCTTTTGTGCAGACTTTGGAGTGTGATGTGGTGCTTTCGAGTTGGCGGTTCGGCGTGTCGAAGGTGGTGATGAGACGGTCAAGCGTCCGGCGGAGCTCCCTCGCGCTCTCCTCATTCAGCTTCAAAACGCTGCGCTTCAGGTGCATCACCTCCTCCTCTCCGCCTCCATCAGGTCCGCCACGCCGGTCTGGATGCCGCGCTCGTTGTACACAGGCGCCATGTTGCCGCAGCCCCAACGTTGTCGTCGTCGGGAACGAGTAGAACTTGTGGATGTCACACACCCGGCTCCCATCGTTGGCACCGCCACCGCTGATAGCACAAGCCGCGTTCAGCATCTCCGTGTTCTCCTACCGGCCGTGGAGGAGTGGTGAGGGAACAGCGGGCCAGCGAGGTTTGGAAAGACGTGGGCGATCGGAAGAACTGTCTCCATCGCCATCTCGGACGCACAGTAGTTGTTGTAGCGCAGCATCTGAAGTGTGGGGAGGCTCGCTCATCCAGACGTGGGCGAGACGGTGCAGACGCGCTTGTCCATATCGTCCTTCTCGTACGACCTCCCGGGAGCCAGCGTCACACTCGTGAACACAACGAGAACTTGGATCCAGCGGACCTGCGTGTGCCTGTTGGAGTAGAACTCCGCCATGAGATGTTTCTTGACATCAAGCGCAGTGTACGTGCCGTCAAAGCAGTGCTCATTCGCCAAGATCGATCATAGCGGCGCCGGGAGACATGTGTCCCGGTGTTCGCGCCGCTCCAGGAACGAGTTCAGGTCTGTGGTTGAGCCAGGAAGTTAGCAGCTCCAAGAGCGGGGAGGTGCGTGTACTCCCTCATAAACCCCCTGGCCTTCCAAGCATCGCGCTTCACCTGCTCCACTTCAGCTCCGCTTAGCACAGCCGTGGCCGGGGCCACCACAGACTTGTGTAGTCGTTGTGGATCGTCTCTGCATCTCTAGCGTCATCCCGCCGTCATTGGTGTTGTCCATTTGTGAGGAATGGAGTGACGAGAGAGTACGGGCAGAACACGGGTCTGGCAGAGGCTGGGCCGCTGATGTCGATGAGCGACGAGGGTGACGGTGCGGGTGAAGAGGGGAAGGGGGCTAGAAAGTAAGATAGCAGACCGGAGAAGTACTCTCCTTGCGTTGGTTGTCGCCTGAAGTCTCGGCGGTTGACAAACTCTTCGAGTGCTACGATCTCAAAAAAACAAACAAACAAACAAACAGAGGAGGAGAAGACAAGGGGGAAGAGATACGAGAGGACGAAGGGTTGTTTGTCAGGCGCACAGGTCTCGATGCATCGAGGACAACCCTCCCCCTCGCCTCCCCATGCTCGCGGTTACCTGTGTGTTCGTGAAATTCGATCCGAAGTCCTGTCCAGTTTGGAACTACTCCGTGACACCCCCAAAGTGGTCTAAACTCTAGCACTTGACTTTTCTTTTTGGTCTCAGTAATGCAACCTTTACAGACACACACACATACAGACACACACACACATCACACACCACACACCACACACGCCGACTCACGTACTGTGCCGGCGACGATGGCGACTCTGCAGAGCGTGCGCGACATCCTGGCGAGGCTGGTCGGCTTCCCGTCTGTGAGCGCGCAGACGAACATGCCGCTGATCAAGTACGTGCAGGCGTACCTGGCGGAGTGCGGCGTGGCGCACGTGACGGTGATGCGGTCGGAGGACGGGATCCACGCGAACCTGCTGGCGACGCTGCCCGGCGCGGACGGCAGCGTGGAGGGCGGGCTGATCCTGAGCGGGCACACGGACGTGGTGCCGGTGGACGGCCAGCGGTGGGACAGCGACCCGTTCGTGCTGACGGAGCGCGACGGCAAGCTGTACGGCCGCGGGTCGTGCGACATGAAGGCGTTCATCGCTGTGTGCCTCGCGCTGGTGCCGGAGTGGGTGCGCACGCCGCCGCGCAAGCCCGTGCAGATCGTGCTGACGTACGACGAGGAGACGACGTTCAACGGCGTGCGGCAGATGATGCGCGAGCGTGGCAGCGACCTGCAGAAGTGCGAGGGCTGCATCGTCGGCGAGCCGACGATGCTGGACCTGGTGATCGCACACAAAGGCATCTACAGTGGATCCATCACGTTCAAGGGCAAGGCGGCGCACTCGTCGCTGCAGACGGCGGGGTACAACTCTATCGAGCCCGCGATGCGTGTCTTCCAGAAGCTGTTCGAGATGCGCGATCGCTTCGCGCGTGAGGGGCCCTTCGAGGACGGGTTTGACATCAACCACACAAGCATCTGTCCTTCTCTGGTAACAGGCGGCATCGCGATGAACACGATCCCTGCCGAGTGTGCGATGGGCTTCGAGTTTCGTAATGTGCCGTCTCACCCGGCGTCTGAGATCAACAAGGAGATCTGGGACTTTATCGCGGCGGAGACGGCGCGGGTGCAGCTCGCGTGTCCCGAGGGCGGCATGGAGATCCGGAGGCGTGGATCAGTGGAGCCGTTTGGAGGGGACAAGGACGCGTCTGTGGTGAAGGCGCTGTTGGCTGCGAGCAGTGAGCCGCGTGCGGTGACGAAGGTGTGCTTCTGCACGGAGGCGAGCGAGTACCAAACAGCGGGCATCAACTCTGTGGTGTGCGGCCCCGGTGACATCGACCAGGCGCACAAGGCGAACGAGTTCGTGTCTGTGGATCAGCTGGAGAAGGGCCTCGCGGTGATCCGCCGCACTGTGCAGCTGATGTGTGGCGGCAACGGTGCGAGCCAGCTCTGAGTCTAACTGCTGTGCGTGTGTGTGCACACCAGCACACACACATTTCCTTTCTCACTGTCGCGTCGTTAACAGTTTTTTTTATTATTTATTTCACAATTCGCCGTCTCGTGACGGAGCACGCCGGCGCACGTGTCGAGTGCGGCGACGAGCGCGCGCGCGTGTGTGCATGTGCCTCTCGTCATGCGCTTCAGCGGCATCTGCGAGCGTCCCTTCACTTCCTCCGCCTTCTTACTGAGTTGTGCCTTAAAAAAAGAAAGAGAGAAGGTTGACAGTGCTCGTGGCGTGTGTGTGTGTGTGTGTGTGTCTCCCTCTCTCTCTCAGCGCTTGTCGCTCCTTGTGTGTGTGTGTGTGTGTTTGTGTTTGTGTGTAAGTGTCGGTCGGCATGAGCGTGGCGTCCACGACTTGTCCAGCGCACGCAGACTGGCGGGTCGGGACAGGGGGGGGCGGGTGGGATGTGATGGGACGGCAACGCCGCGCTCCGCCTTCCCCTCCGTCCGTCTCGCCTCGACTTCTCCAATCTCCTCCTCTTGCTGTGCCGTTGGCGCAGAGGCACACTCGTACATCTGGTGCGGTGTGGCGCTTCACAGTTCTGCCTGCACAACAACAACAACACACACACACACACACACACACATACACGCACACGCACACGCACACGCACACGCACGCACAGGCGAGCTCGCCTCTCTCTCTCTTCCCCTTCTCTCGCGTGTTGCGTTGAGAGAGTGGGCTCTGTTGCAACTCTCTCTCCTTCATGTCCGGACGTCGCGGCTGCGCGGACACGCAGCTCGCAAGTCTTTTCCCACTCTCTCCCACACACACACAAGTACACACACACACACAAGTACACACTCGCCACCTCTGCCACTCGTGACAACATGACGATCGTCCGCGCCGCCATCTTGGGCTTCGGCACGGTGGGGCAGGGCGTGTACAACATCGTTCAGCAGCGGCGCGAGGCGTTGAAGGAGCGGCTTGGTGGGGCGGAGCTTGTCGTGGTGAAGGTGCTCGTGCGCGACCTGCACCGCCCCAACCGTGTCCTGCCCGAGCACCTGGAGCATCCCGAAGATCTGCTGACGGACGACATCGACGAGGTGTTCCGCGCCGGCGTGCATGTTGTCTTCGAAGCCACGGTCGGCGAGGAGCCCGCGTTCACGTACCTCCGGCGTGCGGTCGTCGAGCACGGCTGCTCCGTCATCACAGCGAACAAAGTGATGTTCGCTCGTTACGGCGCGGTGCTTCAGGAGCTCGCCGCCGCCTGCGTCCCCACACCAGCGGCGTCGCCGGCGACGCGGTTGTACGTGGGCTTCGAGGCCACTGTGGCGGCTGGCGTTCCCATCATCAAGACGCTGCAGAACATGTGCTACGTCCAAGACGTGCGGCGGATCGAGGGCATCGTGAACGGCACGAGCAACTATGTCCTCACGGAGCTGCGAGAGCACCCCGAGAAGACGTTCGATGCGGTGGTGCGGCAGGCGCAGGAGCTCGGCTACGCTGAGGCAGACCCGACGAGCGATGTCTCCGGCCAGGACGCCTTCATGAAGCTGCTCGTCATGATCGGCATCGCCTTCGGCCGTCAGCCTGACCGTGCCACGATCCCCGTCACCGGCATCGACACACTCACGCCTGAGATGCTTAGCGACGCCAGGGCGAAGGGACTGCGCTACCGCCATGTCGTGAGCGCCGCGGTCGAGTCGGGGGCGTCGCCGGCGGGTCTGACGTGTGCGGTGGGGCCGATGCTGCTGGGGCCGGAGCACCCGCTCTATCACATGGACGGCACGACGAGCGCCGTGACGGTGTGGACGGGCTACCTTGACGCGATCACAATCTCAGGCCCCGGAGCGGGCATGTACCCAACCGCCAGCGCGATGCTGGAGGACTACGCAGTATGGATGGCAGCCTTCGGCCGATCTCGCGCTGCGCCGGCGTGACGGGGAGGGGGAGCGGTAGTGACCTTGCGTGTGTGTGTGTGTGTACGCGTGTACGCGTGGTCATTGCTCTTTCGTGCTCGCCTTCATCGCTCCTGCGACGCTGCCGTTGTTGTTGTTGTTGTTGTGGTCGTCATCATCGTCTGTCTTGCTCGACACAGACTTCAACACACTCTATCGTCTCTAATGTCTGCGCCGAGGATGCGAACCGCGTCAGCGTGTGGTGGTGGACCACGCCAACAACGTGGAAGCGGGAGGAGAGACATACGCACTGACACACAGACACATACACACATACACGAACACACATGTACGCACACGTACACGCACGTACGAAGGCTGAGCGCCAGATCGATGCGAAGGACGCCGGTCTCTGCAGCGCAGCTGTAGCGCGAACTAGAGGGGGAGTCCTTCGCCGCGCAGTGCTGGTAGTGCTCTCAGCCTCTATGGGACTGTGTGGCTGTGTGACTGTGTGACTGTGTGTGTGTGTGTGTGTGTGTGTGTGGCCACGAGAGGTGTTGCGCATACAATATCCGCACACACACACGAACACACACACACACACACGTTCAGACAGACAGACACACAGACGCACACTGTCACGCAGAGACACATATGCGTGCGTCCGCTGCTCTGGCTACTCTCCTCCTCTTCTTCCTCTTCTTTCTCTCTCTGTCGCACTCTCTTCGCCTGCCGCGCGTCAGTCCGCTGCGCTGCTCTTCGGCGCCGCCTCGACTTGTCGCCGCTCACCTCACAACTTCTCTAGTCCGCGCAGCTACCTCACTCTCTCCACTGCACCTCCCCATCTCTCTGTCACACACCGTCACACACACACACACATACACACTGATCGCGGTTGCGCGTCATCTGCTGTTTGCTCTTGTCTTCTCTCGGCGCTCTGCCATCTCACGTTTTTTTGTTTTTCTTCTACGGTACTGCAGGTGCTCTCTCTCACCCTCACACACACACCGAGAGAGAGAGAGCCAAGTATCTCCTCTGTGCGCCAGAGCGTATGTGTGGTGTGCGTGTGTGCGTGTGTGTGTGTGTGCATCTCCTACTCGTCCTTTGATTTGCTGGCGTACGCGTTCGGTGTGTGTCGTTGCCGGCCTCTTCCAGCTGGCAGAGGAGAGGAGGAGAGCGCCGCTGACGTTGTCGACGACATCGTCACGCCACCAACTCACGCGCGCACACGCACGCACTCTGTCTCTCGCTTCCTCTCTCCCCTCTCATCCCTCCTCCCCTCCACTGTACGCCATCGCTTCTTTCATCTCTACTACCTTGCTGCGATTCTCGTACGCACGTGTGTGTGTGTGCGCGTGTGCGTACGTGTGTGTGTGTGTGTGTGTGTGTGTGTTGCTCCACCCATTCTCCCTTCTCTCTCTCTCTGTCGTTTGTTTGTTTGTTTGTGAGTTGCACCTTTTGCTATCGCACACCGCTGGTCGTCTACTCTCTTCTCTGCTTCTCCACCCACCCTCCCGTCCACCTCCTCCTGCCGCTGCGATCCTGTGTGCGTGTCACACAACACACACAACACACACACACACACACACGCGGACCCAGAGAGATATACGCAGACGCCGTCTGTGCACAGTCGTCGTGCTCTCCCCCCCCTCTGTCCACTCCCCACTCTCTCTCCCTCTCTCTTTGGTGGGCGAGTGTGTGGTGCTTGACCTGACCGCGCCGCATCAGCGATCATGTCGAGCTCCGACGTCGGCACCAGCACGCCGAGCCCCCCCGCCACCCCGGCACCGCTGTCCACTGCGCCGCTGCTGCTGCATCACCCAGCCCCCTCGTCCTCCCAGCCACCCCGCCACTCTCCCCTCTACCACATCGACCCCTCTGCTGAGCTCCTCGCCAGCGACGGTGGTGGTGGTGGCGGTGGCGGGCAGGGACATCAGCGGAGGACCGGATCAGCGCGGCTGGAGGCGGCCTACACGGCGAAGGCGGCTGGCCACCACGGACTGCAGCTCGCCGCCGCAGCGCCGGCAGCCGGGAGACCGGTGGGCAGCTCGGCGCAGCACGCCAGCGGCGACGGCGGCGACGATGGCGCGACGGCGAGTGTCTTCTCTGCGCGTGCGGCCGCCGATGACGTCGATGGTGCCGCGGTGCCGCGAGACACACACGCGACTCGACCGCCGCTGCACGACCATGCGGTTGCAGACGCCGATCTGAGCCCCGCCGCCGGCGCCGTGCCACCCCACCGCGGACCGCGCAGCCCCGCTGCTGCTGCGCACGCTGCGCGCTCCATCGCACCGCCGGCGGTTGCCGGGTGTCTTGGCGCATCCTCGTCCTTGAACAACGTGACCGATGGGGAGGAGGGGCACAGCTACGCGCTCGCTTCGCACCCCACGCCGTCACACGACACCGGCGGCTCTCCAGCGGCGTGGGCGACCACGAGCGCCGCTGCGGCGGCATCCGGCCTGCCGTGCGCCGCGCCGGGCGGTGGGTCAGCCACCTCCTCGCCGCTGTCGCCGCACGGCACGACTGCACCGTCGCACCACTCGAGTGCTGCCGGCTCGGCGGGCTCGCGGCGTGGGAAGTGCCGGCCGCCGTCGCTGTTCGCTGGCGCTGCACCGCCGACGGCAGCACCGTCACAGCTCGCGCTCACAGGGCCGACGCACCAAGAGCGGCCGCCCCCGTCCACGGCGTGCGCACCCGCCGCCGCCGCTGCTGCTGCTGCTGCTGGTGCTTCTGCTGCTGCTGCTGCCGTGCCAGGAGGGCAGTTGAGCTCTGTGTTGTCCCTCCCCGAGTGTCCGTCACCGCCGCCAGCGACGGAGCTGGTCGGCGTCCTGCCACAGAGCACCGACAGCGACGTCGGCGGAGTGACGCCACGCCCGAGGACGCCGGAGAGCCGCTCGGCCGCGCAGACGCCGGCGGAGGCGCTGGTGTCCTCGCCGCCGGCCGCCAACGCGAGAGCTCTCGTGCTGCCGCCCTCAGCGATGGCGACCGCCTCACGTCAGCGCTCGAACAGCATCGATAGCGCACACGGCGGTGGCGCGGCAGCCCACTACGGCGCTGCCGCGGTGTCGTGCACGCCCGACGCGACGGGGGCGGCGGCGGCGGGCTCGCACCCGCACCTCCGCTTCGGCTCCACCGCTGGCTCCGCGGTGCATGTGGTGACGCCGACAGCGGGCAGCGGCAGCTTCGGCGGGGCTGGCGCGCTCCCCTACGCCACTGGTAGTCTCAGCGGCAGCGCGGTGCCGGGCAGCTACGGGAGCGCCAGCGTCCCCATCACGCTGTCCAACTCCGCGGCCTCCGCC
This sequence comes from Novymonas esmeraldas, assembly GCA_019188245.1. Classification (NCBI taxonomy): domain Eukaryota; phylum Euglenozoa; class Kinetoplastea; order Trypanosomatida; family Trypanosomatidae; genus Novymonas; species Novymonas esmeraldas. Next base: position 116,291 of record JAECZO010000037.1, on the reverse strand, counting down.
GCTGGCGGGAGTGGCGGGCGGCATCTGCCCTCTCCCTCGGCGCGTCCACCAGTGGCCTCGTGTGCAGGCGCGGGTGGTGCCGCTGCGTCCCCGCTGCAGCCGTGTGCCGCGGCCGCGGCCGGCGGCGGCGGCGTCGTCCCCGCGTCGACGCGGCGTCGCGCGCCGCCGCCGTCGCTGTTCCGCGTCCGCTCCCCTGTTGTCCCGACCCCGCCGAGCATCGCCGGGAGCGTGAGCAACGGCAGCGTGGCGGCGTCGTCCCCGGGGGAGGCGGCGGCCGCCCTGCGCTCGACGACCAGTCGCGTCGCAGCGGCATCCACGACCACGACGGCCGGCGCCGCCGTCTCCGGCTCTGTGCTGCAGACACCTCCCCTCAAACCGCGCTCCTCGGCGCCGACGATGAACAGCAGCTGCGTCAGCGACGGTGTGGACCGCATGGCCTCCGGCGGCAGCAGCAGCAGCCGCCAGCCGCCTGCCCTCGCTGCCAGACCCGGCGCACACGCCGGTGCGCGGCACAACGTCCACCACACGACATCTGCAGGCCACCGCAGCGGCGGCGGCGGCGGCGGTCTGGTGCGCCTGTCACACGACCACCGCACCCTCGTCGCGGGTATGTTCCGTGTGTCGCGTGACGGGTGTCTCACGGTGCGCAACATGCTGCTGCTCAACCCCACCCGCATCGACGCAAGCCCTCCCTCTCACTCCACCACCACCGCCGCCACCGTCGGGCTGGGGGCGCAGGGCAGCTTCATGGGCGGTCCCACAGCGGCCAGTGCTCCACCGGTGCAGCTGCTGCACCCCCAGCGTCCTGCGGCGACCTACTCACCCGTGAGCGTGGGCAGCGGTGGGGGCATGGGGCGCGTGCCGCTGCTCGGCCCCGGCGGCGGCGTCGGCGGCGGCCCCGGTCTTCTCACGCCAACGACCGGCGATGCGGACTGGTGCTCCCCGCCCGCCTTCTACGGCGGTGGTGGCGGTGGCGGCCATGGAGGGGCGGCGGCGGCGGTGCGGACGCTGCACCACGGCGGTGGCGCTGGCGGCGGCACGGCGGCAAACGCGTCCTTCACACTCTTCTCCACGAGCATGGACACACCCTTCAGCCCCATCACGTACTCCATGGACAGCCAGCGACTCGCGTTCCCGGCCCACGCAGCGCCGCCGCCGCCGTCGCAGCAGCAGCAGCAGCAGCTGCTCCGCGCCGCCCGCGAGGACGCGTCCGTGTCGCACTACCTCGGTGCGGGGCACGCACCGCAGCAGCCGTCGATGCTGCTGCTGCACACGTCGCACTCGTCGGCGCCGCTGCTCGGGGCGCCGAGCACGGCAACGGCGGCGGCAGCAGCTGCCGCAGCAGCCTCCGGTGAGTCGATCGCCTCCCCCACGCGGCTGCTTGGGTTCGGCATGGCGGGTGGCGGGGCTGCTGCTGCTGCTGCTGCTGCTGCTGTGACGCCACACCAGCACCAACTTCTGCAGCAGCACATCCACACGCCCAACTCGGCCGCAGCCGCGCCGGCTCGACTGAGTGGCGCGAACCACTACCGTGCCCACATGCGGCGGCAGACGAGCAGCGGCTTCCTGCCCGGCGCCCTCGGCGCGGCGGCGACCGCGGCATCGCCGCCTGCGCTGGGGACCTCGGGCAGCATCGGCAGCCTCCTCGGCGCCAGCACCTTCGCCGTCACGGACACGGCGGGTAGCCTGCTGATGCCCTACGCCGACATCCACGCGTGGCGCGGCGGCGGCGGCGGCCCGCCGGGGGGCAGTCCGGCGGCGCACGTGAACCCCACCGCCCTGCGCGGCGCGGGTGCGGCAGCCCTCTTCGCTGGCGCACACGGCTCCGGCACGGCGTCCAACATGCGGTGCCCCCCGATGCCGCCCAACGTGGTGCGGCTGCGCGACCTGGACATCCTCGCGAGCACCGTCGGCGAGGGCGCGTCGGCGACGGTGTTCGTGGCCATCCACACGCCAACGGGGCGGCGCCTCGCCGTGAAGCGCGTGGACCTGTCCCCCCTGTGCCTCGGCAGCACGTCGCCGTACCTGCGCAGCGGCGCCGCCTCGAGCGGGCGCATCAGCCAACTGCAGCACATCGTTGTTCGTGAGCTGCAGGTGCTGCACCTCACCTACCGCAGCCCCTTCATGGTGAAGGTGTACAATGCCTTCTTCGTCCCAGACGCGGCGGCGCTGGACATCGTCATGGAGTTCATGCACTACGGGAGTCTCGACCACGTTGCCGCAGCGCTGCAGAAGCACGCGCGGGTGGCGCGCGAGTCGCAGCAGCAGCGCCACCGGCTGCTCTCCGACAAGGAAGACGATGACGACGAGGACGATGGCGGCGGCGGCGGCGGCGGCGAGGCGGGCGAGGGCGTGACCAGTGCGCAGGACTGCGGTCGCAACGGCGGCTGGGTCGACGACAGCCCTTCCACATCGAAGATGCAGGTCGGAGAGCTACGCGACGCACCGCCCCCGCCGCCCCCGCCGCCGCCGCCGCCACCGGCAGCTGACCCGCGCACCATCCGCGGCGCGGCCGGCGAGCGGCGTGCGTCGACCACGCTCCTCTCACCCAAGCTCCTCGCCGTCCGGCGCGGCGCGTCCGAGGTGACACCGCCGCCGCCGCCGCCGCCAGCAGGAGGGTCCGGGGGCGGAGGCGCCGCCGCCGCGGTATCGCGCCGCGTCAGCGTCTTCGGTGTCAGTGCCGGCGGGGACGTTGACGGCGGGTACGGCCGCTGCTACGACAGCGACGACCTCGTGCCGCACGACTCGTACTCCGTGAAGAGCGACTGTGGCACCGACGACGACGGCGAGGAGCCGGACGATGGCAGCGGGGCGGTGGAGGAGCCCTTCGGCGTGACGGAGCGCCTCGTCGCCGTGGTGGGCGAGCAGCTGCTGTGCGGTGTCCGCGACATGCACTCTCGCGGGTACATCCACCGTGACATCAAGCCAGGCAACGTGCTGGTGAACGAGCACGGTGTGGTGAAGCTCAGCGACTTCGGCTTGTCGCAGCGCTGCGACGACAGCGGGACCGGCATCACGAACGACGCGCTCCACTGCATGCCGCCCGCCTCCGCTGCCCCGACGCGGATGAACACCCCGCTGCAGTCGCCGTCGATGATGGCCCTGCAGCTCTCCACCGCCCGCGTCCGCCGCGTGCCGCTGCCCTCGCACGCTCCGCGCGGCGCCAGCGTCAGCACGAGGGGTCCGCTGGGCAACGGCGTGGCTGCAACGACCCTGCCGGAGGCGTCGCCGTCGGGCGAGACGCTGATGTCCAGCAGCACGACGAACAGCCTCCTCGCGCAGCGCGATGGCATGGACGTGCTGGAGGCGGAGTCCACCTCGTCCGAGGACGGCGGGGCTGACTGGGGCAGCGGCAGGGCAGGACGCAGCCAGTCGTCCTCCTCGTCCTCGTCGGAGGACGATGGCGTGGCGAACTGCTCCGGCACGAACAAGTACATGAGTCCCGAGCGACAGCGCGGCGAGCCGCACGGCAAGCCGTCCGACATCTGGGCCGTCGGCGTCACCCTCGCAGAGTTCGCGTGTGGCGAGTACCCGTACGACCTCAGCAACGTGCTGGACGAGTTCGATCGCGCCTCGCGCATGGCGCAGCCGGTCGACGTGTGTCGCGTCAACGCGCACCGCGCGACCGCGTTGAGCGCCGTCTTCGCAGACTTCTGCCGTCTCGCCACGCTGCCCGCGGCGTCGCAGCGGCCGACGGCGCAGGAGCTGCTCGAGCACCCTTTCTTCAAGCAGTGGCACCGCCCCTTCCACCTGAAGGACTACCTCGCCCTGCGCATCCCCGTCCCCTCCAGCGCCGTGAAGGAGGCCTACCTCGCCGCGCGGCAGAGCAACCCCGAGCCGCCACCGCCGCCACTGATGAGCGCGTCGCAGCGGTAGAGCAGTTGCGGAGGAGGAAGGAGCCGATGAGATGGACGCATGCGTGCGTGTGTGTGTGTGTGTATGTTTGTGTGTGTGTGTGTGTGTGTGTGTGTGCGTCACCGATGCGTATGTGATGAAGCCACGACTGTCCATCTTCAGAGATGTTCGCCACCCCGACGTGCGCGTCTGTCTGGCGTTGAAGCTCACGCGCGAGCAACTCGTTGCCCCTCTCTCTCCTCCACTTCTCTCTCTCTTTCACACCTCCCTCGAGGCGACGCGTGGTCTGCCTCGTCGGCCGTAGCCGCGCTGCCGCGTCGCTGCTGCACACGCTGGACGTGGGACCTTTGACTCTCTGTGTGATGATGATGATCGTGGTCGCAGGGGTGCCGTGGCCGCTACGTCGCCACCTCCTCTCTCTCTCTCTCTTCTTCCTCTTGTGCGCGCGTGTGTGTGCGACATGTGCTCACATGTCGGTAGGCACATTGAGAGAGAGAGGGAGAGAGGAAGGAAAGGCGTGTGTATCGCTCCTCCTCTCTCCGGCTGTCGCCGCGTTGCTGATGTGATGGACCGCGCACCAACACACACGCCACACACATGCACACACATGCACACACACACACACACACACGCACACACGTATGCGCCCTCTGGATCGGAGCTGTCGATCTCATCGTCTCTCTCTCTCACTGTCTCTCTCTTTTTACCTCCAGTCGCTCTGTCGTGAGAGGAGCGGCGCGGTCACCGGCTCGCGTGCCACCGCCATCCCCGGAGTCTGCGAAGCACACACACACAGACAGACACACACACACGCACACTACACGCACACATACGTGCTCGAGCTCCATCTTCCTGTGCTTCTCCACCTCCCTCCCTCCCTCTCCTCCGCCGAGTGATCATGGTGCTGCGCCACACGCGGCGGCTCTGCGAGCACGTCCCGCTCTCCGCCACCGCCGGCACACCCGTCTACACACCGTTGCGCCCCGGGTTCTGGACGCGCCGCCTGCACCGCTTCCGACGCCGTGGCGCACTGGGGCGTGTCGCGACGGTGGTGGGGTACGGGGTGGCCGGCCTCGGCACCTACGTCGCCACGTGCTTGGTCATCCGCACGCTGCACCAGCCCACTGTCGATGCCCTCTTCGCACCGGCGCGGGACTACACGCTGGAAGAGTGGCGTGATGTTGAGCCGACGCTGCAGCCTGGGGATGTGCTGCTGATGCGCGGCACGGGCCCGATGAGCTGGTGCATCACGACGCTCCAGTTCCTCCTCTCCTTCTGCACACCGGCGGCGCTGCGATACTCGCACGTGGCGGTGGTGGTGGCGCCGGCGGTGGTGGAGTACGTGGAGAGGGAGGAGGCGGCGGCGGCGGCGGCGGCCCCGCCGTACTGCGTCTCCGCGCTGCGCGACGTCTTCTGCACCGACACGGCCGGCGACGCTGGTCCGGCGGTGCCGGAGGCGGGGCGGGGTGGCGGCTCTCGCTCTGTGCGTGAGCTGCTGCAGGCGGAGGAGGCGGCGCTGCACCGCTCCCCCGTCACACGTCGTGGCGCCATCGTGCTCGAGGCGATGGACAACAAGGACTACGACGTCCCCGACGTGCGGGGGCGGGTGTCGCACGACGCGGTGCAGCTGGTGGAGGCCTCGCGGCGGCTGCTGTCCATGACGCCGTCGGGCGTGCCGGCGTACAAGTACTTCGCCGTTCGGCGGCTGCGTCACTACGACCACACGCCGGAGCGGCAGAGCCGTCTCGCGCAGTTCTGCGAGGACAGCGAGGGCCGGCGGATGGACTCGAGCCTGCTCTACCCGCTGGCCTTTGTGTGGCCGCGGGTGCACACCCGGACGCACCCGCTGCGGCAGCTCGTCACGGGCGAGGTGTCGTGCAGCGAGCTCATCGTGGAGCTGTACCAGCATCTTGGTGTCGTGCGACGTCACTGGCGGTGGGTGCCAGTGGAGCCGGCGACGGCGGCGCCAGCCACGTCAAGCGACGTGGCCGCCACAGCGGCGCAGGTGCCGCCAGCGCCGACGGCCGCCGACGTAGCCGACGACCGCCGACGTCACAGCCTGCACGTGTACGACCTCGCCTACGGCCGCGTGGACGCGCAGACGCGGCAGCCGCTCCTGTCGCGGGACCGCCCGCTGCTGCCCGACACTGAAGTAGTGGAGGGGGGAGAGCTGATCGCTGCCGCCGGTGTTCGCCGGCGCTCCTGCACGGCGCGGGCTCAGCCGCGCTGGGATCACGTGGAGGACATGACCATCACAGATATGTATGGCCGCGCCGTCAGCGCGATGTGGGCGGCGGAGGTGCGGCGCCGACTGCGGCGCCCCGCGGATGCGACATATTACGTGGACGACACGGTGCCGCCGCTGGTGCTGCGCGCTGGCGACACGACCCGCGGCCTCGACGGCCGCGACTACCAGCTGCAGTGGTACTACGCGCATAACAGCGTGGCGACGTGTCCCTTCCACTTCACGGCCGGGGCGGGAGAGACGGTGTTGGACTTCGCCGCCAACACGAGTCTCGGCCCCGAGTCGTACATGCGCATCGCGCGCCGCGGCGACGCCCTCAGCCGGGCCATGGAGGACCACTAGCGCCACGCAAGTCACGCGACAGACACGACGCCGGGCACCACCGGCGCTTGATGCTCCACCATAACTTGTTCACCGACGCACAGAAGGTCATCCGCGCCGCACGCGTGCGCTCGCATTTGCGTGTGTGCGTGCGCGTCTCCCTCTCTGCGCGAGGACCAGTGCAGGAGGAATGCGAAACATGCCCTTCCCATCCGCGACATCACATTCATACACATACACACACACACATGCGCATATGCACATGTGCATGTGTGTGTGTGTGCTCAGCGACATTCAATTGGCGTAGCCGTCCCTCTCTCCCTCTCTCTCTGTCTCTCTCTTCTCTCTGCACCACCAACGCTGCGCTTCTCTTCTCTCTTCCATCGTCGCGGCGCGCCATCACACGCAGCTCCACTCTCCTCTTCTCTTCCATCTCTTCCTGCCAGTGCACTGCTGCTGTGCCCCAGACACGATTCGATCTACTTGCCGCCTCTCCCATCCAACGTCATCCTCCCGCTCGCACAGACACACACACGCACACAGACACACGCACACGCCTTCTCCATGTCTGCGGTGGCCACGACGACGCAGGCGTTCAGCCTCAAGACCCGCCAGCCCATCGCCGATGAGGACGCTCTCCTCACGGAGGAGGACCGTCTTCTGAAGGAGGCGACGAAGGGCGAGGACTGCACCACACGCCGCCGCGCCTGCAAGAACTGTGTGTGCGGCCGCGCCGAGCTCGAGCGCCGTCTCGAGGCGGAGGGCAAGCTGCCTCCCGAGGGTGTCACGATGCCGCCGGGCGGGTGTGGCAACTGCTCCAAGGGCGATGCCTTCCGCTGCGCCAACTGCCCCTTCCTTGGCCAGCCGGCCTTCAACAACACGCAGGACGGCAAGGTGAAGCTGAACCTGATGGACGACATCTGATGTCATGCGGTGTGTGACGATCGGCGCATATCTTGTCTGTCTGTGTGTCTGCATCTGTATGTGTTGTCTTCTATTCGCCTCTTGCTGCACCGCTTTAATGTTGCTGTGTGTGTGCACTCACACGTATTGAAGGAGGAGAGAGAGAGACTTCACTTCTTCTACTCTCCCCCTACGCGGCTGGCCTGACTGCGGCGCACCGTCGTCGTGCGTCGAGTGCATCGTCGGGGGAGGTTCTCCTGCGTGTCGGCCGCGCCTTCCACTGCTTCAGCCCCACTTCATCATCTCTCATCATTCCCATCTCACTCTCCGCTGTGTGGAGCGACAAAGTGTATCGGACTACACACACACACACACACACACACACACTCATACGGACACAGCGAGGGGCAGGCATGATGCGGTGCTTTGGTGCCCGACGTGCACGCACAGACGTGGTGGAGCTGCTGGTGCGTCAGGGTCGACTGGCAGATGTGCAGCTGCTCAACTTCTTCTCAGCCCAGCTCAACCGAGAGGTCGCCGCCGCAGCGACAGAGACTGCGACAGCAGCAGCAGCAGCAGCAGCAGCAGCAGCAGCGACGGTGACGGCGAGTGCGGGTGCGGAGGCGCAGACCTGTGGGTCGAGGACGCGTGCCTGGACTGACTTGGACGCGAGCACCGAAGCGGTGCGACGACTCGTGAACACAGAGAGCCCCGTCGCATGGCTGAAGGAGGTCTTCGGCGCCGGCGACGAGTGGTCGTCGTCGTACTTGTCGGCAGCAACAGCGGTCGCCACCCGCGCCAGCGACGGCGACGCCGCGACGCTGACGGCCACCGGCGTGGCCACCGCCGTGGGCAGCGGCCACTCTTCCACCGCCGCTGGTGCCGCGGCGCCGGCGCTGCCCAAGTCGATCCGCGTGGTGCTGCGGCTGGAGAGCAGCGGCGGTGCGGCGACCGCGGCGCCGCAGTACGTGACGGCGTCCGTGCCGCTCGACCAGCCAGGAGTGGTGGAGCGCACGTTGGTGCAGGGCGTGTTGCAGGTGCGCCTGAGCAACGCCAAGGCCACCCACCACGCGTCACTCTCCGCTGAGCAGGTGGCCAGCTACCAACACACGCTCACGGCGACCGCCTACAGCGCGATATTGCAGCGGGTGGAGGAGGTGTGCGCGCTGCACGCCACCCACACGGTGCGCTACGACTCGCTACTGATACGTAACCCAGCGACGCAGATGCGCCTCGCACAGCTCGCGTGCTTCCGCTACGGCATCAGCTGTCTCACCGACTACGTGGTCGGCGACCGCCACGCCGCCGACGGCGATGCGGCGGCTGACCTCCCGGCGCAGCTGCAGCTGCCACTGGTCGAGTCCATGACGCTCAACGTCTACGCCGAGCGCGCCTTGCTGGACGGCATCGATGCGGCGTGGGAGATGGTGCGCGACACGCCACTCGTCGCGGCGGTGCCGCATCGCAGCAACGCGGCCAAGAAGATCAATTACCCGTACTTGTCACAGCTGTTCCACACGCCAAAGTACCTCCTCGCCTCGTCCACGGGCTCGATGGAAGAGCAGGCCATGACCTTCCTCTCCCCGGTGCTCGCGCAGTGCGGGCATCACGGCGGCAGCGGCGGCGGCGGCGACGGCGCTGGTGTCGGCGACCTGCTGCAGCGGGTGATGGGGCTGACCGCTGGGTCGAGCTACGGCGGTGTGCGACTCGCGGCACCGCACGTGAACCTCGCCGGCGTGACGAAGGCGCTCGAGGAGGACATCGCGACGCTGCTCAACATGATGGTGAGTCAGAAGGACAAGTCGGAGCCAAACTTTGTCCTGTGCGCGGCGCAGTACATCTCAGAGGTGTTCGCCAGCCTCGCCGTCGTCTACCGCTGCACCGCGGCGCTTAACATCGATGAGGAGGGACGTGGTCACCGCGAGTGGCTCATGGCGCAAGTCTTCGGCAGCGCCTCAGCCGTGCGCCGGAGGCGCATCCTGGACGACTACACGATGGCGCGTGCGGCGAGCACTGTGATCCAACGAAGCAAGAGCCTCGACAGCTACGCCACGCACCCTATCGAGCTGATGAACGCAACACCGCGGAAGGCTGCGTCGTCGTCGACGTCGTCGTCGGCGACGCGCTGATGCAACATCGCCTGAGTGGTGGTGGTGGTCGTGGTGGTGCAGGTGTGAGGTAGACGTGTAGTGGACTCTAACTCCAGCGAGTTGGAGCTGCGTGTGTCTGTCTGTCTGTGTGTGTGTCTGTCTGTCTGTCTGTCTGTCTGTGTGTGTGTCTGTGTGTTACGTCCTCCTGAGTTGTGTGGACTCTCTAACTCTTCACCGTCATGAACCACTCCACCACTATCACAGCAGCGTCATCCTTCTCTCTCTCCTCTCGCTGCACGCATGTGTGTCTGCATATCTGTGCGCGTACGTGTGTTTGCGTGCGTGTCTATGTGTGTGTGTGTGTGTGCGCACCGGTGGACTGTACGACGCAGTCCGTCACATGAACTCTCGGCGGATGGATGACTGTGTGCCGCTGCTCTCGTCCTCTCCACACATCTCAACTGACTCGCTCTCTGTCTCTGTGCACGACGCATCGCCGCGGCTCCTCCACAATCACCAACGGCGACAACATCACCGACGGCGCGTCTGGTTAGCAAACTGTTGATACGTCAGCACCGCAGCGCTGACGCCGACGCCGTGGGTGTCTGCCGCACAGACGTGCACACAGACTCCTCCAGCAGATACACAACACACACACACACACAAGTACAGGACTTGTCCTTGCTCTGCCGACCATGCAGAGCTCCTCTGAGGATGTGAGAGGGGACCGCAGCTGTTACGGCCGCGATGGTGCTGCGTGCGGCAGCGACGTCGACGACGCGGACAGTCTGTCCGACACCACGTCGTCCTGCCACGGCCACTCCGCAGCGGAGGAGCTGCGCGGGCACCTCCTCGACTGCGTCAGCCTCTACCCCACCCGCTTCCTGGACGCGGAGGCGTCTGCCGCCTGCATCCAACCCCTCAGCTGCATCACACCGCACGCCGGCGACGATGCACCACCCATCGCGGACGCCGGACTCAATCTCTCCACTATGGCCACCGTGCTGCGCCTCCACGTTGCAGCCGTGCCGGCGACCTCCGCTGCCAGCGCCGCCTCGTCGCTGCGCGGCGTCGTCGTGGCCTTCGCCTACCACCTCGGTTTCTTTATCGTAGCGGAGCGCGTCTACGCGAGTGAGATGGAGGCCCGCGATGAAGCGGCAGTGCTCTCGTCGTCACAGCGCGCCGTATCAACGCTGCTCACTGCAGACCCGACAGCGTGGCGGTGTCGTGCAGCTCCCGCCGCAGCTTTGGACCTACCGGAGCTCATCAGCGGCTGCAGCGACGCCGCCGACTCCCTCCAGGCCGATGCGCGTCCCCCCGCACACACTGTCGTGTTCGAGAGTCTCACGGCGCTCCTGGTGAACACGTTCCTTTGAGCATCTGTCGAGCAGCATCACACACCTCTCTCGTCCACTCACAGACACTCGCAGATGCACACTCACATACAGTATCACACAGTCACATACACACACATGCTGCGTGGGCACGCTGCCGGGACGCGGCGAGGCTGTGAAGTGCGGCCTGCGCCACGCGGGAGGCGCTGCTCCCCGCCCCCTGCACGGCGGCACACGCAGGCACGACGGTGCCCGCGTGCGCCTCCCCGTCCCCGTCCCCTCCTCCTCCGTGCCGCCGCGTCGCACCGCTGCGTGCGTGTGTGTGCTCCACCGTCACCGCTCTCCTCCACGCTCTCCTCACCTCCAGACACACACGCTCACACGCTGACGCTCACACACGCACACACACGCTCGCTTGCAGGCCTCCCGCACACGCCACCACCGCCCGCTGCCCCGCCCGCCGCGCTCCCGCTCGTCCTCCCCCTCTCCCTCGTGTCTCCCCCCCTCTCGCTCACCCACCCCGCCAGCACCGCCACGGACCGCGACCGCCGCCGATGCCCTCCGTGCTGCGCTCGCTGCTGCCGCGCCGCGTGCGCCGGCTGTGCGTGCTTGCCGCGGCGACGGCGCTGCTGGCGGCTGCGTGCCTGCCGGCGCCGTCGCACGCCAGCGTGGAGTGGGTGCTGCAGCAGGTGCAGGTGCTGCACCGCCACGGCTCGCGCTCGGCTCTGCCGGACTACAACGAGTCCGCGATCTGCGGCGCGACGCCGTGCGGCCACCTGAACGTGCAGGGCGAGGCGATGGCGCGCAGCGTGGGCGCCTTCCTGCGCGACCGCTACAACAGCGACGCGACGGTGGTAGACACGCCGTTCCTGCCGTCGCCGAACTACGACCTCACGGTCGTGTCGTCGCGCTCCACGGACGTGCTGCGCACGCTGCAGAGCGCGAACATGTTCCTTGCGGGGCTGTTCCCCAACGCGACGCGCCTGGTGCCCGCGATCCACACGGTGGTGGCGAAGACGGACATGCTGCTGCGGTCGGAGACGCAGCCGTGGGTGGAGCTGTACACGACGTATGCCAAGAGCGCGCTGCGTGCGCGCATGAACCCCGTGGTGGACGCGCTCTTCCGCGACTGGACGGAGCTGACGCGGCTCGGCGCTGATGTGTGGAGCGAGGGCTACTGCTCCGACTACGTGTCGCGTGCGGACTGCGCGGAGATGCTGTACGACATCGCGGCGGCGAAGCGCTCCGTCGGCGAGCTGCCGGCGTCGCTGGCGGCCCGCTACGACGACCTGCACAACTACGCCGCCGCCTACTACCGCTACGCGTGGTACTACAACGCGAGCGACGCCTTCTCCGTTGCGCACGGCGGGCGCGGGCAGCCGTTCCTGCAGCAGGTGCTGACAAACATCGACGACGCCATCGCCGGCCGCAACACCTTCAAGGTGATGCACTACAGCGCGCACGACACGACGGTGGGCCCTGTGTGGGGCACGCTGGGCGACGACAGCATCGACGCGATGCAGTGCCCGTATGCGCAGGCCTTCGTGCTGGAGCTGGTGAAGAGCGCGACGACGGGCGAGTACGGCGTGCGCGTGCTGCGCGGGTGGCCCGGCCAGACGGCGGACACGGGCTTCGCCTTCTCGTGGGACCCGACGTGGCAGCTGCGGTGCCAGCGCAGCACCGGCGTGAGCTACGCGGCGGCGGACAACCTGTGCCCGCTGGCAGACTTCCGGCGCTACGTGGCGGGGACGGTGGCGAAGGACCCGCGCGGGCTGTGCCTGCTGGACGCGGACACGGCGGCGGTGCTGAACTGCCCGACGGCTGCGGCGGAGCAGGCCGGCGCGGTGACGCTGTCGCCGACCTGCGAGCTGTACCGCGCCGTGTGCCCCGCGTTCTCCTGCCCGCCCGGCTACACGCTCTCCGCGTCCACCTCGCGCTGCCGGTGCGACTCCGCCGCCTGCCTCGCCGCGGACGGCGCCGGCAACAGCAGCGGCACCACCGGCGCGGTGGCGGTGACGGTGCAGACGCGCGGCGTGTCTGGCGGCGCTACTGCCGGCATTGCGATCGCGACCTTCGCCGTTGGCGCGCTGATCGCGGTGGCGGTGACGCTGCTCGTCACGCTGGCGCTGGTGCGCCGCCGCGGCAGTGGCAGCGCGCACCCGTCGGAGCCCACCGGCAAGTACCCCGGGCGCGGGGAGCAGCGGCAGGGCGACCTGTGAGCTGCCTGTGAGCTGCCTGTGAGCTGCCTGCGCTGCGGGCGCTAACGTCTCTCTCTCCCTGTCTCTCTTCCCTGTCTCTCTCTCTTGTCTTACTCCCCCTCCCTCCCCCCGTTGATCTTGTGCCCGCCCTGCGCGCTGCGCTGCGTGGGCGACGCGGTGGGCGTGCGGCGCCGGTGCGCGTGCGTGCGTGCGTGCGTGTGTGTATGTGTGTGTTGTGTGTGAGTGCGCACTCCGCTGCCGGCGCCGCGCGGCCCCCCACCCGTTGCCAAGCGTCGCCCCCGCAGCTGCTGCTGTGGTGCCACGCCACACGGCCCACCCGCAGCGCGCCGGGTGAGCCGTCGGTCGCGCTCGACTCGCGCCTCCGCACCGCCGCTGCGCTCGCCGCGGTGCTGCCCGAGTTCGTTGCTGCGCGCGTCCTCCGCGTGTCTCTCATTTGCGGCTCCCCGCGTGTGTTGCCCGCCGACGTCCCAGTGACCCCCCCTTCGTCGGCGCCGCGCCTCGCGTGGTGGATGCAGCGGCGCTGCACGTGCGTGCGTGCGTGCTGGCGCGCGTGGTGGCGCGTGTGGTGGTGTGCGGGAGAGCGGCGCCCGCCGTTGCCAGCGCGTGTCTCTCTCTCTCCCCCCCCCTCCGCCCCGCGCCGCCCGTGCCGCCACCGGTGCACCGCGCCTCTCCCGACCTGTGCCTGTGTGTGTCTGTCTGTGTGTCTGTGTGTGCCTGTGTGTGTCTCCCCCCTCGCTGTGCTTCTCCTGTGCGCGTGCGACCCCCTGCGTCCCGACGCGTGTGTCGCTGGCGGGCGGGGCGAGGGTGGGGGACGGACGCGGTGCGCGAGTGCAGGCTGGGAGATGGTGCGGTGCCCCTGGTGCGACTGCGCGCGTGTGTGTGTGTGTCGGCACGCCGCGCGTGCGTGCAGCGCACGTCTCGTCTCTTCATATTGTGTGTTATTCTGGTTCGCGTGTGTGTCTTCCTCCGTGCTTTGTGTGTGTGTGTGTGTGTGTGTGTGTTCTGTCGCGCGTGGGTGACGTGCGTCGTGACGCGGCGGTGACGGGCAGACGCGGCGGAGGACTGTTCCCGCCAGCCCATCCTCCCGGCTGGAGGTGATGCGTGTGTGTGCGTGTGTGCGTGCGCACGCAGTGTGTTGGTCCGGCGCTGTACTGAGAGCCGATCGACACGCGCACCCGCACCACGGTCGCTCGTGCCTGCGCCTGTCCGTGTGCCTGTGCGTGTATACCTGTGTGTCTGCCTGTGTGTGTCTGCCTGTGTGTGTGTGTCTGTGCGTGTGTTGATGTGCTCCGTCTGCCAGTCCGTGTGTCGGGGCCCCGCACAGCGCTCGCTCGCTTCGTGTTCGACGTATCGCATCGCCCCTTCGATTCTCTCTCTGTCTCTCTCTTCCCGTCTGTCCGCGTGTCTCGCTGTCCTGCGCTCCCCCACACGTTGGGCCGCGCCTGTCCACGATCTTGATGAGTCCCCCCGCCGCACGCGGGAGAAGAGGAGGAGAGCGAGAGAGCCGGCACGTGTGTGTGTGTGTGTGTGTGTGTGACGGGGCGGTGAGAGGCTGCGGTTGTCCCTCCCCCCCTCCCCTGTCCGCACGTGGGCGAGAGTCGCGTGTGCTGCGGGCACTGCTGAGCGCCACGCACACGCACACACACAGATGCGTGTGCAAACAAACGTTGGGAGGTGTTCACGGGTATGTTAGAGGTGCTGCTGCTGTGCGCCACCGTCTCTGTCTCTCTTCATGTGTTTCATCTCTTCTGCCGCTGTCTTTTGTGCGGATGTCGTGAGTTGCTGTCGGCGCGTCGTGGAGATCGTCTGGTGCTCAGATCGGCGAGACGAGACGGCGTGTCAAGGATCGAGTGGCGTGCATACACAGACAGACACACACACGCAGTCACACACAGTCACACACACAGTCACACACACACGCAGTCACACAAAACACACAACACAGTCACACATACAACACAGTCACACACAGTCGAGCGAGATGGCTGTGCTGCTGCTGTATCTTTTTATTTTGGCCATCGCGGCCGGCGTGACGTTCGCGCTCTTTGGCGACGTCGCCGAGGACACCGCGGCGGAGGCGAGCGCGCTCCAGTTCTTCGCCTCCGCGGTGGCGTCGTCGGAGTCCAGAGCATCGCCGACGTGCTCCACAGACACACCGCCGGGTACGCAGCGCAGCGTGTCCGGCGGCGAGCCTGCCACAGACGCGGGAGGCGACGGCAGGAAGATGGTGACGTCGGCGAGAGGCGCAGCGCACGTGATGGAGCTGCTGAAGCGCTCCGGTGTGCCGGCGCCGCAGCAAGAGATGGTCTTCTTTCTCGCGCGGCACTGCTGCGTGCTGCCGGTCGAGTCGAGGACGGTGCGCGTGCTCACGCACCCGACACTGTTTTACGAAGAGTTGACGCGGCGCGTCATGGCGGCACAGCACTCCATCACGCTCTCCGCGCTGTACATCGGCGACGGGCCGCTGTCCAAGGCGTTCGTGGGCTGCATGGAGGAGCGCGTGCGGTGGGCCGCCGCCAGTGGACGCGCCTTCTCCATCACGCTCCTTCTCGACTTCAACCGCATGCAGGACCGGAGGAACCTGCGGACACTCAAGAACCTCATGGAGCTGGCGCAGCAGACAGCGAGCGCTGCGTCGCTGCCAGTGGACGCTGCCGACGCCGGTGCCGAGCCCCAGTCGCCTCCGATCGCCTCCGGCTCGGACAGCCTCGCCGACCTCGCGGACGACACCGCCGCCGGGTCGGGGGTGCGGGTGCGACTGCTGCTCTATCAGAACCCGAGCCGCTGGAACCGTCTCGTGTCGCGGGTTGGACGCGCGAAGGAGATGTTGGGCGTGCAGCACACGAAGCTCTTCGTTGTCGATCAGCGCCACACGATCTTGACGGGGGCGAACTTCTCTGATGACTACTTCGCCACTCGCATGGACCGCTACATGGTGGTGCAGGACAACCCGATCGTCGCGCGCTGGTTCACGCAGCTCGTCCGCACCGTCTGCCACATCTCACACCCGGTGGTCTGCCGCCACGCCTTCGCGAGCCCCACCGCCAGCAGCAACAACGGCGCATCCCCGCCCGCGTCGGCACCGCCGTCACCGACGCGGCCGCTGCGGGCGGGGTCGCCGACGCTGCACCGGAGCAGCGACCTCGTCATCCTGCCCAACGCCATCGGCGTCGATCCTTCAGCCGACACGACGGCCTTCTGCGCCGTCACGCGCACTGTGTTCCACGAGTTCGCCGCCTGGGCGCGCCGGCTGAGCACGTCAGAGACGCTGGACTGGGACCGCTACGACACGCTGCTCTTCCCCACCGTGCAGGTCGGCCGCGCCGGTGTGTACCACGACAGCGGCGTCGTGAAGGAGCTGCTGCGGCTGTCGACCGCTGCCGATCGCATCTTCCTCACGTCGCCCTACCTGAACATGTACGCTCCCTTCGTGGAGGAGGTGCTGCACGGGACGAGCGGCATGGACTGCATCACGGCGAGTGTGCAGACGAACGGGTGGGCGGGGCAGCGCGGGATGGCTGGCCGCATCCCACTCTTCTACCTGCAGCTGCAGCGCTCCTTCTACTTCCTGATGCGGTCGTACCGCTGCCTCGACCGCGTCCGCATCCGCGAGTTCGCCGTGAAGGGCCTCACGTTCCACGCCAAAGGTCTGTGGTTCGCTGGTCGGCGAGAGCCGCAACGTGGATCATCATCATCATCACCGCCGCCACCGCCGCTGCCGCTGCCGCTGCTGCACGAGTCCGCTGCCACGGCGGGGGAGGCGTGTCCGCTGGACGGCATTGCCGCGCCGTACCTCGTCGCGTACGGCAGCACCAACTACGGCTACCGCTCCGTCCACAAGGACGTGGAGGCGGAGGCGTTCCTCTTCACCGCCGACGACGCCCTGCGCGAGACGCTGCGGCAGGAGTTGGTCTTCCTGCTGCGCCAGTCGGCGACCGTGTCGGAGGCATCCTTCGTCGGCACCGCGACGGGGCGCTTCCAGCCGGTGGTCTCGCTGGCCGCTCACCTCGGCCAGGATTTTCTGTAAGAACAGTAACTGCGTACTTGTGATGTGTGTGTGTGTGTGTGTGTGTGTGTGATGTGTGTGTGATGTGTGTGTGATGTGTGGAGGATGGGTGGTGCTGCGGTGCTCCTTTGTGCCCTTCACCAAGTGTGCGCTCTCTCTCTCTCTTTTGTGGCGGCGTTGTTCACATCGTGCGAACGTGTTCGACAGGGTTTGTCGGTTGAGAAGGCGGGCGGGACGACGGGGGCGGGAGAAGAGTGAGGGAAGGCACGGCGCATGCCGCACCGTCCTGTAGCTCGGCACCTCTCCATCGTCTCTCTCTCCCTCTCTTCACCTTTGACCTCTATCTCTGTGTGTGTGTGTGTGTCTGTGTGGGACGTCAGCGGCAGTCACAGTCAACTCAAGCAACCCCAATGAAGTGAGCAACACCGCTGGTCTACTCCACGGCGGTGGCGGTGGCGGCGGTGGCGGTGAGCGGAGCGTGTGTATGTCTGTGTGTGTGTGTGTGTACGTGTAGGTGGCTCGATGAGTGGGTGGGGTGCGTGACGCGGACCCGACATCCACTGAGCCCGTGCATGCGTGTGTACCGCTGTTGCTCTCCTTCCAATTTACTCATTCCTCTCCGCCTTCTCCTCTGACTGCTCTGCTGCACATTCACACACACACATACATACACACGCATACACACGTGTGCGTCTGTGTCTCCGTATCACCATCACTCTCTCTCTCTCACTCTCCGTGTGTGCGTCTGCGGTGTCCAGATGCGCCACGTTGCGCTTCGTCACGTCTTCATCGCGCCACTCCTCTCTCTCTCTCTATCTACTCCTCCCCCATCCCCGCCCCTCCGCACGTCTTGCAGCGGAAGCAACTGATACACACTCTCTCACACTCTCACACACACACACACACTCAGACACACACACGTGCGTACGTGCCTCTCCTCTGCTGAGCTGATCATCACCACGCACTCTCTTGACAGTTTTGTTTTCTGTTGCTTTCTCAACTGTTGTGCACATCAACGCACGTCTCTCCTCCTCCTCCTCTTCCTCCTCCCCCCACCCGCCCTCCGTCGCGTCTCACGGTCTCCGTTGCGTGTGTGCAGACCTGCGCTGCGTCTCTCTCTCCCTCCCCCGACACACACACACACACACACATACATACATACACATACACACAGTTTGTTGATCGCAGAGACGCACAGATGCACAGCGTTGACTCCGCAGGGTGGCGGGCACCGCAGAATGCAGCGGCGGTGCGGAAGTACTCCACCGAGTCCGTCGCGCCGCAGCCGCCGGCAAAGATCGTAGTGGAGGACCACGCGCTCGTGGAGGTCTTCCGCCGCTCCGCCTCCTTCAGAAAGATACTCGCCTACGTCCAGGGCTGCGGGGAGGCGGTGGAGGCGACCGCCACGCACGAGCGCCTCTCCGCCACCGCGGACGTGTGTGACGACACCGTCCGCTTCTTCGTGAAGGACTACCTCCCCCGCCTGCACGAGGTCGTGACGCAGGTGCCGCTGGAGGACATGGCGCAGCAGCGCTTCGGCAACCGCGCCAAGCGTGTCTTCCACGAGCGGCTCGAGGCGACGGTGGTGGCTGACATGGAGAGCCTCGTGCGCACCTTCCCCAGCTCGGCGAGCCGCACACCAGCGGAGGTGACAACGTTGGCAGAGGAGGTGGCGGCGTACATCATGGACGCGTTCGGCAACGCGACGCGCCTCGACTTCGGTAGCGGACACGAACTCCACTTCTTCATCGTCCTCATGATCTGCCTGGAGGAGCACGGCGACCGCGGCGGCAGCTTGAAGGACGAGCCGACCTCCTACGTGCCGCTCGAGGTGCCGCCGCCGCCGCCGGTGCCGGAGCCAGAGCGGGCGGCGGTGCGCCGGCGGCGACAGGACTACATCTTCTTCATCTGGAGCGAGTACATGCGGCTCGTGCGGCGGCTGCAGCGCCACTACTCGCTCGAGCCCGCCGGCTCGCACGGGGTGTGGGGCCTCGACGACTACCATCACCTCCCATACATCTTCGGAAGCGCGCAGCTGATCGGCGCTGAGCTGCGGCCGGTGTCGCCGGCGCCGGGTGCGGCGCCGATGCTGGTCCTGCCCAAGTACGTCTGCGACCGTGCGAAGGTGGTGGTGCTGAAGGCGAACTACATGTACTTCAGCATGATCGCGTGGATCGGCGAGAACAAGACTGGTCCCTTCCACGAGCACAGCAACATGCTCTACAACATCTCCGGCGTGGAGCACTGGTCGAAGATCTACGGCGGCATGATCAAGATGTTCGCTGCCGAGGTGCTCGCCAAGTTCAACGTGTCGCAGCACCTGCTCTTCGGCGCACATCTGCCCTGGAACACTAAGACGTTGTAGCAGCACATCATGGAGGGAGGCGGCGGGAGGCGGGGCGGTGCAGGCGGTGCAGGCACCGTTGAAGACGTAGCGGTGAGGGTGGAGGGGGACGTGCGGTGATGAACGACACACACACGTACACGTACAGATGTTCACCATGTGAAAGCACGAATGCGGCTGCAGAAGAGAGCGCTTTGTCTCCGTGTGTGTGTGTGTGTGTGTGTGTGTGCGTGTGTGTGCGTGTACATCTCCGGCTCCACTCCGTCACCCTCTCATGCGCTCTCTCTCCCTCTGCAGTGCTTTGCCATCGAGAGCTCGCCGCCACGTCCCTCTCGACAGGCACGCGTGTTCATGTCATATCGCTCGTCGTCTATCCGCGTCTTCCACCACCGCCACCGAGATCACTCGCCGTCAGAAGACAAACACACGCACACACACGTACACACACACACACACACGCACGCACGCACGCACAAATGCTCTGCGTGCGGCTCATCCGCTGTAGTACATCGGCTGCTGCCACCTCTACTCTGCAAACGCCTCTCTGTCTCGCTCTCTCTCTCTCTCTCCCTCTGCCCCCACCACAGCGCAACATCTTCCACACACACACACACACAAAGACACAGACAAGGTGTATTCTCCTGTGTCCTTCTCCGTTCACACAACGTCAGCGCTTGACACCGGCGATACAGCGAAGAGTGGGGTGGTGGAAGGTGTGTGTCGCTGTGCCCGTCTGCGTGTGTATGTGTGTGTGTGTGTGTGTGTGTATGTGTGTCGGTTCAGTGGGCTCGTGGGCAGAGGTCACACTCGACGCGGCGCTGACGAGACGCGACAGCACCGCTCCCTGCGCCGCCCTCCAACACAATGCAAAGAGCTCCGCACCGGCACCGCCACTCGGGCACGATCGTGGCAGACTCGCTTGGCGCCACCGCCGCCGACAGTCGTGTCGTGAGCGCGCCAGCGATGGCGGACACGCCGTCCAGCAGCACCGGCAGCGCACCGGACGAGTCAGCTGCAGCGCACCCCTTCGTCGTCGCAGAGCCCTCCACCGCGTCGCGGACCTACTCCGCCTCTCTCGCTGCCGCAGCGCACAGCGACGCGCCTCAGCGATCTTCCGCGCTGAGTGACGAGCGCGTCGGCTCTGCCGAGGACACACTTCTGTGCACATCTGTCAGCGCCACGACGGTCTCACGCGCGCCGAGCGCGGCGTGGGACGAGGCGCGGCGCACGACCAGCCGTAGCTGCAGCTTCATGGCCGCGGACGTCGCCGCCGCAGCGGTCGCCGCCGCACCACTCTCCATAGTGCCGGTGGTGGAGGGAGAGGTTGGCGGGCTGCCACCGCCGAGCGGGCTGCGCGACCCGGCCTCGCTGCTTCAGCTACTGCCGCTGTCCCTCTTGTTCAGCGTGCCGGACGTCGTCGATGGCCCCCACACAACCCGCTCCGCCGCTGCAGCGGGAGGGAGCGTCACGACCCCTACCACTGTGTACCGACAGGCGTTCTCTCAGCTGCGCTGCGCGGTGGCTCCGGAGTCACTGCTGCTCACGGAGAGCACAACGGCGGCAGAGCCGCTGCACAGGACTGCTACGGAGGTGCGCGGCGCTGCTGCACCGACTGCCGCTGCTTCCAGCCACGATGACGAGGACGCGACGTCGGTGCTGCTGATCGACCTGGCTGCCGCTGCCGCTGCTGCTGCTGCTGCGCCGGAGGCCAGCGGCGGTGGCAGCAACAGAGAGGCGGAGGCGGACGTCGGGCGCGACGGCGCTGAGGCGCGGCTGCGTCGAGCCGCGTGCCGCCCGCCACCGCCGCCGGTCGTCCCGCTTGTGTTCTTCGCCGCGCTCGTGGAGTACGCGCCGGACACGCCGCGCGCTCTGTTGGCGAGCAGCACGCACGTGTACCTCTGCGACCTTGACGGGCACGTCGCCTACTGCGTCCCCATCCACGGCGTGCGGCAGGTTGTCCTGTGCGCCGACGGCTACACGGTGTGGCGCCTCGTGGCGGAGGCGGTGTGGACGCGCAGCGCTGCGCCGACCGCGGCGGGGCGGCGGCTTGCGGTGGAGCGGGAGACGATCAGCGAGTGGGCGCTGCGGCTCACACACGTCGGCCCGCTCCCCGCGGCCCCGGCGTCGGCGCCGCTGCTCGAGGCGACGTGGTGTCTGCTGAACATCTTGTGTGTCCTGCGGACGCTGCCGTCGCTGTTGGTGTCGTCGTGGACGAGCGCCACCGGTGCGGCCGCTGCGGTGCGGGACCGCCTGGACGTGATGCACGTGGCGGGGGTGCGGCTGCCTCGCGTGCCGCTGCGGCTGGAGGGTCCGGCCGGCCGGCAAACAGCTCTGCGCTTCATCGAGGTCGCATCTGCGGTGCGGTACGACCAGGTGCCGCCGGTGCGACACCACGCGTGGACAGGCGCCGCCGCCGATGAGTGGGACGCTGCTGCTGCTGCTGCGGCTGCTGGCGGTGCCGCCGCCGCCGTGCCGTGCGCTGCGCAGCGACCGGCCCCTATACCTGTGCTGCCGGTGTCGGTGTGCGTGAGCGTGGAGGATCGCGTGGTGGAGACGCTGGCGAGCGTGGCGTCTGCCGCGGCTGCGGGGCTGCGCTCACCAGACAGCGGCGCTGCTGTCGACGCTGCCGCCGATCCTGAGGTGCCACCGCTGCAGCTGCGCCCTGCTCTCACAGCGGCTGCCCAGCAGGACGCGAGAGCAGCTCTCTCCCCCGCCGCCTGGCGGGTACTGTCGCTGCTGACGGGTGCATCGCGGCCCAGCGCGAGCCCAGACGCACTGGGCTCCACCAGCGATGGTGGGGCGGAGTCTTTACCGTCGCCGCCCGCCGCCACCGCCGAGAGGGCACGCAGTAGCGACACCAGCAGCATCAGCAGCAGCAGCAGCGGTGGCGGTGGCGGTGGTGGCGGTGTGCTGGATGCACCGCCGTCGACCGTCGGGGCCGCGGCGGCGGTGAGGGATGTGAGAGTGGGGCCGGAGCCGCACAGTGCCGTGTCGCGGCGCCACGAGACCACCGCGTCCGCTGCCACGCCTCCATCGAGACCGGCGTTGGATGTGTGCGCGGCGGTGGCGGTTGAGGCGGTGCCGCGGTGTGGAGGCGTGGGTGGCAGCCGTGACGGGTCGCCGCCGCCGCCACCGCCGTCACTGGCGGACGCCTTCGAGGCGCGGGTGCGGCATCGCCCATGCGCCGACCGCCTGCTGCTGCGCGAGCGGTACATGCGGCAGCTCCTGCACACCCCACTCAGCACCGGGCGTGAAGTGGGGGCGGTCGCCGTGTGTGGCGGCACTGCCGCCGTCATGCGAGACGACGCAGGTGCGGCGGCGGAGCAGCTCGCTGCCGATGTGCGTCGACAGTGCTGTGTTGCGCAGCTTCTACACGCACAGCAGCGCGATCGCGAGCTCCTCGCCGACTGCCCTTCTTAGACAGGCCGCATAGACGGCTGATATACACATACACACACACACACATACACACATACATGCACACACATGTGCACACACACACACACATACATACACATACATGCACACACATGTGCACACACGCTCGCGGCTGAAGAGAGACGCCGCCGCCTGTCGCGTCTCCTTCTCGTCTGCGTCACTCCTCTGCGCTGCTCCCTTCTGCCTGACATTCGTCCTCTACTCGCCCTCATCGCACTGCACGACAGACACACAGACACACAGAGGCACACAGACACACAGAGGCACACAGACACACAGAGACACACAGACACACAGACAGACACTTCCATCCGCCAGCATGCCGCTCTTCTTCTTTGTTCTTGCTCGAAACCGCGACGCCGATGCGCGACCAGCGCCAGCGGCGCACTCGTCCGCGCCGGTCTCGCGTCCGCCATCGTCGTGCAGCGCCGCGGTGCCGCTGCGCTTCCCTCGCGCACTCGGAGCCCAAGACGTCTGCGCGTGTGTCTTCTCTCTCCCCGTCGTGGAGAGCGGCTGGGTGGCGATGGCGGCGCAGCAGCTGCGCGAGTCGCGAGACAGCGACCGGCTCCTCCACAGCCGCCACGCAGTGCAGCGAGCGGGCCGGTGCAGTGGCGCTGCGACGACGCCGGCGCCGCGCAGGCGACGCGGCCGCTGCGGGCCGGCGACTCGGGTGCAGCTCGAGCCAAGCGCCGGACTCGCTGCCAGCACCACCAACGCAGACGCGGCGGCGGGCGGTGGCGTCGCTGGCGGCCTTCGACTGGTATGGACCGCGCAGCCATGCTGTGCCAACGCAGCGGCGGCGACGTGGGGTGCAGAGGCGGCCGCGTATCCTGCGGAGGTGCGCCTCGGCGCTGTGGTCGACAGCGGCGGCGGTGAGTGTGGGGAGGTGGCGCGTGCTGTGGACCACGTACGTGAGTCACGCAGCAGTCGCGGCGCCAGCGCTTCTGCCCCTCTCACCCCACCGTCGCCGTGCCTGTGCGACTGTGGCAGCGCGAGACGGCGCTGTCGCACCACCTCGACGCCGACGCCGTGCCCGCGGCGACCCCTGTCTCCCACGTCATCGCTGCCGGAGGGGAGCACCACCGCCGGTACGCGCCACACTCGCACCGATGCTGCAGCGGGCAGTGATGATCTCCTCGGCAGGGACTCGCCCACCACCGCCACCGCCGCCACCGCCGTGCCGCCGCCGCCGCACCGGCGCAAGCGCCAACGCGGCAGCGGCGACAGTGCCGAGCCGCGCGCACGCCGTGCATCACACCGCGCGACCGCGGCGCTCCAGGCGATGATGGGGCGGTGCATGCAGCGGGGACGGTTAGCCATGTTTGCATCCGGACTGCTACCGCAGCGCCATACTGCTCGGCTGCAGCGTCTCGTGCACTTGGCACCCGCGGCGTCGGTGGCGTGTCCGCCGCGCACACCACCGGCCTCGGGTGTGTGTGTGCGGCCGGCGTTGCTGATGTCGTCTCCTCCGTGGAGGCCGACGGCTGGCGCAGACGAGGTCGAGGTTGCGTCCGCCGAGTACGTCCGTCGCCGAGGCAGCGCAGCGCGCGACGTCCGCGTCGGCGTGGCTCAGCAGGTGCCACCAGACCGGCTCGCCACCGCGAGGGCACTCGAGGCGGAGTGGGCGGCGACGCTGGCCGCGCAGCTGGAGTCGCACTCAGCGCGCGCGCAGGAGCGCGCGGCAGCAGTCGTGACACTTGGTCGTGCCGCGGCCGCCTCTCTCAGCCACGCACACGCCGGGTGCTCCGTCGCTGACCTGCACGTGTTCTCGCGTCCTCTGTCGTGGCACCACGCGGCGGCGGAGGGCGGTGTTCGGCGTCGACTCGCAGAGCCGTACCCGTACCCGGTGCAGGACGTGTGCGAGTGGTCGCCAGGCACTCCAGCACACCCGCCACACGCACCCGCGCTTCCTGAGATGCGGTGCACCGGCGCCGCGGAGCTGGAGGCGGCCGCCGCCGGGCTTGATGGCGGCGTGGTGCGGTGGGCACGAGCGGCGCCGGACGTGTGGTGGCGAGCGGCCTCGTGGCTGCCGTGGGACGCGTGGATCAGCGCCGTCAGCGACGGTGCCGGTCTCCCTCGCCTTGTCCTTCCGCTCGTCCATCGCCCGGGGCGCCATCATCAGCGGCTGCTGCTGCTGCTGCCACCCTCATCACGGCTCGCGTGCCGCATGACGTGCGCCGCCGATGCCGCGGCAGCCGGGGAGGAGACGAGAGGTGCTGCTGCGCGAGTAGCCGCGTGCGGTGTCGGTGGACAGGGGCGGCGGTCCGCGCCGTGTGCTGCGACGCAACGACAGCTGCTGCTGCGCGAGGCAGCTGACCGGCAGAGCACGGCAGCACTTCAGCCGTCAGCTGCGTTGGGCTGTGCCGGCGTGCGCGACGTCGAGCCACCGCAGCGACAACGCGCTGTGCGCGCCGCGGCGCTGCGAGCGTGCGAGGAGTTCGTGGACGCCTCCACGTGCCACCCCAGCGAGTGTGCGCCGCGACAGACGCTGCAGCTCAGTGGGCAGGACGCCGCCGCCTCGCCTGCTCCATCGCCCCCACCGCGGCGCACTGCAGTTGCGGGCTGCGGTGGCGTCCCGTCGTTGCGGGGAGCGCCACCGCTGCTGGGGGCGTCTCTCTCGCCACCGCGATGCCCAGCGCAACGCGGTGCTTCACCCGGCGCGTGCGCGTCCACCTCACGCAAGCGGCCACGCAGCGACTCCACAACGGCAGCGTCACCCGGGGTGTCGCGGGCGTCACCGCCTCGGCGCAGCGGAACAACGCAGCGGCTGCTCGCCGCGTGGCTGGAGCAGCGGTGCCGTGCGACACGCTGCACCGCTGCGAGTCCCTCCAAGGCGGCGGTGCACGCAGCACCCGAGGCCGCTGCGCCCGTGACTCGCGCGTGTGCGTCGCCTCCGCCATCGCCGGTGCAGCCGCACACCACCGCGGCGCAGTTGTTGTTCGAGGGGGACCTGCGGCGGCTGCGGCGCTGGCTGGTGGTGCCGTCGCCGGCCACGCAGCGGCTGCGCTCTCCATCGCGGCCGCGACGGCGGACACCTGCGATTGTCAGGGCCGCCGCCGCCGCAGCGCCGCCTCCACCGCGGTCGTCAGACGGCCGCGCTCGCCTCGAGCGTGAGGCGCTCCTGCACTACGCCGCGTCGCGCCACGCAGCGTCGCCACCCTGCCGTCCGCAGTGCCTCGTGCAGCTCCCCTCTGCAGGGCTGCGCTGCCGGTGGTGGACGCAGTTGACCCTGCACAACTACGCCGCGGATGCGCTCGCGGGGGAGCACGCCAGTCACGCTACTCCATCGCGGCTGCTGCGTCGACCCACCACGTCGGCAGCACCGCGTGTCGGCGTCGCTCAGCGGTGGACGCGACATGCGGCGCTGCAGCAGCTCACAGGCATTCGCGGCCGCGCCCCGCCGCTGTCGCCGCTGGTGGCGGGCACCGAACCACAGGGCCGCGAGGAGGCGGAGCTGCGCTGCCGCGTGCGTGGTGCTCTTCTGCAGGCGCAGCTGTGCACGCGAGCGCCGCTGCGTGACAGCGGCGTTGGTGTGGCGCCGCCGGCGGAGGAGTCTGTCGCGACCGCCGGTGTGCGGGCACGCGGTGAGGTGGACTGCGGCCGACGCTGCGTCGCGGATGTGCAGCGGCTGCGCCGTCTCGTGGACAGTGGCGTTCGCCGCGACGGTTGGCTGGTCCTCCACACCTGCTGGTTCGATGCACTTGCCGTGTACGCGTCCGCCGACACGTGTGTGGCTGATGCGTGCGCGGCGCTTCGAGCTGCTGGGGCTGATGAACGGCGCGACAACGACAGTGTTGGCGGCGGCGGCGGCGACAGAGGGGCTTCTTTTGCGGAGGTGGGGGCCGTCGTGGGCGCTGAGCCCGCCGGTGAGTCTGCGGGGTGCTGCAACATGCTGTGGTGCGTCGACACGAGCGATGATGACAACAGCGACGTCTCGTCGACGCCGCCGGCGGTGGCGGCGCCTCGAGATGGTGGCCGGTGCGGTGCATGCTGCCGCTGCTGCTGCTGCTGCTGCTGCGTGGCGAGCACCCCTGACCTCGCCGAGGGCCTCGTGGGGCGCGACGGCGGACGCGCGGCACCCGCGCGAGGAGACGACACTGCCGCCGCCGCCGCCGTCACAGCGCAGTGCGTGCGCGGGAGGGAGGCGGCGACCCGCACCCACGAGTTGCCGCCTCCGCTGTTGCCGCCATCGACGCCGCCGGCGTTGTGTCCGGCGTGGTGGAGAGTCGCTGAGTCGGCGGCGCGGTGTGCTGGCGCAGCTGCACACTCGGAGACTGCCAGTGGCACCGAGGACGCC
Organism: Novymonas esmeraldas; assembly: GCA_019188245.1. Classification (NCBI taxonomy): domain Eukaryota; phylum Euglenozoa; class Kinetoplastea; order Trypanosomatida; family Trypanosomatidae; genus Novymonas; species Novymonas esmeraldas. Next base: position 89,239 of record JAECZO010000037.1, on the reverse strand, counting down.
CTGCACCGTGCGGTGCAGCACCTGCGTGTGCACCTCGGCGACAGAAGAACGCATTCGACAGCGTTTTGCACGCGGCTGCGGCGGTACGTCTCGCGGCTGCTGTCGAGTGACGCGCCGGCCGCTCGGCACAGCGCGTCCGCCACCGCGCCACGAGGCTGCGGCGCCTCCACATGTGGGTCGTCCGCCGCCGCCCCACGCGCGTCGTCGTCGTCCTCCCCGCCGCTCTTGCAGCGGCAGACGCCGCCGGTGTGGACCCCCGCCACCACCACCTCCTCCACGGAGAGCGATGATGCTGCTGCTGCTGCTGTGTCCGACGCGTGGCCGCCACTCGAGGAGGTGGAAGAGGATGAGTGGGAGGTCGAGGAGCAGGTGGCGCCGCTGCGCCGCCGCCGCTTCACGCGTCACGTGTGCAACGTAGCGGAGGAGGCGGCGTCGCTGCACACGTGGTTGCTGCCTCGCTGGTGGACAGCGCAGGTGGAGCTGCGCCTCGTGCAGCTCTTCCGAGCCGACGACGCAGCCACGGACGATGTGGAGTGGCTGTTCTCAGAGCGCGAGGCGATGTTGGCGTGGGTGCGTCTCCAGCACTACGCGCACCTGCGACTGCTGCGACGACCGCACGGTCCTCTCTTCCGCCACCGCCGCCGTGACGCGGCGCAGGACGGCGTCGCAGCAGATGCGGCGGTGCATCACACGTACTTGGCGACTGCGCTTTGCCGCCGCATCGGGTCCGCCGTGGCACCACCGCCGTTGCTGCAGCCGCCGTGGCGGTTGTGGTGATGTGCCTCTGCTTTGTGATTTCTCTCTCTGCTGTTGCTGCCACTGCAGCACTCGCTTCGAATACACACACACACACACAGACACAGACAGACACACACAGACACGCACTTGTGCATGTGTCCGCACACGTTACATCCGTTGCCATCGCGTCTGTCTGTCTCTCTCTCTGTCTGTCGCGGGTGACGCGTGCAGGACAAGAGACGCCAACGTTCTTCTGTGGACTTCACTTGCATCGTCCTCGACTCCCTTCTGCCAGCACGACACGTCCTCTGCACACACTCACACACACATCCACACACACACACACACACACATCTGCAGGCGCTAGTAGAGAAGGGCGACTGCAGCAGCAGTCGGTGCTGTGCCATGCCGCGGAGGCCGGTGGCGGCGGCGCCGCGACCGGTGCCGCCGCTGCCGACGGCGACGCCGATGCTCGAGTACGAAGTGCTCGAGAAGATGGCGACGGGCTCCTTCGGTGTTGTCTTCCGCGTGCGGCGCATCGCCGATCACGAGGTGTTCGTCATGAAGCGCATCCCGCTGCTGGACTTGACGGCCGCGCAGCGCCGCGACGCCGCGCAGGAGGTGGCGGTGATGCACGACCTGCACCACCCGTGCGTGGCGTCGCAGCTCGACGCCTTCATCTTCGGCGGACACGACCTCTGTCTCGTGATGGACTACTACGACGGCGGTGACATGGACACTGTGATGGCGGCGCAGCGGGAGCTCGACATGTACTTCTCCCTCGACCAGGTGATGATGTGGTTTGTGCAACTGCTGCTGGGCGCGCAGTACCTGCACTCTCGCAACGTTGTGCACCGCGACATCAAAATACACAACGTGTTCATGCGGGCGGCGGACGCGTCGGTGGTGCTCGGCGACTTCGGCATCTCGGAGCGGCTCGGCGCCGCACTCGCTGGCCACACGTGGACAGACGCCACGCTCGCTGGCGCACGACGCGGCAGCACCGACTCGTCCAGCGCCACCACGTCGCCGCCCGCGATGGCGGCCGCCACGGCGGCGGGTGCTGCGCCGCTGCCGTCGCCGCTGCTGCTGCTGCAACGGCAGGCATCGTGGTCCTCCGGCACCATCGGGAGCGGGTCGCCGCTGTACTCACCAGAGACGAGTCCGTGCAAGCACCTTCCCCAGCAGCCCCTGGCGCGCCTCCGCCGGCTCAGCGCGAGCAGCAATGCGGCGGTGTCGTCCTTGTCGCCAGGGTCGCCGCAGGTGCTGCTGCACGACGGCATCGGCGGTGTGATGGAGGCGGCCATGAAGGGCACACCGCTGTACATGGCTCCCGAGGTGCTGCAGGGCGGGGCCGCGAGCCCCAAGTCGGATGTCTGGTCGCTCGGGTGCGTCCTGTACGAGCTGCTCGCGCTGCGCCACCCCTTCGAGTCACGCGACTTGGCACCGCTGGTGATGCGCGTGTCGCGTGGGCAGCGTGAGCCGCTCCCGGCACACTACCCCCGGCCCATCGCAGAGCTCATCGACCGCATGCTGTCGCTCGATGCGAGTCAGCGGCCGACCTGCGAGGAGGTGCTGACCGTGCCATGCGTCCGCGCCTACCTGGACCTGTGGCTCAGTCGGCGCACCCCGCTGGACGTCCCGGCATCCCCGGGCGAGACAGCGCTGCGGCGGCAGCTCGACGCGTGGCAGGCCAACGTCGCAGGGTCGCGCGCGCGACACCCCGGCGATCCGCGGGGGCGGCCGCTACATCACACAGAGGTGCGCCAGCAGCTGCTGCGTCCCGCCTACACGCCGTCTGAGGAGCGCGAGTTGGTGGAGCGCCGCGCCGCCGAGGCCGCGCAGGCGGCGCTGTTGGCGGCGCACCCGTCCGGGCTGCTCGGGAGCGCCTCGTCCTTCGGCATCGGCGGCGGTGGCGGCGTCCACGACGGGACGTTCTTCTACGGCGCCAGCGGACGTCGCATCACCGGCGTGGTGGACGCCGGCCCGCTGCACCACACCGCGGCCGCGGTGGCGGGCATGGCGCCGTCGGACAGCATGCGGCCCTACATGGTGTACGACGCGGCCGCCGACGGCCGCCCCCCGCGTCCGGCGCGCAGGACGTCCGGCTCCCCGCCGCCGCGGCCTCTCGACGACCACCGCGGCTCAGAGGGGGAGCTCGCGACCGCCACGCGCTGCGAGGACTCGCCCATCATGGTGAACGACGCTGCAGGTCGGCGTCGGCGCCAGCAGACGCGTCGGGTCGACGGCGATGCACAGCCGCCCACGACAACGCCGCTCGGGTCGCCGCCGCACCTGCCGCTGCGCGGTGCGTGCGAGCCGGCGGGTGCGGGCGACGCGGCATCAGAGGAGGACGCGCTCTTCTTCCAACGCCACCGCAACGTCGCCGACATGCGCTTCGCCACGCTGGAGGAGATCGCGGCGGCCGTCGTTGAGCTGCGTCAGCGCGTGCAGCTCCGCATGCGGCACCAGCGGGTGCTCACCGACGTCGCACAGCTGCACGAGCGGCACGGCTCCTCGCTGCTGCGGAGTATGCCCCACACACTTAACGTGCTCGCCGCCGCCGCAGGCGAGGACGACGCTGCAGCGCACGGCGCCGGCTCTCCTGCTCGTGCGCCGGAGGACGTGTACACGCGCATGGTGCGTGATATCGACTCACAGCGCGGCAGCCGCGGTGCGCGCGACGCCGAGGGCGCCACCAACACAGGAGGCGGCGTTGCCAGCCGCTCTCTGCCGGGTCCGCTGCCGGCGGGACGTCCGTTGCCGCCGCAAATTCGTGAGCTGCGCGAGGCGGCGGCGTTGGCGCAGACGGCCGCCACAGAGGAGGCGCGCCGTCGCACACGCGTGCTGCGCCGCGAGCCGGACACCAGCTCCGCCTCGACGAGCGGCGGCGACGGCGCCGGCTCCTCCTCGTCCACCGCGGCGCGTCACTTCGCTGACGCCGCTGCCCCGCTCGCGGCGTCGTGGGCGCTGACGTCCTCAGCGGAGGAGCAGCGGCACCGGTGGCGTCCATACCTCGAACGTCGCAACCGCCTCTCCGCCGCGCTCACCACCGTCTTCGACGCCGCGACGCTGCGCGCCGTGTACGCCTACTACCGCACGTGCGCCGTGCTCCAGCGCGATGCCGCCGTCGTGCGCCAGCTCGTGCCGGACCGGCAGCGGTGGGCGGCGCTTCCTGCGATCGAGGAGATGGTCGTGCTGGATCGCCGGCTGGAGCCGCTGCTGGAGGACGGCGCGTGACGCGGCTGCCATGCGGCGCAGACCTCCCTCGATGGTGCGCACGCACAGCTCACGGGCGCCGTCGACTGCCATGGCCATCGCGAGCGCACAGCCACGCTGCATCACCTGTCCATGGATGTACACCAACAACAGACAGACATTGAGAGACAGGTACACACACACACACACACACACAGATGCACACATGATTGTCTTGTATGTCGGCGAGGTGAGCAGTGGGGAAGAGAGCGGCGTGTGTTTGTGTCTGTCTGTCTGTCTGTCTGTGCGAGTCGTTCGCCATGAATGCGCTCTTGCCGCCGAGAGCGGCCGGCACCCGGTCACCCGATGTCCTCTCCGCAGCACCTTGTCCTCTCCGCACTCCGCCACGCATCCGTCACACACACACACACACACACACATGTGCATGCATGCACGTACACACTTGCTTTTTGTGTGTGCGCTCCGCGCGGCTTGTGCAGATCCTTCGCTGTGTCATGCGTTGGTGGACATGTCGGCGCTCCGCCGCAGTCATCACAGCGCCACCTTCTCTGTGGACGGCGGCGGCGGTGCGATGTCGCCGCGGTACGCGAGTGCGTACAGCTCACCGACCACCGTGCGACCCACGCCGCTCTCATCCTTCACCGTGGCGGTGTCGGTAGTGCCCGGCGAGCAGCTGCTGCGGGCCACCGCGTCGCCGCCGGGTCCGGGTCTCTCGGCCAGCCCACCAGACGTCACAGGCGGGGCAGCTGAGGTGGGCGGCGTGCACTCCTTCGCGGGCGGCGGTGTCGCGGCTGCCGGCGTGGCCATGGCGACGTCGAACGCGTCCTTCGCCCTCACGGCGTCCTTCGACAACGTCTTCGCACGTCGGCGACTCGCCGGCAGTGCGCCGAGCGGCGGCCCAGACGCGGCGTCCGGCGGCCACGATCCATCTGCGGCCGCTGCTGCTGCTGCTGCTGCGGCTGCGGTGAGCGGCCACGCCGACCCCGCTGCGACCGCGGTGCCGGTGCCGGAGAGCTGCGACACGTACCGGGTGCACCTGCTGCTGCCGCCGCCGGCGACGGTGGACGACGACGACGACGGCACGTCCGCGACGGCGCCGTTGGAGTCGCTGCGCACGCCGAAGCCGCAGCAGGTGGTGCAGCTGAGCGAGCGCTGGCGAAGGTTTCAGCAGCTCGTGCGCTTCGTGCTCTCCGTCGCACCGCGCTTCGTGCCGCCGCCGACGCCGCCGGGCTTCGACTTCCCCGTCGACCTCGGCCTCTCCTTCGTGCAGAACTCGTCCATGTTCACCTCCGCCGCCGCCGCGGAGGCGCTGACGGCGGCGGCGGCGGCGGCGTCCTCGCACCACAGCCGCGGCGCCGCGCACCTCTCGAGCCCGCCGCCTCTGCCGCCGGCGATGGCGCCGTCCGCCTCGGCGGTGTCCGTGTCGGAGCTCGGGCCGCCGCACGGCGACGGCGGCGGCGTGGACGACCGCCTCGTTGCCGGCGAGGAGCGAGCGGCGCGGCGCGCGTACATGGAGGCGTACTTGAACAGCGCCATCCAGTGCCATCAGGTGTGCTGCCTGCAGGAGGTGCAGGCCTTCGTTGGCTACTCGGTGTACGTGCAGAGCGAGTTCACACGACGCCGCGCGCTGCGCCGACCCCAGAGCACCAACAGCCTCGCCGGAGCGCTCACGGGGGCCGTGGTGGACAAGTTGCTGCCGCCGACGCCGCGGCCGGGCAGTGAGGGGCCGCTGCGGCCGCCCGCGTCCTCCTCCTCCGCCTCCGTGTCGGCGTCGGCGACGTCGCGGGCGTCGCCGCTGCGGGTGGCGGACGGCAGCGCCGCAGCGCGGATGGACGGCTCGCTGCCGTCCGCGATGTTTGCCTCCCTCGCCCCCGACACGCTGCACCTCTCGCAGGTGGCGCTCAGCGGCATCGCGGCGGCCGCGGTCCCTCCCTCGCTGCACAGTGCACACGAGTCCACGCCCAGCGCACACAGTCTCCTCACGGGCGGCGGCGCGGCGGGTGCTGCTGCCAGCGCCTCCGCCGGAGGGTCTGACCGCGATGCGGTGGCCACGGCCTCCCTCGCCTCGTCGCCGTCCGCCAGCTCATCGATGGGCTCGAGCGTGTCGAGCCGTCACCACCGCGAGCAGCAGCAGCAGCAGCGCCGGCGACGGCGGCACGAGCGCCGCTCTCACGAGACGCCGCACCTCCCCGCAGATCAGCGGACGCCCGGCGCGGCGGCGGACGCGGGCGGCGACGACGGCGATGGTGCGGCCACGCTGCCTGCCCCTGCTGTGGTCAGCACGCACGCCGACGCCGCCTCCGTCGCCATCTCACCGCATGAAGAGCGCGCGCTCATGGAGTGCTTCCGCCTGATGGACGTGTCCGGCAGCGGCTGCATCGCCGCCAGCGACTGCGTGCTGTTCCACCTCTGCGCCACACCAGCGTCCTTCGCCGGTGTGCTGCGCCTCGTCGCGTCCGGAGAGGACGGCGCGGTATCGGACATGAGTCGTCTGCTGGCGTTGGCGCCGGGCTGGATGCGGGCGTGCGACGACGTTGGCGCCGTCGTGGGGGGAGGCAGCGCAGAGTACCTCCTCAGCCCCGCGCGCTTCGTGGAGTCGGTGCGGCGCGTCCTCGCCGCCTCGGACGCGATGGCGCGCGGCGTGGGCGACGGCGACGCCACCACGACGACCACCTCCGCCGCTGGCGGTGGCAGTCCGCGGACGGCGGCGACGGTCACGCGCCCCGGACTCGCAGCGCCGCCGAGCGAGTCGGCAGCGCCGTCGTCGCACGTTGCGTCGCTGGAGGCGTGGGTGGACCAGTACTGGCTGCTCACCTACGCGCAGACCTTCGCGGGAGTGGCGGCGCTCGTGGTCGGTCCCGAGACGGCGGCGCTGCGAGCGGCGCTCGCCTCTGCGCGCGGGCGAGCGTCCCGTGAGCTGGCGGCGCCGGGCGCCGACCTCTCCACCGCCGCGGCCGCTGCTGCCGCAGCCACTGCGTGCCCGCCGTGGCTGCTGCAGGAGGTCGCCATCGCCGTCGCTGCGCAGCCGCGAGTGCTGGGCTGCTTTGATGCATGTGAGCTGCTGTGCCTGCGCTTCATCGTGTGCGAGGCGGGTCTGCGCGTGGTGGCGCTGGAGGAGGTGCTGTGCTGGCTCTGCACGGAGACAGGCGCGCCGCAGCTGCCCTTCACGTTGGAGGAGTGGGCGTCCGCGATGGACGCGCTCAGCTGCGCTGTGCAGTACCGCGAGGTCGTGTGGTGCGTGCGGCACGCGCCACCCGCCGCCACACGCGACGCAGACGGCGACGATGGCATGACGGCGGGCGAGCGTGCCTGGCGCGATCTGGCGCAGCACCACACACACATTCTGCGCCTCGTGGCGCGGTGCGTGGCCGCTGGCACAACGGTCGGCGGCGGCGTGCTCGACGCGATGGTGCGGGAGCGGCGCTCGCGCGGCGCGACTGCCGGCGGTGCGCGGTGGCGCGTCGACACCGCGGCGCTCGCAGAGCAGGCGGCGTTGGTGGCGCAGCTCAGGGCCGAGAACGTGATACTGGAACAGCGCCTCGCTGACGCCGCTGCCGCTGCCGCCGCGGCGTCCACCTCGGCTGCCGCGCAGCCGCCCCCGGGCGAGGGCGAGCCGTCGGCCACTGATCCGGTCGCGGCGGAGGACGGCGCAGCGGCCTCCGCGCCGTCGTCGACGGGCTCGGCGTGCGCGCGCGACGCCGGCTCACGCGCGCGCGGCACCACGGTGGAGCTCATCCCGGTGTACACGGCCGAGCCGGCGTCGATGACCGGCGCACCGCCCGACCACCACACTCTCCGCCGCGCGTCGCCGGAGGAGCGCGCCGCCCTCACGCACGTGACGCGAGCCGGTCCGGTGCGCTACACGGTGCCGCCGCCGCCGCACCACCGCCGCCTCCGCGGTCAGCAGCTGCCCAGCGAGCTGCGCCTCAGCTTCTACGTGTGCCGCGGTGGCGCAGCGGTGGAGGCGGAGGCGGTGTCCTCGGTGGAGCGGCTGGCGGCGCGCGACGCGGAGGGGCGGCGTGTCGTCTCCGTGAAGGTCGCGCGCAACAGACTTGTTGTGCTCGGCAGCGAGGCGGCCTCGCCCGGCCGCCGCCCACGGCGGTCCACTGCGCTCAGCAGCTACCCGACCCACGCCGGCGCCGGCTCGCCTCCTCTGCGTGGCGTCCCCAGCACCGCAGCACCGGCGGCGAGGCTCGACGGCCACAGCGCCGCGGCGGTGCGTCGGCCGCCGAGTCTGCTGTACCCGAGCTGCTCCGCGATGGTCGGCAGCCACGCGCGCGCCGCCGTGGCGCGGCCGACCGCTGTGGCTGCGCCGGCCGCTGTGGCTGACGACGAGGCCGGCCGGCTGCCGCCGCCACCGCATTGTCTGTGCCGCGTGCGTCTGCGGCCCCACGCGTGGTACACGCTCTCGCTTGCTCTCGACTGGGGTCTGCACCGAGTGCGAGTGCGGCTCACGGCGGAGCCGACCGCCGCCGCGAGCTCTCCTGTTGTGTGTATGGAGGACGAGGTGGGCATGCTTGACGGCGCGGCGGTGGGCGGCCTCGCGTGCCTCGACATCTACCCGCGTCATGAAGTGCTCGTCGCGTATTGTGGCGCGGTGGTGCGGTACGAGTAGATGCGTTCGTCTGGCGCGCACTTGTGTGTGGATGTGTTGTCCTTCTTTGTACTCTCAGAGCATGACGACGACTGTGTTGGCGCTGCGATGCACGCGTCACGCACTGCTTCTGCTCCCCCCTCTCTCTCTCTCTCTCGCCGTGTGTCCTCCTCCTCTCCCCTCCTCGTCTGTTGCGTGCGATGGCGGTGGTGGCAGGCGGCGGTGCGCTGGTGCGCTGTGATGACGCAGACGCGGATGGCGAGGTACCATCGACGCGGCCGCCTCTCCGCCTCTCCTTCCTTCTCCTCCACCGCACATGTAGATGCTCTCTCTCACACACACACACGCATCGTCAGTGTCCCAACGTCTTCCTCTTCCTCTTCTCTGTGGTGACGCTCGGTGTGGTGCGCCATGTGACAGCAGTCTGTGGCCGCCACAGCGCTTCACCCACCCCCCCTTTACGTCTCCTCCTACACACTCCCACGCACACACACGCACGCGCACATACACACACGTGCACCCTCATCCGCACCTGCGTCTGCCACGACTGGCGTGTGTGTTCTTCAGCGCTGCGGAGCACCTCGCCACCCACAGGGGTGAGCCGCGCTCCACCACCTCTTCCTTCTCCATTCTCTCTCTTTGTCATTGCCACCACCACAGCATCAGCGCCTGTCCGCGTGTCAGTGTGTCTGCGCGTGCCTCCGCCGCCTCACCTCCTACCATCACTGCCTGCTCGAGGTGGCCGAGTGAGGAGCGGCGGCAGACGGTTGCTGTCGCGGTTGCCGTGCCCTCCCCCTCCCCACCCCTTCTCCTCCTTTCCATTCACACACACACACGCACACGCACACGCACGCACGCACACACGTCGGCGCGATGGGGATGGAGCACTACGCCAGGGTCAAGGACCTTGGCGGTACGAACGGCGCCTTTCTTGCGCGTGATCGTCACCAGCCGGACCGGCTCGTCGTCATCAAGCGCCTCGCGGACGGCACGCAGGGGATCGAGGAGCTGAACGCGTCGCTGCGGCTGCGCCACCCGCACATCATCCGCTTCCTCGAGTCATTCGTCTTCGAAGGCAATCTCTACGTTGTGATGTCGTACGAGCCGGGCGGCGACCTGGACGAGCTCTTCCGGTACTTGACGCAGCGCCACAAGACTCCGACGACGCACACGCTGCTGCTGTGGTTCGTGCAGCTGCTGGAGGCGCTCGTGTACTGCCACGACAACCACGTCATCCACCGCGACGTCAAGCCGGGCAACATACTCGTCTCGGAAGACACGAAGTTGCTGTACCTCGGCGACTTCGGCTCCGCCAAGACTTTGAGCGTGTCCAACGTCACGTCCACGTTCGTGGGGTCGCCCATGTGGATCTCGCCCGAGGTGCTGCTCGGCACGAGCTACGGCTACCCCGCGGATGTGTGGTCGATGGGCTGCGTCTTCTACGAGATGGCAGCGCTGCGCAAGCCCTTCTCCGCCCCAAGCTTCGCCCACCTCGTCCAGCAGATCACGCGCGGCCACATCACACCCCTGTCCCCGCAGACGTCCCCGGACGTCACGGCGATCGTGTACTCGATGCTCGTGCTCGACCCCGCGCAGCGCACGACGGCCAGGGCTGCGCTGGAGGTGGCGAGGGTCGCCCTCGACCGCGCGGAGGAGCACCGCCGCGCCTCGCCGCGGCCTGTCCGCTCGCCGGCGATGCCGTCCTCGGCGACGTGCTCGCCGCCACGGCCCGCGCCGCTCCCCGCCCCGTCCGCACCGTCCTCCTCGTCCCCCTCGAGGAGTCCCACGCCGCCGCCCGCGGAGGAGCTCGCGGAGACGGCGGCTCCGCCACCGCCGCCGTCGCCCCCCGCGGCGAGCCCTCGCCCCACCCCGGCGCCGTCCGAGCCCGCAACGCCGCCGCCGCCGCCGAGCAGCGTCGCGAGTGAGCCGCGGCGGCGGCCGGCGGAGGCGAAGGCCGGTGAGGACCCGACGCCGCACGGAGCGCCACCAGCGTCGGCCGCCGAGCGGGAGTCGCCGTCGCCCGCCGTCGTCATGAAGCGGCGCCCCGGCGCTACGTCGTCGGCGTCGACGTCAGTGCAGTCGATGAGCTCCGCACCGCCGTCGTCGCCCACCCCGGCAGTCGCGCCGCCCTCCACAACATCACCGCCGCACCCGCCTGTCTCCTTCGTGGTGGAGGCGGCGCCGGCGCCATCACCGCCGCCGGCTGCTGCTGCTCCTGTTGCTGCTGCTGCTGCGCCCCCAGCGGAGGAGGCGGAGGCGGAGGCGGAGGCGGAGGCGGAGGAGGCGCACCTCTACACGCCGCATCAGATGGTCATCCAGATCCCCACCGCCGGCTTCTTCAACAAACCGGCGCCGCGCAAGAAGAAGGCGGCGCCGAAGCGCTCCAGTGCTGCTGCTGCTGCTGCTGCTGCTGCGTCGGCGCAGAAGGCCGGCACACCGCCGCCGCGGCAGCGCGTGTCGAGTATCCCGGCACCGCCGCCGCCGCCGACGGAGGCGCCAAAGTTTGTGCGGCAGCTGACGTCGGACTCGCTGGCGGGCCGCCGCGCCCCTGCCGCTGCTCATGCGAGTGCGGTGGAGGCGCGCACGCCGTCGCGCCGGGGTGGCGGCGGGGCGGAGGCGGAGGCGAAGGCGGTGCCGCCGACACACGTGGCGCGGCGCGCCTTGGCGGCGGCCGACAACCTTGAGAACCCACCGCAGGTGCCGCGGGAGTCGCCGACGCGTGCGGCGTCGCGCGGGTACGCCAGACCGCAGGCGACGCCGGCGCCGATGGTGCCCGCCAAGCCTGCCGGCGCGCAGACGGACCAGTGGTTCGACCAGCGCATGCGGGACCTGTGCGCGATGGAGAACTACTTGCACCAGCACCGCGGCGAGGACAACAAGGCGCTGCAGACGTACGACGCGCGGCGGCACGCGGAGGAGCAGCAGCAGCAGCAGCAGCGTCGCTCGGCGCGGCCGTCGCCTGCGCCGCGTCGCCACAGTCCTGCGCGCGAGTCTGCCGGCGCCACGCCGTCTCGCCGACACCAGCCGTCGGAGGCGGCCATCCCCGCGCCTCCGCCGCGACCGCAGCGGCCCACCGCTAGCTCGGCCGAGAGGAGGCCCGGCGCGGCGTCGCCGTTCGCGCGGCAGGCGTCGTACGCGCGCCAGGGGTCGCACCACGGCTACGCCAACGACTCGCGGCAGAGCAGCCTGTCGTCCACGTTCAACGGGCGGCAGGCGAGCAACGCGCGGGCGCGGCCGCGCGTCTCGCTGGAGGAGCAGCTGAAGGGCGAGGAGGAGCGCGTCGTGGCACGCGAGAAGCGCGAGGCGGAGCGGCAGCGCATGAAGGAGCTCATCAGCGCGCAGCGCGCCGCCGCGAAGCAGCAGAACCGCAAGTCCAAGAAGGGCGGCTCCGTGGACGTTGAGTTTGTGTTGCCAGAGCACATGCAGCACGGCGCCAACGGTGCGTGACCAACCGACTCGATGGAGAAGGCGTGTGTGTCTGTGTCTGTGTCTGTGTGTGTGTCTGTGTGTGTCTGTCTGTCACCTCCCCTTCTGTTCATGTATTGCCTCGCTCACCTACACAACACAATGAATGGGACAACCGCCGCCGACACAGCGGCAACGGCTGCCGGTCATGCTCGCCCCGCCCACCGCACGCACCCCTCCACCTCACTCTCCTCCCACCCTCTCTCTCCGCCGATGTGCACGCCGTCCTCCGTTGCCGACGATGATGTGGGGTGAGGGGGCACGGCGAGGGGCGCTGGGGCGTCGTCGATTGGGGGGACGGCCGAAGTGGGTGGGGGAGGAGGAGGAGGAAGGAGGGATGGGATTGGGTGGGCGTTTCTTCCCTCGGCATGTTCGCACTACTGCTCTGTTTCTGTTCGTTGGTTTCTTTTTATTTCTGTGCATGCGCGCTGGTCAGTCAACGGGGGGAAGGGAGGGAAGAGACAGGAGAGAGACACACACACACGTGGACAAGGGACACTGTTCTACATGAGTCAATGGGGAGAACACAAAAGAAAGGAAGACAAGGAAGAGAGGAAGAGAGGGAGGACTGCAGTGCGGGGCAGCGCGTGCGCTCTACGCGTGCGCTCCACGCGACCAGCACACAGAGACACACGCACGCACACACACACGCACGCACAGACAGACAGACAGACGAGAGAGAGAGAGGCGGTGGTGGGAGGAGGACCCGAAAGGGAAGAAAAGAAGGCGAGTTGTCAACAGCTGTGTTTTGCATGTGTCTATCAAGAAAGTACACACACACACACAAAAACAAACGGATTCACTCACGTGTGTGCGTGCGTGCGTGTGTGTGTATGTGTCTCTCCTCCTCCGCCATTTCTCTCTCTCTCTCGTCCGCTGCTGTGGTGCCGCCGTTTAGTTGAGGAAGCGACAGCCGGGCACGTAGATGCCGGGCACCGTCACCTCCGGCACGATGCGCCACCCACCTGGGCTGACGCTGCGCAGCTCCTGGCAGCACGCGCATGGGGCGCAGCACCAGATGCAGATGAAGTCTCCGATCATGTTGCCCCGTGTGCCGTTCTTCTTGCGCAGGTTGTAGCGGGTGAAGAGGCGGCCGACTGGGCAGCAGAGGATGCAGAAGCAGTGCGGCCAGAGCGAGCAGTGATCGCCGAGAGATGTGGCGTACAACTTGCACGCCGAACAAGGCGAGAGACACGTCCAGTGCACGATGCAGAGGAGGCAGCCCAGCGGGTCCGGCGAGCCGCAGCACGGCGACAGGCGCCAGCACTCGTAGAAGGCGCCGGCCTGGCCACCCCAGTCGATCTGATCCAGGCCGCACAGCCCGAGCGGGATGCCGGCCTCGCACTCGGAAACCTGCTGACCCATCTTGCGGCGCGGTGGCGAACCGTGGATGTGTATGTGTGTGTGTGTGTGTGTGCGAGAAGCTGAGGAGGGAGGGGAGGGCGGATACTGTGTGGAGGATGGGCTGTGTGTGGAGGATGGGTGGTGCGAGGGAGAAGGGATGCTGATCAGAGAAAGTCGGTGGCGGTGGTGCACGACGCGGTGAGTGCAGAGGAGGAGGTGAGAGAGAGAGGGAGGGAGCGACGTGTTGATGGCGATGGTGGGAGACGAACACAACGACACGAGCGAGTCGGTGTAAGAGCGAGGAGTCGCAGAGTTCTTTGGAGGCGCACCGTCGACAGCAGCAGACACACACACACACACACACGATCACACACACGCAGACACAAACGGATGAGTAGCAATGGCAATGTCCCTCTTTCTCTCTCTCCTTCCGTCGCTACATGAAGCGACCCTCCACGTACTTCACGATGCTGTGGGGCACGTCCTCGAGCCGCGCACCGACGCGCGCCGCCCGCTCATCCACAGTGCTGTCGCGCGGCACGGACGCAGACAGCCAGCACGTGAGGCTGTCCGGCTGCTGCTCCCAGTGCTGCTGCCACTGCGCCGCCATCCACGGCGTCTGCGACCGCTGCGCCTCCACCACGGCGGCCACACACGTGTACCACCAGTGGCGCAGGTGCGCCGCGCCGTACTCCAGCTGCAGCTCACGCGGCAGCAGCCACAGCACCATCGTCAGCGACACGCTCGGGTCATCGGCTCCACGGTGGGTCGCCGTGTGCCGCGACGGCTGTTGCTGCTGCTGCTGCTGCGGCGGCGGCGTCGTTGCCGCTGCCGCGGGCGCTGATGACCTCGCGCACCCGAGCAGCAGGCAGCTCTCCACGTCCGCCAGCATCGCCGCCTCTCCGCGCGCCAGCAGCGCACGGCGGCACACCTCTGCCGCGTACTCGCCCGTCGTGGCGTGGGCCACGTAGGCGGCGAGGCGGGCCCACGACACGTGCCACAGCGGCAGCGCCGCCGCCTCGGCGGAGAGCATCACGCTGCGGTACGCCTCGATCACCGTGATGGTGCACCACACGGCGCCGAAGAGCCCTTGCACGTAGAAGATGTAAAGCAAGAAGAACGGCGTGGCGGTGGGGCTCGCGGTGGCGAGCGTGGCGGCGCGGTAGTCGAGCGTCACGGGCTCGCTGCGACGGATGGAGCTGCCGCGGACGCTCGCGAGGGAGTCGTCGAAGAACATGGTGGAGTACTCGCCGGTCTGGCGCAGCACCACGTCGCCGTTCAGCAGACTGCGGCCGCCGTCGAGCAGGGTGTAGATCAGCGTCGTGTAGGCCGCGCCGAAGGTGCAGAACTCGGAGAGGGTGCTGCCGTACAGCAGCACACCGGCCATGGCGGTGCCGGTGTTGATCAGGAGCCACACACCCACCATGATGCTGAGCCGCTGAAGGCTGCGCACGAGTGTGTGGAAGGCCACCCACATCCCCGGAGTCACGCAGACGAAGCGCACGGCCCCGAGGCAGGTGAATAGGATCGTCGCGGAGGACAGTCCCTGCAGCAGCGGGCCACGCGTGCGCACCACGGCGTCGAGCGAGCTCGGGTAGTGGACGCGCTCCGCGAACGTCGCGGGCGGGACCGCGGCGAGGGAGGCGAGCGTGTGCCACCACGTCGTCACCGTGGCGGCCGCCAGCACCAGTGCAGCGATGTGGGTAAGGTTCTTCGGGTGCAGGAGCACCGCCAACACGCACCACAGCTGCCGCGGTGTGGTGCGCCGCAGTCGAGGGGTGCGGCGCTGCCTCGCGCGCACCTGCTCTATCATGCGCATGGTGAGCTGGTGGCCGTAAAGGACAGCGGCGAGCGCCAACGCGATGCTGACGGCGAGCGAGGCGAAGGTGTTGGGCCACTGCAGCACCTGCAAGCTGAAGGTGCGCAGCTGCGGCCGCACCACCGCGCCGGCGGACGCCATCTCGAACTCGACCTCGACTACGGTGTAGTGGTTCGCGTTGCTGCGGTACAACGCGTACTGCACCAGCACCTCCGACACGGCGGGGTGGAAGAGGAACGAAGCGCAGCTCGCCGCCGCCGCCGCCGTGTCGTTGCCGACGTCGTCGCGCGCGTCCACGCTCGTCTCGGTGTACCGCATCCACAAGTCGCGCATCGTCGAGGACTCGCGGAAGGACACTGGCCAGGGGACGCGCCGCTTCGGTGTCTCCATGCGGTTCAGCACGGCGCTCACGGCAGCGCAGGAGGTGGCGAAGGGCAAGAGGACTGTGTAGCCGCCGGCCTCCGCGTCGAAGTCGAACGACGCGGCCTTGGCGACGCGGGAGGCCTCCGACACACACAACCGTGACGGGATGCTCGGCGGCGCGGCGCGCCGGTCAGTGAGACGCGGCGTCACCGCCACACCGGCGTTCGGCTGCGGCTCGCGGCGCCGGCTGACGACGCGGACCGCGCCGACGAGGTAGTGCGAGCTCGTGGTGGTGCCACGCCACTGCCGACGGTAGTTGGGGTTCTTGCAGTCCCACAGCCGCGGCCGCAGCTGCAGCTGCAGCCACCGCAGCATGTCGCGGCGCGTGCGCACAGCGCTGAGCCGCATGTACGTCGGCGCGTGATAGGAGGCGGCGACGCGGGCCACCTGTGCGTCCACGGCGAGGCTCGCGTTCGGCTGCGGCGTCCAGGCGTTGATGCTGTCGTTGTACCAGCTGTACGTCCACGGGTAGCGGACGCTGTTGCCCGCTGCGAAGGCTCCGACGGTGGTGGGCGTGTCGGCGGCTGTGGTGGCCTCCGTGTCGATGCGGAAGGCGTTGAGCAGGATGTCCGCCTGCAGCTGCGGCACGAGGGGGGCCTGCGCCTCGCTCACGAGGTGGATGGCGTCCACGTCCAGCGCGAGGTGTGCCCGCGCCGCCGCCGGGCCGAGGAACACAAACACCACCACAAGCACGCAGAAGGGCATGTACCAGCAGCACTGCTGCATGCGGTCGGCCACGCGCTGCTCATGCCGAAGGCACATCACCACCTGCGAGAGCGGAAGATGGGCGTAGCGCCACGGGCTCGCCGCCGGGTCCGCCGACGCACTGCCGCGGTGGTGCGCCAATGCGCCTTCCACGCCGACGGCGTCCTCGCTGGGGAACAAACACGCCCACAGACGCGCACGCCAGCCGGGCTGGTGCGGTGCCGTCGCCGGCGCACCCGACGCGGTGTGGGCGGCGGCGTGGCGACGAGCCCCGTACGCCATGGCCGACAGAGGCACCGCCGCCAGCGGCGAGCGCCCCCCACACGCGTCCCGGCGGTTCGGCGGCGGCTCGACCCGTGCGAGTGGCGCGGCGCGGCTGCGCGGCCCAGCGAGTCCACTGGATGATGACGGGAGCTCCTCCATCTACAAGACACACACACATACACACATGTACGGCACACGTGCGCGCGAGCTGCACCGTGAGCATCGGATGCGAGAGTGGAGAGGGGAGATGAGGACAGAGAGAGAGAGTATGTGTGTGTGGTGTTGGCGCGGGGCACCCGGCGCCTCTTCTTACTCGCTGTTCCCACTCAGGTGGTGATGGTGGTGGTGTGTGCCGCGCTGATGCACCTGTGGCGCTGACAAGTACGTGTCCTGCAGGTGCGTGTGTGTGTTTGTGTGTGTGTGTGTGTGTGTCATCCACATCGAGCCACGAGGAGCGGGGGTCAGTAGCTGCGCTTCGCCTTGCCTGCCTGGAGGTCGAAGCGGTCCACCTTCAACAGGGACAGGAGCAGCGGGGTCAGTCGCACGTGCGTCCGCGTGGCTGCGGTGCCGCCCGCCGCGGCAGAGGTCGGCGACTGCGCTGCGGACGACCGAGAGCGGCGGTGGCCGCCGATCGGCGTGGCGCGAGGTGAACTGATGGGCGAGACGCCGAGCCGCACGCCTGACGCGGTGAGATGAGCGCACGTCGCCGCCGACGCCGACGCGCTGCGCCGCGGATGCGGGCCGCCGCCGCCGCTGTGTGCCACGGCGGGGATGGCGCCGTGCATCGGCGGCCACGACGGTGGGGAGACGACGAGGGTGCGGAGGGTGAAGCGGCTGCACACGCCGTAGATGATGCTGGACAGCATGAGCTTCACCACCGCCAGCAGGAGCACAAGCAGGAGACACACCAGCGGCGCCTGCAGCAACAGGTAGCCGGCGAAGCGTCCACCGCTCCACAGGAGGAGTGCCGCGTACGCGATGACGTCGAAGCCGGCCCGCTTCACGTTCTTCGGAGCGAAGCCGCACGCCGGCGCGAGCAGCTCCGCCACGTCCTCCGTCGGCGCGTGTGCCGCGGCGCCGCTGGTGACCACCACCAGCGACGGCACCCGCCAGAGCACCATCTCGCAGCTCAGGTCCAGCAGCGACAGCTGCGAGTAGGCGCGGAACACGGACGGCGGGATGCCGTTGAAGCGTGAGACGAACAGGTGCTTGGTGAAGTCGATGGCCACCTCAACGCACAACATCACAAAGACGTCGGCGACGGCGAAGTCACTGAAGTGTTCGTGCATGTGATGCAGCAGCATGACG
This sequence comes from Novymonas esmeraldas, assembly GCA_019188245.1. NCBI lineage: Eukaryota > Euglenozoa > Kinetoplastea > Trypanosomatida > Trypanosomatidae > Novymonas > Novymonas esmeraldas. Next base: position 71,360 of record JAECZO010000037.1, on the reverse strand, counting down.
AAGAAGAAGAGGACGTACTGCAGGCGCTCCAGCGCGTCGAGGGCGCACACACTGTGCAGCGACTCCGGCGTGTTCTTCTTGAAGACGACGCTCTTCAGCTCCGCGAAGTTGTTGCCGACGAGCAGCGCCAGCAGCGCGTTGCCCTCCGCGTTGATCGCAACGTTCAGCGTCACCACGTGGAGGAGCAGGGAGAGCGAGTGGCACGAGGTGCTCACGCAGGCGACGAGTGCGCTGCCGAGCAGCAGCCACCACGACGGGGGCCGAGCAGGTGCAGCGCTGGCGGCGTCGCCGCCGGCCTTCTCAGCCGCCTCAGGTGCAGCCCGTCGGCTGCTGCTGCGCTGCTCAGTGCGGTAGTACGCGTGCACGTCGTCGACGGTGGCGTAGAGCACCTCGAGCGAGTCCTGCGAGAGAGAGGAGAGGACCTTGTCCACCACGTCGAGGATGCTAAAGATCATCACGAGCTTGATGATGGACGTGCGCCGCACGGCGTGATAGAGATACGAGTAGAGCTGCGTGGTGACCAGCCCCGCCACGCCGTAGCTGCCCAGCGTGACCGCGAGCACCGCGAGCGCCACGACATCTCGCAGCTCGCACACCCGCCACGGCAAGAGAACCTTCAGCGGCAGCAGCAGCGTGCCGACGAGGGTGTCGAACAGGCCGAGGCCGGTGACGGCGAAGTAGAACTCAAGATCCACAAGCATCTCTGGGATGCGCTCGAAGTGTTTGCGGGTGGCGGAGTAGCCGTGATCGCGGCGGCGTCCATCGCGGAGGGCGGCGGTGAGCGACACGGTGGCGCTGTCCGCGCACCGCCACTCACCAGCGGGTGCGGCCATGGCCGCCTCGTGTGCGTGCTGCGCGAGTCGGTGCTGCGCATGGTGGTGTCGCCGCGCGGCCGACGCCCCGAGCAGCCGCTCGGCCATCTGCTGCCGCACAAGACTCCAGTCCCACGTCATATCCCTCCCTCCCTCTTGTCCGCTACGCTGCGCTTCTGCTCTTCGCTGTACGACGGGTGCGCAGAGGTGCGCGCGCGCCAGTGTGTGTGTGTGTGTGTGTGTAGTGCGTGTGCGTGCGTGTGTAGTCGCGGCGGGCCGGCCGGCGCTGTTGTCGGTAATGTGAGAGGAGGTGGAGGGGGGAAGGGTGATAGGGCCGTGTAGACGGTGGCGAAGGAGCAGCGGTGCGACACAGACACAGACACACGTGTCGAGGCATCTTGCTGGGATGGAGAGCGCGCTTGGGTGAGGCGGACGTGTCTGGGGAGTGAACACACCCTGCCTCCCCCCACGCCGCGCCCTCATGGACGCGCCTCTTCCCCCTCTCTCTCCCCCTTCTCTTCCTCCTCTGAGCCAGCAGACAGAGAGACACACAACGAATACACATACAGACATACGCACACACACACACACACACACAGACACACACACACACACGGACACAGGTACCGGTTGTGTTTGTGTGGGGAGGTGCAAGTGGTTCTACACCGCGTTGGGAACTGCCGCGTCGCCGGCCTCTGCGGCAGCGGTCGCCGACGTGACGAGGCTCTCCTGTTGCTGCCGCTGCTGGAGCGTGCGCGCAAGGGCCTGTCGGGCGATGATGCGGTGACGCTCGGCCTCCTCGGCAGTGGTGCCGGGCAGCGGCGCTGTCGTCGTCATCGTCTCCAGTGCGGTGCTGGAGGCGAAGGCCGTGCCGCCGGCCGGACGGGTGAAGAGAGGAGCGGGCATCGCCGCCGCGCTGCCGTCCGCCTCCGACGCCGCCACCGCGTTGCGCAGCACGAGCGCCCGAGTGCTACGGCGCAAACGCGCCGCGACGGAGCGCACGCCATCGCGCAGCGCGGCGGGGTAGATGAAGGTGCCAAGCGCCGTGCTCGCGCTCGCTGCACCGGCGATGCGGTACTGGTAGCACCAACTCACGAGGAAGCTGATGAGCGCGAGCGGCACCGCGGGGCCGCGCACCATCTGCACCGAGTTGTCGACAAGGGACGACGACGAGGTCATCCACGCGAGCACGTCGCAGAGCACGGCGCCCCACACCACTGCGAGAGGGGCGTGCTGCAGAGACACCTGTCTGCCCCGCAGCCGCGGGCCGATCGCCGTCGACCCCCCGCGCACGCGGCACAGCGTGAAGAGGATGACCTCTGCCACCGGCCACACCCCCGCGTAGCCGTGCGGCTCCGACGGGCCCCACCGCAGCCACAGCGGGTCGAGGAGCAGCATGTCCGCTGCAGCCACCAGCACACCGGTCGCCACGGTGACGACGAGCAGCGAGACGGCGTACTCAGCGCTGCCCACGGCCGTCTCGGCCGCCGTGCCGACGAGGATGGTGGCTGTGTTGACGGCGAGGCTCAGCGGCTCGGCGGCGGTCACCGACACGGCGTACGTGGCAAAGCGCCAGGGAAAGAAGTCTTGAAAGGTGCCGAGCACGCACGTGTTGAACCCGTCGTCAAGGAGAAGCACGAGGATGTACATGAACACAAGCACACTCGCTGACACCGGCCACCGCTGCACCGCGCGCGCGGCGGCTGCCAACGGCGCTGGAAGCGGCATCGCCCGAGCCTCACACGCGCTCGCACGTGCAGACACCGACGCCGATGGGGGGCGCTCACAAAAGAGAGAGAGAGAGCGATGTATGTATGTATGTGTGTGTGTGTGTGTGTGTGTGTGGAGGAGAGGCAGGAGGATGGGGTGATGCGATGGCCACTGCACACGTTCACCGAAGCTGCCGCGCGTGTGCGCGAGTGAGAAGTGAAAAGGTGGGAAGTGAGGAGAAGACGTGTGAGCAGCAGCAGCAGCAGCAGCAGCAGCAGCAGCAGCAGCAGTGGAGGCGGTGGGTGGAGGGAAGAGGATGAATGTGAGAGAGGGGAGCGGGTCACACGCTGCATCAGCACACACACACACACACACACACACATGCGCGTCGGTGCTCGCGGGGTGGGGAGACACGTGACAGGCCGGGGGCGGAGGCGTACAACCCACACGTGGGCCTCGTCCCCCTCCCTCCTCTCGAGTCCCACGTCGCAGCCATCATATCACGGTCGGTGCGGCGGCGGCTCGCCGGACGCCACCCAGCCAGAGCCGATCACCGCCATCGCCGCCGCCGAGGCGGGTCGTGCGTGGACGGGAAGCGGGTCGTCGCCGGGCTGCGCGATCTGCACCAGCGCGGCGAGGGAGGCGTAGACGACGAGCGCCTGCCCCACCGCGATGGCGCGCACCGCGACGGCGAAGTGAACGCGGGCGTGGCGGACGCGCACGCCGTCGTCGCCGCCGTCGACACACTCGTCCGCCACCGCCCACTCCACCGTGGCCAACTGCAGCGGCTCCTGATGTCGCGTGCAGCAGTGGCAGCGGAGCCGACGCACGCGGCGCTCCGGGCAGAGCGTACTGCAGCGGTGCAGCACCCACGGCGGCAGCCACCAGCGCAGCGACGCGACTGTAGCGCGGGACGAGTACAGCAGCGGGTGATCCCACACCGGCACCACGTCCACCTCGGCGAGCACGCGAACCACCCCCACACCGTCGCTGCCCGGCGTCGCCGGGGGGAGCGGCGCCAGCGTCTTACGCGCTACGTAGTACGGAGCCTCGCGCACCTGACCGCCGTGCTCGGCGGCGCTGTGGCGGCGGAGGCGCACGCGTTGGCCGAGCGTGAGGAGGTACGCTGGCAGGCAGCCGGGGTAGTCCGCACGAAGAGCGGCGCCGGCGCTGCCGTGCCGCCGCCCCTCCGCCGCCCCCTCCAGCCACCAGAGCGTCTCACCCGTCGTCGCATCTCTGAAGCGTGTGCGGTCCGGCGCGGCGGTGCTCGACGGCGGCGGTGCGATGTACTCGTTGAGGAACCCGGCGAAGTGTGACGGCACTGCGGCGCCGCGCGGTGGCGGTCCGACGAAGCAGATGCCGGTGCTCGTCTTCTTGCAGCTGATGTGGGCCGCGGCACCGCCGCCGCAGCGGCCGAAGAAGCTGTGGGCCAGTGCGCGCACATCGGCCTTGCACGCGACGAGGTGGCCGAGCGGGAAGACGGCGTGGGCGAGCGTCGACGGCGGCACGCGCGAGAGGAAGACCGTCTGATCGTTGAGGTCGCTGCCGGCGGTGAGCGGCCGCACCAGCAGCGCTGACGACGCGCCGCCGTCGACGCCGCACCACGGCGGCACCCACGTGCGAGCGTAGTGGCCGGTGGCGAGCAGCGGCGCAGCACCCGACGGCGCATCGACGCGGTGCAGCGCACGCAGGAGCTCCCCAAACTTCACTTTGCTGTTGCACAGCACGTCCACGTTCAGCGTGTCGCCGGCAGCGAAGGCGTCGAGCATGCGCTGGAAGCAGAGCTCGGCGTAGGCGCAGGAGAGGTCGTGCAGCGGCAGCGGTGCCGCGTCGCTCGGGAGCAGCTCCAGCGCTCTCGCCACCCGCTGCGCGTCGTCGTACTCGGCCTGTGCCCGCACACACCATCCTGCAGACGTGCTCTCGTCCTGCCAGCAGCGGACAAAGACAGGCGTGTAGTGCACCGGTCGTGCGTCGTGGAGCACTCGTCCGCCATCACCGCTGCTGCTGCTGCTGCTGCGGGGAGGCCGGACGCGCAGGAGTTGGTGCAGCGGCTGTCGTGCGTCGATGGCCGCCTGCAGCGCCGACAGCGGCGGGGGTTGCGCGTGTGCGCCGCCGAGGCGGTGGAGCGCCGCCACGTCCGCGGTGGTGTGGACGCACCGGCTCAGCACAAGGGCCGTCACGGCGCTGTCAACGCCACCGGAGAGGCCGATGGCGATGCGCAGCGGCGTGTGCACGGCGGCGGTGCTCATCGTCTGACGCGTCCTCCGTCAGCTCCTCACCCCTTTTTACAGGGCTGTGCGGCTGCGCTGCTGCGCTGCGGGGTGTGTGTGAGAGGGGTGTGTGTGGAAGATGAGAGAGAGTGTGTGATGGGGGGAGAGAGAGATGTGCACACAGACACACATTCACACACGTGTTTGCGTGTGGTGGGCAAATGTTGGACTGAGAGACCACGCGACGGTGCGTCTGTTACCCACCCCGCTGTGCTGCTGCTGCGGGCTCGGCGCTACGGATGGCCCCGCCTCTCCGTGCGATGTCACACACAGACAGACACACACACACACACACTGTGTCTGCTGTCCAGCGGGCACACGCCAACGCAGCGGCACACACACACCCAGCACCCCGCGCACCCGATCAACAACTCTTGAGCCCATCGCCAGAGTGCAGCCATCCAACACTACCGTGTGTGTCTTTCACGTACACACACACACACACACACACACAGACAGATACAAAGACAAAGACACACACACACACACACACACACACACACACAGAGGTGCCCAACAGCGCTGCTGCTGCCGCATCGGTGGTCACCCACCGTGCGGCGTCCGCCTCGAGCGGATGATGACGGTGGTCAGAGCAGCGTATCATCGTCGTCGTCGTGGCTGTCCACCACCACCGCAGCAGCAGCAGGCGCAGCTGCTGCCGCCGGGCTGGGGAGCGCCTCCGCCGTCGACGTCTTCAGCAGCGGAGTGAGCGCCGCCCTCGCCTGCGTCAGCTTTGACGTCTCAGACCCGTGCACACCGTTGCTGCTGCCGTTGCTGTGCAGGCAGCGGTTGGCGGCCGCCGTCTCCGTCTCTGCCGGCCTCGCGTGCTCTGCCACCTTCGGCAGCGCGGGCGGCGGCGGCGGCAGTGGTACGTGGGCGATGTACCACACGAGGTAGTCCCGCACCGTGATGATGAGTGTGCCGGCGGTCGGCGTCAGCAGCGACGTAAGCGAAGAGAAGAAGTGTGGGTGCAGCGCCATCGCCGTGACGGCGGCGGCGGCGGTCTGCCCTGTGAGCAGCCGCACCAGGTGACCCAGCACGATGGTCAGCTGCTGATACATGCCAGAGTTGCACGTGCGCACGTGCTGTTGGTCTTGCGGGGGCAGCCCCTGCAACGAGACGGCGTCGGCGGCGAGCAGCGTGGCGGCTGCGTCGGCAGAGTGCAACTCGAGCGACGGCGGCGGCGACGACGACGGCGCTGCGGAGTGTGTGGCCGCCTGCACCTGCCGGACTGCCGAGATGACGTCTGTGGCGGCAGCGAGCAGCTCCTCGGCGGGGTAGTCGGCGCACAGGCTCGTCAGCTCCAGATAGCACTGCAAGACGCTGCGGATGGCGGCGTGCGGCAGCAGCCCACTGTTGCGGGTGAACGCCGCCGGCGCCTCCCGGCCGCGCTCTGCCGACTGCAGCGCGTGCTGCTCCACCTCGTACGGGTGGTTGATGCGCCAGAGCACCGCCACAAGCGTGCCGGCGGCCTGCAGCATCAGGTGCAGCAACACGCGCACCGTGCACCGCGGCAGCTCCCAGTCCTCCACGCCGGCCGTCCGCGGTGGTGCGTCATCGTCGGCGGCACGCGCGGCCACCACCACCACTTCCTGAAGGTCCTTCGACACACCAGCCAGTGTCTGAGCGAGAAGGTTCACACGCTCCACGAGGGCCTCGTCCGAGAGCAGCGCCACGACGCGGCGCGCGGCGTCCTCCCGGGCGTCGCGGCCACCGCGGCCCGGCGTGGCGGAGACGCCGCCGCTGCTGCTGTCGTCGGCCGCCGCCGCGGCCGCTGCGGGTGTCCACCCCCCCACGACGGCCTCCGCCGCCTCCACCGCTGCCGCCCCACGCACGAGCACCACCGGCTCTGCACTGCCCACCAGCCGCACCACCTCCCGCGCCTCGGCGGTGTAGGTCGCCCAGTCCGCTGCCGCGTGCGTCGCAGGCGGGTCGTGCCAGCGGCGTCCCACGAAGTTCGCGGTGGGCGGCACGACCGCGTCGAGCGGCACCTGCACCGCGTACAGCGCCATGGCGAGGGTGTCCAGGACGCACTGCGCCAGCGGCGGACTGGGGGGCGCACGCAGCTGCGGGAGGCACACCGCGATGCACTGCGAGAGGCAGCGGGCCGCGAGGAAGCGGCACTGGTAGGGGGAGCTCGCGCTGAGCAGGATGGGGAGGAGGCAGCGCTGCATGATCGTCCTCGCCGCGGTTGTCATGTCGTCGCCGCGGAGGCAGGCGAGGAGCTCCGCCGCCATGAAGTTCAGCGCCGCCGGGACGGTGGAGCGGAAGGAGGAGCGCGAGCAGCGCCGCATCGACGCGGGCACGGGCACCTGCAGCACGAGGAAGGGGAGAAGGCTCGAGTGCGTGATGGGGGTCTTGTGATGCTGCGCGGCGTGGCCAATGACGCCCTCCAGCACCACCTCCGCCAAGTCCAGCGCCGCGGCGCACAGCTGCGCGGGCCGCATCTGAAGCGACAGAGTACGCAGCTGGTGCACCGCCTCCGAGCGCGTCTGCTCGCGGTCGCACCGCAGCAGCAAGCACAGCCGGAGCACCGTGCGCTGCGCTACGAAGCCTGGTACAGCCTCGATGGAGGCGACGACCTGCTGCGTGGCGGCATTGCGCTGCTCCAGCAAGCGGAGGAAGGCGTCACCGTCCAGCGCGGCGGCCGCCGGCGAGGCCGGGCTCGCGGCGCCCCACCCCCCCGCCGCTGCCGCCGTCGAGGATGACGTGGCTGCCGCCGCGGTCGCCACGGTGGCGGTGCAAATGCCACTCAGCAGCGTCACGCACACCTGCGCGCTGTCCACGTCACCGCACATGCCCCCCATGTACGCGATCTGTGCGAGCAGCCACAGCAGTGCGCCACGCACCGGCGCCGGCAACCGGTCCGTCGACGTCCCGCCCGTGCCACCGCACAGCGCCACCAGCTTGCGCAGCACCAACAACGCGAGGCTGCCCGCCTCGGGCGCCGTGCTGGTGCGGTCGCACAGCGCCATCGCGAGCGGGTACAGGACTTCCTGCCAGGAGGCCAGCATGGTGTAGAGAGACAGGTGCTGCCCGGCGGACGTGATCTCCGTGGCGCGCACGGTGCGGCAGAGCACCTCCTTCGCGGCCTGCAGGGTGTGCATCTGCAGCAGCGTCGCGGCGCCGTCGGCGGCGGCGGAGGCGAGGGTGACGTCGTAGACGCTGCGCAGGCAGCGGAAGCACTGCACGAAGTCAGCGGGGGCGGTGTCGACCGTCACCGCCACCGCCGCCGTCGCCGGCGCTGCCGCCGGTGCGCGGACGCGGCGCGCGGAGTAGGAGAGCCACATGGTGCACAGCAGATCGACGAGGCAGTCCGAGAGTGCCTGGAGCCCGTCGTCGCTGCCGCTGTGCTTCTTCATCAGCTCCACGTAGGCGGGCATGACGACATGTGTGAAGTCTCGCACGTTCACGAAGTACACAACATCCGTCGTGCGCCGCGCGTGCACGATGCGCGTGTACTCGAGAGCCCGGCGCAGCACGGCGAGGGCGGCGGAGACGTTCGACACATCGCCCACCGCGTAGCCGTGCAGAGTGGTCATGATGCCCTCTAAGGCGCGGTGGATCGCTGCCGTCGCCCTGTCCTTCTCCGCCCCTGCCGCTGCACCGCTCGCGGCGCGCCGCTCCTCCGCCTCGACGCTGAGGCGCGTGATGCCCTCGATGCGCGTGAAGACGTCCTCCACGAGCGGCGGGGTGGCGGCGGCGGCGGTGCGGCGCACCTCCAGCAGCAGTTGGCACACGGCCACCCAGCAGCGCACCGGCAGGTTCGCAGCGTAGGTCGTGGCGGCGACCACCAACACCGCCCGGCGGCACTGCGCCCGCACCGGCGTCTCCTCCGCCATGCGCAGCAGCGTCAAGAGCGTCACCGTGCACTCTGTCGGGAGGTCGAAGGCGGCGGCGGTGCACAGCAGCGATTGAAGCCCCCGCACGCACTGCAGCAGCACGTGACGAGGGGCAGCGGAGGCGCCGTCGTACATGGCCGGGCCGAAGACGGCGCACACGGAGGACCACGTGCTCAGGTACAGGTCCTTGGCGACGGCGCACCACCACCCCGCCGCGACGGGCCCGAGCGCCGCCCTCTCCGTGCGCAGCTGCAGCAGCTGCCGCGTCTCGCACACCATGCGCTGCCGCTCCACCCCGAAGGCCAGCTGGCGTCGCTCCTCCTGCGAAACAAAGAAGATGTCGAAGGCACCGCCGCCGCGGCTCACGTTGGCGCTGCCGTCGCCGGTGCCGGTGGCGTCCGTGACGCCGGTGCCGCTGGCGCTGGCGCTGGCCTTGATGCTCTCGAGGGGGTGGGCGCTGATGCTGTGGAAGATGTCATCCACGAAGGCGTCGGCGAAGTTGCCGTCGGCGTTGCAGCGTCGCAGCTGTCCTCGGAAGGCGCTGAGGTCGAGCCGCATGCCGGCCGACGGGTTGTGGATGTTGGTGTTGAGCATCACCGTCGCCACCACCACGATGAACACCGCCGTGTCGTCCTTGAAGGGGAAGGTGTCACGGTCGATGCCGCGTCCGCAGTTCGCGGCGAAGTACGCGGCGGCGAAGTACTCGAGCAGCCGCTCGATGCGCTGGCCCTCCTTGGGCAGCTGCACGCGCATCAGCAGCTCGCTGATCGCCTCCAGCACCCCGCACCCCGCCAAGGGCAGCCGCCGCATGTACGCGGCACACACCTGCAGGGGGAACAACGCCGGCGTGGTAAGGAACTCGGCCACCGCCTCGGGGCTCAGCGAGCCAACGTGCGTCAGAAGGTCGACGACAGCCTCCACCTTTGCCGCTGCGGCGGCGGAGACCGGCGGCGGCAGCAGCGCGTGCTCCCACTGCGCGCTGAAGCCCTCGTGCGTTGCCGGCACCGTGTTGTCCTCCTCCGTGATGCCGAAGTACGCGTAGATGGCCTTCTTGGGCGCGGCGTTGATGCGGTCCACGTCCTGCTGCTCCTTCAGCTTCGCCTCGCGGCACGTCATGCTCGGCAGGGCGGCGAGCGCGTCCCCGCCACTCTCATCCTCTGGCGGTATCTGCGAGGCGATCACCTCGACGATCCGCACCAGTCCGTGCAGCGCCATGGCGGGGAGAGACAGCGACGCGAGCGGCGGTGCTGCGGCTGCGGCTGCGGTGCCGTCTGCCGCGGCCGCCTCCTGCTGGAGCTGCAGCTGCTCCTGCACAACGGCGTCCTGCGCCAAGTCCTCCTTCGGCGCCGTCCGCACGATGCGCGAGAGAGCGCTTGTGAGCTGCTGCACCAAGTTGAGCTGATGCGCATGCACGTTCATGTCGTACAGCCTGTACAGGTGCAGGAGGAGCGGAGCGGTGCCGCTGCCGCTGTCGGTGGGCACGACAGCACCACCGCTGCCGTTGCTGTTGCTGTTGCCCAGCAGGACAGTAATGAAGTGCAGCACGATTGTCCGCTTCACGTAGTGCGGGCACGTCGCCGACTCGAGCAGCCGCAGAACGACGTTGCCGTAGAGGAAGCCGACCTCTGCCCCCACCACCATCGGACACGCAGTCGTGAGCAGCCCGAGCGTGTCGAGCCCGGCCGCCAGCACGGCGGGCTGGATGGACACGACGCAGCTGAGGATGCCGTCGTACAGCGGGCGACACCAGCGAACGTCCAGGAGCAAGCTGCGGAGCAGCGGCAGCTCATGCGCGGCGAGGTGCTGCAGCATGTCGGACAGCAACCGCGTCGCCAGCAGCTGACCGTCGTTGCTGTCGCCGCAGCATCCCGCGACGGCGGCGAGGTAGTCGGCGGTGAAGCTGCTGCCGAGGCGGGCGAGCACCTCACCCGCCGTCGCGCGCCACAGTGGCGGAGTGCTGTTGACGCTGACCGGCGACGCCACGGGTGCGGCGAGGTCGCCGGTGGACGAGGGCTTGGCGAGGGCGCTCGGCCCGCCTGCCGACGTCGTGGCGGGGCCGCACAGCAGGAAGAGATCGTTGGCCGCGTCCTTCTTCAGCGCCACGAGCGGCGCCGGCGCGCCCTCTGCGCGGACGGCGGCCACCGCCGCGAGGAACCGGATAGCCGGCTCCACGACTGCACCGATGCCGCGGATGCTGTGCGTGAGCGACGGTCCCCACAGTCTCCGAAGGGCCTCGACGCGCCCCTGCACGTGCGCCGCCAGACGTTCCGGCGAGACGTCGTCGAAGACGTCCTGCGCCGCGTCCACGTCTTCGCACGCGGCATCGGTGGGCCGCGCCGTCGCGCTGCCGGTGGACAGGAGCGAGGCGCGCAGCAGGTAGAGCTCCTCCTTCTCCACCCGCGAACTGAAGTACACTTGCGCACGGCGCACCTGTCGCAGCACGTCGACGCACAGCTGCACCGGGAAGCGAGCGCTGGCCGCGTCGGACAGGACGGCGTTGGCGGTCACGACCTGCACGCACCCCAGCAGCGCGGCGGTGGCGGTGCGCACCTCCGCCGCGAGGTGCACGAGGCGCAGCGTCGTCGCCGTCGCCGTCACCGCATCCGCCTCGGCGGCAGCGTCGCTGGTGTACGTGTGGTGCACGACGTGCTGCAGCGACGCCGTGATGGTCGAGCAGCAGCGCACCATCAGCAGCCGGACGAGGCTCTTGCCGAAGGCCTGCAGCTTCACCCGCTCAGGCATGTCGCTGTTCAGCAGCAGTCGCACGTAGCGCACGAGGTCCACGACGCTCCGCCCCTCGGCGAGCTCAGGCGTCGCGCCAACCGCCGCTGTGAAGGACGAGGACGCGCCAGAGACGGCGGGCGACGGCGGCGCGCGTGCATGTGCGTCGCCGGTGGCGGCAGAGGCAGCCGCCGCGGTTGCTGCCGTTGGTGTTCCTGCCGAGGGGTGCGTGCTCTCCGAGTCCGCCGCCACGACGATCGGCTGCGTCTCCGCCTGCTCCGGCGCAGGCTCCACCGCCGCTGCGAGTGCACCCTCCTGCAGCGCGCTCACATCTGCGGCCGCTGGCTCCGGCGCCGCTGGCTCATCAGCCGCCGCTGCCGGCACGCCTGTCGCGACATCTGGCGACGGTGACTGCTGCTGCTGCTGCTGCTGCTGCTGCTGCTGTTGTGGTGATGGCGGTGGTTGGGCGGCCGCCGCGATGGATGGCCGGGGCGTGCCAACGACGCCGACGTCCTTCAGCCACGCTTCTGTGGTGGTGCGGATGTCGCTGAGCTTTGCCTTCTGCGCGCTACCGAGTGCGCTGCTCCCCACGACAGCGTTTACCTGCGTGAGGAGTGCGTGGAGTTGGACGAGGAAGGCGACCTTGTTCTCCACCTCCGCAGGCGTTAACGGGCAGTGCGACATCACGAAGATGTGCGCGCGCGCGTGAGAAGGAGGAGGAGGAGGGACGTGTGCGATACGAGGGGAGGGAGGGAGAGGGAGAGGGAGGTGGCGACAGGAGATACCTTAAGCGACTGCACCAACACGCGTATACTCCCACTCAGAGAGAGAGAGAGAGACAATGAAGATCAACGCGCTGCCGTGCGTGGTCGGCCCGCCGCAACGAGTGGCGAGCGCACACGTGACGAGGGGGGGGGGGGAGATGATGAGAGAGGAGAGGAGAGGAGGAAGAGAGGAGAGGAGGAGGTGAAGGATGAGATCAACCACAGCAACACCAGAAGACTCAAAGAAGAAAGGCTCTTGTGTGTCCACCACGCGTGTACGTACGTGCGTACGTGTGTGTGCGTGCGTGTGTGTGTATGTGTGTGTGTCGGCTACGGATGGGGCACTGTGCTCCTTCCGAGTGGGTTCAGAGGGGTGGAGAGGAGGGAGGCAGAGGTGAAAGAAATGCGCGACGTGACGGCCGCAGAGACGCCGAGGGAGAGCAGCGATGATGATGATGAGGAGGAGAGAGAGAGATGTGTGAGTTGGTGCGAGCGCCGGAGGAGGAGGAGGAGCGCTGGAAGGATGTGGTGGTGGGGCGAGTCGCGGGTCTACGCGATCCTTCGGCTGCCAAAGCGCCGCTGCGGTCGGTGCTGTGTTGACTTGGGATGCATGTTGCACAACTACACACACTCACGTGCGCACACGATATCACATCAGATCGGGAGAGACAACGAGAAAAAAAAAAAACTGAAGGGAGCGAGAGCGAGCGTGCGTCCGCATGTGTGCAACTCTTCCGTGTGTGTGTGCATGGTTGCCTCTGGAGAGGACACACACATCACATCACACATCACACACACGGAGGAAGGCGAGGAGCCGTCGCGGAGGGCGGCGGCGACGGTCTGTCCAACACGTCGGCGCGTCTTCGCCACGCGCAGTCTCCCTCTTCACCGAGGTCGCTCTTAGTGGCGCGCGTCGGCGAGCGCAGCGGTGGAGCACTCCACGAGGCGTCGCGGCAGACTCTTGCGCTCGTGCGGTGGGACGCTGTAGTGGTACCGCACCTTCTTGTGCATGATGGAGAGGAACTCCTCCATCTCCATCGTGCCGTCGCCGTCCTTGTCGAAGACGGCAAAGACGATGTCGATGGTGGACGGCGGCAGCGCTGGCACGCCGGCGATGGTCATGAGACGGCGGAAGTCGGCCTTCGTGACGGGCATGCCGCTGCTGGCGAACATCTCAACGTTCATGGCGAGCTCATCGGTGTTCAGCATGACCTCGTTCAGGCCCAGCCACATGTCCAGCGTGACGACGTCGCCGCTGCCGTGCAGGCGACGTATGTTGCCCACGAGGTGGAAGGGCAGGTGCGAGCCGAGCACCTGACGGGCGAGGAGCGCCGCGAACTCCTCCGCGGTGATGCGGTCGTGCTGCTCCGCGTCGTACTGGCGGAACTCTGCCTTCCACACCTCCACGCGCACGCCGTGGATCATCTCCTCCAGCTCTGCGAAGGTGCACCGCCGCGGTGCCGCCTCGTCGCCGAAGAGCGCGCGCACGATGCCGTTGCGCCGCGTCGACGGCTTCAGCAGCGAGCGCACGACCGCCTCCTCCTTGGTCACGCCGCGTAGGACGTTGGCGAACTCTTCCAGCGTCAGCGTACCGGACCTGTCGGTGTCGACGATGCGGAAGAGCGCCGCCACCTCGCGCGGGTCACTCGTGAGGAGACTCATCAAGAAGCGAAACTCAGGGAAGCTGATGACGCCGTCGCCGTTCGCGTCCATCGACTCGAACAGGCGGCGCAGGTCCGCCACGATGGCGGGGTTGCGCAGCACCTTCTCCGGTGCCGCGAGCAGCGCCAACACAAAGTCCTCTGCCGTCATGTACAGCGGCCCGCCCTTGCCCTTGCGCACCGACGCGTAGTGGAGGAACCGCGAGCGCACGTCGCGCAGGTAGTAGGGGATGAGATAAGGAGGAGTGTCGTACGGCCGGCACAGCACCACCGCCGCACCGGCCACTGTGCAGAGTCCCACGCCGGCACACAAGCCAGCCAGTGTTGCCCACACCAGCCGCCCCCGGCACCGCCACCCCCGGCCGACCGCGCGTGGCAGCAGCGGTGAAGAGGCGAGAAGAGCGCTGCTGCTGCTGCTGCTGCTGCTCTGCAAGGCGGAAGCGGTGCTGCTTGCGACACCTCTGCGCAGAGAAGCAGCGCCAACCGTTGCGTGAAGGCACCGCTGTCGCAGCGCGCTGAGCTGCCGGTGCATGCCTGGATATGATGATGGCATGTGTGGATGTGTGTGTGTGTGTGTGTCTGTGTTGTTCTAAGAAGGCAGAGCACGCAGTTGCCGTAGAGGGAGGGCTGGTTTGCGAGAATGTGTGTGCGCGTGTGTACCGCAGTGGTGGCGGATGCGGGGGACAAGAGTGTGTGTGTGTGTGTGTGTGTGTGTGGGTAGAGGGGGGCAGTGTTGTGCATGCAGAGCACAGACGCGCGTGCCGATGGCAACGCGAGCACAGCGAGAGGGAGATGAGGCGGAGACAGAGGCGTGTGCATGCGTGTGCGCGACGCCACACACACACACACACACACACACATGAGCGAACGTCGACAGGTCGGTGTCTTGCAACGTTGAGAGACTTGTGCATATGTGAAGTTACTTTATGCAATATCCTCATGAGGAGAGACACAGACAACAACACATGTGCGTGAGCAGGAGAGCAATAAACAGTAAAAAGACACGAAGGAAGCGCATGCGTGGGGGAGGGGGAGAGAGCACTCCGTCACGCAGATGCACACACACACACACACACACACACAGACATGCACACGCAGATGCACCGATACGTTTGGCGCGCCTTGTGTCTGTCACTTCTTGCAGAGGAAGAACTCGCGCACCGTGAAGGCGTTCGCGTCGTATCGCGATCGGAGGAACTTGTTAATGGCTGTGGTGAAGGGCACCGTGTGCTCCAGCGAGGCCGTCAGCGCCGCGACGGAGGCGATGATGATGGTGAACGCCGTCACGTCCACGTCGATGGGGAGGTTGCCGGCAGGGGCGCGGAAGCTGAGGTTGAAGGTGCGCGTCAGCGGTGTACCAGCGGGAGGCTGCGACGACGTCTGCGTCGGTGACGCGCGCTGTTGCTGCTGCTGCTGTTGTTGCGGTGCGGTGTCACGTTCGCGCTCGCGCTCGCGCACCTCCGCCTGCATGCTATCCACGCTGTGGTACAGGTGAGGGTTGATGGTGTGCCCTGCGGAGTAGTTGTCGGCGTAGTCGTGCACGATGCAGTAGTTCTCTGTACGCTGCCCGATGAACGACTTGTTCACCATCCCCTCCTGTGCGCTGTGCTCGCCGAGATGCGCTATCGCCCGCCGCGTGTGCTCCATCTGCGCGATGTTCATGTCCCTGTGCAGCTCGTGGAAGGCTGCGTCCAACTTACCTTTGATGAGGACGAAGTCGCTGAAGCGGCGCACCGACTGCTCCACGTTCCACTCCAGCGGCACGTTCACGGCGTCGATGAGGTCCTGGAAGACAACTCGGCTCGCGACCTCGAGGTCCGTCAGCAGTGGCCGCACCGCGTCCATCAACTTGCCGATGAGCGGGTGCGTCGGTGTCGTGCGCGGGCGGTGCAGCAGCTGCAGTCCGAAGAGCCATATCTCAAGACCGGCGCACATGTGCTGCAGTAGCAGCTGCACGCGCTGCGCCTGCTCGGTGGGGAAGGGGTTGCCGATGAGCGCCGGCTCCTTCGCGCAGATGTTCACCCACTCCTGCGACTGCCCGAGCACGCCGTTGATGAACCGGATGTGCTCGGCGGCGATCGCCAGCCGCGCGATGACGATGTCCTGCACCTCGGCGGACATGGGCAGCAGGACGACGGAGGAGAGGGTGGTGACGGTGTCCGCCATGCGCATCTGCGACAGCGACCGCAGGTTCCACAAGACGCGATACGGGTTGATGGGGAACATCATCGTGCACACAACGAAGTACGCAGCGACGGCGAAGCTGCAGTCCACGACGCGTGCGATCATGGTGATGCGGTCGCGTGCGATGCCGTACGCGGAGGGGGCGATGAAGCTCGCATACCACGCGACATGCATGTAGCGGGTGCTGTCGCGGAGGCACAGCGCCATGAAGGAGCCGCAGACGACGACCGCAATTTCCTGAACAAAGTTGAACGTCTTCCACCGCGCGATGTACCCGATGACGAGGGCGAAGGACATGCCGGCGATGCGGTGCACGCCGACCTCGATGGACTCAGAGACGGTGGGCAGCCCCATGCCGAGGATGATGGACATGCCGAAGAAGTACGTGTCGGTCGTGTCCTCGCTGTTAAGCTTCGTGGTGAAGGCGGCGGCGACGGTGTACGCGCACGCCAGCTTCAGACCCTCCTTGAAGGTGCGCCGGTCATCGCGGGTGCGCAGCAGCACGCGCCCCAGCAGCTTGTTGCGGAAGTCGTCCCAGAAGTCGAGGAAGAAGAACTCAAGGAAGCGCCGCCACGTGCTCGTGTAGCGGCGCGGGTCGAAGGCGGCCAGCTGCTCCGCGAAGGTGTGCAGCTCATCCGCCTGCAGCGCCAGCAGCAGGTGGAAGTAGAGAAAGGCGTAGAAGGCCGGCGCGTCCACCGCCGCCGGGTCACCGCGCGCGACGTGCGCGCGACAGGACTGCAGCGCCCTCAGCAGCGCGTCCTTCTTCGACTGAAGCAGTTCGAAGGGGCACCGGCGTACCGTCGTCGCGGGCTCCAGCGACTCGCCCAGCTCGGCCAGTGTGCTGCGCAGCGCGTGGAGGTACTCGTCCACCGGCACGCGCAGTATCTCCTTCCACTGCAGCTGCGCCTCGCGAGTCTCACTGGATGACATGGAGGTGAAGAGCCGCGCACCGGTGCACGTGGCGTTCAGTATCACGAGCATCCGCTGCAGCAGCGTCAGCCGCTCGTTGCGCAGCTGGTTGTAGAGACTCCGCTCGAAGGGCTCGTAGGAGATGAAGAAGAGCAGCCCCGGGATGCCCTTCGCCACCGCCGTGAGGTCGTCGCACGCCACCTCGGCCGCGGCCACGTTGCCAGAGAAGGCGCGACCCGACCAGACACCGGCGCGGACGTCCGTGCAGATGGTCCCCACCTGCTTCCACGCCGCTTTGAACTTCTCATCCGTGTACCGCGACATGAGCAGCGGGTACGGCACGAAGGCCTGCGCCATGGCGAAGCACACGGCGAGGAGGAGGTCCGCGCCGGCGTTGGCGGCCGTGCTCACGGACTGGTCCCCTTGCGAGCGCATCAGCTGCATGACGATGATGCTGTAGCTCATCATGACCCGGCGGGAGCGGAAGTTGGTGAAGAAGGAGACGAGCACAACCACGGCGAAGGCCAGACCCCACCACGCGCTCTCGTGCCGGGTCGCGCCGACAGCCGAGACGAACGTGCCCCACAGGATCATCCACACGGCGCCCTGCATGATGATGATGCTGCCGCTGATCTGCTGGCCAAGGTACAGCTTCGTGTTCGACGTCCCCACAACGGCCATCAGCGACCCGGCCTTGAAGTGGGACTTGGTGGCGTCGCTGAAGCAGAGGATGCACAGCGGCAGCGTCACGAGCGCTGCGGTCTTGAAGGCGATGTAGATGGGTGCGATGAGGCTGTAGCGCACACGCCAGAGCTGCTCCAGGCTGTAGCCCTGCTCATCCACGCTGCGGCGTGCCTCCACAACGAGCGGGACGGCGTCCCTGTCGACGGCCGTGACGCGCTGCGGCCCCGCCGTGCTGGGGACGAACGAGCGCTGGCGCAGCAGCGAGCGGCGGCCGCGCGCGATGAGGCCGACGGACCCGCCATCCTCCGCCGGCTCGTGTGCCTCCTTCACCTCCACCGTCACATCACCGCCATCGCCGGTGTTCGCCGCGGCGAGTCCGTACGGCTCACGCTGCTGGGCTCCCTCACAGCTGTACAGGGAGTAGCCAACGCCGCTGTTCTCCCAGGCGGTGCTGTGGTCGCTGTTGAGCTCGCTATGCACAGCTGCTGCACCGCCGGAGGCCGCGCTGCCGCAGTGTTCCTTCTCAGCACTTGTGTGCGTGTGCATGCGTGCACTACTCTCTTTGTTTCTCTCTCTCCCTGGTGTCGATGTGGCGACGCAAAGGTGTGCGGACTGTGATGTGTGGTGGAGAGTCGACCAAGAGGAGATGCATTGACGGCAATGCCGATGTTGAGGTAGCGGGAGGGACACGCGCATGCCGGGTGGGGGGGGGGGGGGGGATGCAGACGGATAGGATGCGCGTTCACTCGAATGCACACGCACTGAAGCTGCACGTGGGGTGGGGGCGGGGCGGCAGAGGCTCTGGGCTCACTCTCCCTCCTCTCCCTCCCCCATCCGCGTTCTCTTCCTCTCTCTCTTTCCTCGCAGTTAACTTGTGACAAAGACCGTCCGCAAACAGCTGCACCGGACGCAGGCGGCGACAGCGCCATCCACACACACACACACACACACACACACACAGATACACAGATACACAGATACACCGGTGCCGCCTACTGCGTTCCACAGCGGGGGGAGATGTGAATATATGGAGGAGGGGGAATCACACCTCGAGGTCGGCGCTCTTGAAGGGAGATGAAGACGCTTGCACAAGAGAGACGCACACACACACACACACACACACACATGGGGAGGGGCCGTTACGACGCCTCTGGAGACTCTGCTGCTCCTGCTGGTGCAGCGTCGGCGCCTGACTTGACGGTGGGCTGCAGGATGCTGATGATGGTGCTCGCCTGCGGGGCGAAGTAGTGCGCCACGTTCACAACATCTTCCGGCGTCACGGAGAGCAGCGCGTCGCGCATCGCCTGCTTCGTGTCCTGTCGGACGTCGTTGTAGAAGTACGCCTCGCCGTAGGAGTCCGCCGCGTACGGGGAGTCGATGGAGGCGAACAGGCGCAGCTTCGCCTCGCTCACGCGCTCCGGCGACACGTTGCTGCGGTCGCTCAGCCACGCCGCGGCCTCGAGGAAGGCGGTGGCCGTGAGCTCCGGGCTCGGGTCACGGTAGCTCGACATGGCCACCCCGCCCACCTCACCGTGCAGAGTCGCCGTGCAGTTGGAGCCGTAGGCGCCGCCCTCCTCCCGCACCCGGCGGTGCAGGTACTCGTTGCAGAGGAGGATGCAGCCAACGCGCACACGCGCCTGGTCCGGGCTCTCCCACTTCAGTTTGTTGGGGACTGCGAAGCCCACGAAGGAGGTGTCGATGGGCAGCGACTTGTGTATGTGCTGCAGCCCCGTCGCTTTGCTGTGCGGGGGCAGGAAGAGGTGCGTCCGCGCCGCCGAGGCGGTGCGTGGGAATGTGCTGAGGAAGTCCTTCAGCATCTGCTCCACCTCCTCGCGGTGCGCATCCTCGCACGTCGCCCAGACGGTGCTGCGCGACATGTCGGTCGCCATCTCGCGCGTGAGGGCCGCGTAGTCCTTCAGCAGCCCGCACACCGTCTCGCGGCTCACGTCGGGGCTCCCCTGCAGCTTCTCCAGCGTCTCTGAGGCGTGCGTGGACTGCGACAGCCCCCACCAGTGCTCGCGCAGCTCGCCGCGCCGCGTGAGCTCCGCCACAGCACGGGTGACGGCGTAGCGGTTCCCCTCCATTTGCAGCGACTGGATCGCGGAGGAGCACGCCATCTTCAACTTGGAGAGCGCGCGGGAGTAGACGTCGGCGTCGTCGGCGCTGACGCGCGGCTCGAGCAGCGTGGCACTCAGCAGCGCGAGCGCCTCTTTCAGCTTCTCCTTCGTCGTGTAGAAGCCGTAACTGGTGCCCGTGATGGTCGTGCTCTTGTGCAGGTACGACTCGTTCAGCAGCGGCGCGAAGCCGAACCCGCTGCAGGCGAGCTCTGCCGCGATGGACTGCTCCTTGTAGGAGAGCGCGCCGGCGCCGGTGCGTCCGATGAGCGACTCGAGCAGCATCAGGTTCTGCGGGACGAGGGCGAGGTCGCCGTGCTCCACCGCGCTCGTGAGGGAGGCGCGGAAGGGGATAAGGCCGTGCACGTACACGAGGCCGTTCGTCGGGTGTGCGATCGTGTACACGTGCCCGTTGATGTTGCCGAGGGAGCTGCGCCGCGGCGGCGGCTCGGCGAACGATGCGGTAGGGATGTCGCTGATGCGCAGGGTCGGGAGCACGTCCTGCGGCTGCGGCGCGCGCAGGCGCTGCAGCCAGTCCTTGGTGTCCTGCTCCACCCGATCCTTGTCCGCCTCCGTCGCCGCCACGTTCACTGCCTCATCCGCGGCCTTGAGCTGCTCCTGCAGGCTGTTGAGGAACTCCTTCTTGGCCGAGACGGACACCACGGCGCGGTGCGGGTTGCGCAGCAGGTGCGACTCGATGCGCGGCAGCAGCGACGCCGCGTTGTCGTCCGCCAGCCGACGCAGATGCGGCAGCCAGTTGATGAAGTCGAGTGGGTTGTTCTGCGCGCGGCACAGTCCCATGGCGCACAGCCCCGTGCAGGTGTTGAGGCCGTAGTCGGCGGAGCGGTGGCGGTGCTGCAGCTCCTCTTGGAAGATGACGGAGCGGACGCGGCGCTCGTCGAAGCCGTCCGTCTGGACGGTGCGCAGCGCCGACTCCACGGCCTGCAGCACCTCCGCCTCCGCGTTGGGCCGCTCCTCATCCACGCCGGCCACGCCGTACGTGATGACGGGGGAGGAGAGGTAGAAGGCGTAGCCCTGCATCGGCGCGTACTTGCTGCCGATGTGCGACTCGATCAGGTTTTGAAACATGGGCGAGCTCGGCCCGCTTGAGAGGAGACTGTCCAGCACGCTGAGCGCCACGATGTCCTCCAGCTTGTTGCTCTCACGCGGCACCGCGTAGGAGACGGCGACGCGCTTCTGCCGCTGCGCGTTGCCCATCGCATCCAGCGGCCCCTCCAGCTGCACGAGCCGCGGCTCGGTGAAGCGGTGCTCCTCCGCCAGCGTCGGCACCACGACCGGCGCGGCGCGTTCGAAGGAGGCGAAGTACGAGCTCAGCGCCGCCATGTGCGACTGGGGGTGGAGGTTGCCGTAGGTGAAGGTGATGCTGTTGCTGGGGTGGTAGTGGCGCCGCTGGAAGGACACGAGCTCCTCGTAGCTCAGGTGGAGGATGTCTGGCGGGTAGCCGCCGGAGACGTAGCTGTAGTGCGTGTGGGGCAGCATCGTGCGCATCAGGGAGCGCACGAAGTGGTTGCCCGGCTCCGACACGACGCCGCGCATTTCATTGAAGACGACGCCGTTGTGGATGAGCCGACGCGCTCGCCTCATCGGCTCCGCGGCGGACGCGGTGTCGCTCTGGGCCGACTTGTCCTCGAGCTCCACGCGGTGTCCTTCTTGCTTGAAGTCCTCCTCGCGCAGCAGCGGGTGGAAGACGGCGTCGAGGTAGACGTCAAGGAGGTTCTGGAAGTCCTGGCGGTTGGTGGTGGAGAAGGGGTAGAGGGTGTAGTCCGACCCGGTCATGGCGTTCATGAAGGAGCTGAGAGAGCGCCGCAGCATCATGAAGAAGGGGTCGCGCACGGGGTACTTGCGGCTGCCACACAGCGTTGTGTGCTCCAGCACGTGGGACGTGCCCTTGTTGTTCTCTGCCGGGGTGCGGAAGCCGATGCAGAAGGTGTTGTTGCTGTCGTCCACGTCCACGTGGTAGTAGAGGGCGCCGGTGCGGACGTGCTCCATCTCGTAGGCCACGAGGTGCAGGTCGTCCACACGCCGGATCTTCAGAAGCGTGAAGCCGTGCATCTCTCGGAAGACGAGGTCCTTCCGCCGGCTGCCCCGCAGCGCCAGGCACCGCATCGAGTGGCGCAGCATCCTCTCGCGGTCTCAGCAGCGGAGAGACCGGAAGAGATGAAGAGAGGAGGAGGAGGTGGAGGTGGTGGTGGTGGTGACGTCAAAGCCCACGCGCGCACACGCCTGTGGCGACTGCGAGCGGCGGGGTGTTGGCGATAGAAGAAGGGGAGGCGATGGGAGACACACACACACACACGCACGCACACAAGGGAGAGGGAGAGAGGGAGAGAGAGCGCTGCGGTACCGACACGCCGCAGCAATGAGAAGGGAGTGGGGGAGGGGGGGGAGTTGGAGAGTCGGCGACGCACGTGCGGCGAGGACACCGAGTGTGTTGACGAAGAGGGGAGTTGGTGGAGTGGCAATCAAGCTCTGAGGGCGGCGTCGGCAGCCGCGCGCTCGCGTATGTGTGTGTGTGTGTGTGTGTGTGTGTGTGTGTGTGGTGCACGCTACACACACCCGAGTGTACACTGTGAGTTGTGCGGCCAGTGATGCAGAAGCGAACAGCGAGGTGTGATGAGATGAGATGGCGGCAATGGCGGAGAGAGAGAGACAGTGGGCGGGAGGGGGAGGGGGGAGTGTACGCACGTCGAGGCTCTCGTGATCGAGTTTGTATACGTCCGAGAGGGAGAGAGGGAGCGGATGCGTATCATGTCATGACTTAGCGGTGGTGATGGGTGATGGGTGGAGCAACACACGACAGTTACACGTTGGAAGCAAGAGAGAGAGAGAGACAGTATGGATGGAGCGTGTGTGTGTGTGTGTGTGTGTGTGTGTGCGACTTACCTGGCCGCATCGCCGGCGTGGAGCTGAATGATGGAGGGACAACTACAGTCGAGGGCGAAAAAAAAGAAGAAAAAGAAGAGGCGCGGAGACGGCGAAGGCGCAGCGCCTGATGACTGCCGTCCGGCACGGATGGGTGTTACCGCCACATCCAGCAGATGGCGCCGCGCTGCATCACGAGCGACGACGATGACAGGAGCGAGGGGGAGCGGGTCCACCGCTCATGCGTAAGCGAGGGAGGAGCTGAGCTGCGTCTCTGCTTTGTCGAGGTCCCATCCCTTGCGGGCGGCGTAGTCCTCGACTTGGTCCTTCTGGATCTTGCCGACCGCGAAGTACTTGGACTGCGCGTGGGCGAAGACGAGCGCGCTGACGGACGCCGCCGGCATCATCGCGAACGACTCGGACAGCTGCACGCCTGTGCGCTGCTCCACCTCACCGACGCGCCACATCATCTCCATCTCTGTGTGGTCCGGCTGCGACGGGTAGCCGGGTGCGGGGCGGATGCCCTGGTACTGCATCTGGATCAGGTCCGCCGTCTCCGCCGTTTCCTTCTCCACGTAGCCCCACAGGTCGGTGCGGATGAGGCGGTGCACCTCCTCCGTGAAGGCCTCGGCGAAGCGGTCGGCCAGCGCCTTCACCATGATGGAGCGGTAGCCGTCGTTGTCCTTGTCGTAGCGGTCGCTCATCTCATCCGCGCCGAAGATGCCGACGACGAGGCTGCCGAGGTAGTCCGGCGCGACGCCGCGGGGGGCGATGAAGTCGGAGAGGCACAGGTACGGCTCACCGCGCTCCTTCTCCGCCTGCTGACGCAGCCCGAAGAACGTGCCGATCTTCTCTGCGCGCGTGTCGTCCTTGTACACCTCAATGTCATCGCCGACGCTGTTCACGGGCATGAGCGTGACGACCGCCTTGGCGCGGAAGCCGCGGGTGGCGATGATGTCCTTCAGCATCTCCTGCGCATCGCTGAACAGCCGCTTGGCCTCGGCGCCGACGGTGGGGCAGTTGAAGAGCTTCGGGAAGCCGCGGTTCGGGTACGTGCCGCGCACCTGCCACACGGAGAAGAACGGGTTCCAGTCGATGCGGCTGGCGATCTGCTCGAGGGAGTAGTCGCTGATCGTCACGTTGCCGAGCTTGCGCGGCCGCGGCGCCGGCGGGTGTGCCGCGAAGTCGATCCGCAGCGGGTTCTCGCGGCAGAAGCTGAGGGGCTTGTAGACGCGGTCCTTGAGGTTGGCCAGGTAGTCCTCTGCGATCTCCTGATAGGTCTCGTGCACCTCCTCCCAGAACTCCTCGTCGTTGTCGCCCAGCATCGTCGACACGGTGACGACGGACTTGCTGGCATCCAAGACGTGCACTGTCTTGTGGTAGTGCGGCTGGATCTTGACGGCGGTGTGCTGCTTCGACGTGGTGGCCCCGCCGACCATGAGCGGGATGTCGAAGCCGGCCTTTTTCATCTCCTTCGCCACGTGCACCATCTCGTCCAGCGACGGGGTGATGAGGCCGGAGAGCCCGATGACGTCCACGTCGTGCTCCCGCGCCGCCGCTAGGATCTTCTCGCACGACACCATCACACCGAGGTCGATCACCTCGTAGCTGTTGCAGCCCAGCACGACACCCACGATGTTCTTTCCGATGTCGTGCACGTCGCCCTTCACGGTCGCCATGAGCACGCGCTTCGCCCGCGAGGCGGACGTGCTCGCCGCGGAGCCGGCCAGCGCCGCCTTCTCCGCCTCCATGTAGGGCACGAGCACCGCCACCGCCTTCTTCATCACACGCGCCGACTTGATCACCTGCGGCAGGAACATCTTGCCGCTGCCGAACAACTCGCCCACCTTGCCCATGCCGTCCATCAGCGGGCCCTCGATGATGTGCAGCGGCCGCGCGTACTTGCCGCACGTCCGCGCCTCCTCCACGTCACCGTCGATGAACTCCACGATGCCCTTGATGAGCGCGTGGGAGAGGCGCTCCTCCACCGGGGCGTGGCGCCACTCGTCCACCTTGGCCGCCTTCACCTCGCCGCCGCCGCCGCCGGCCGCCCGCTCCGCCTTCAACCGCTCCGCGTACTCGAGGATGCGCTCCGAGGAGTCGGGGGTGCGGTTGTAGATGGCGTCCTCGACGAGCTGCAGCAGATCGGGCTCGATGTCGGTGTACACCGGCAGTGCGCCGGCGTTGACGATGGCCATGTCGACGCTGCCCTCGGCGATGGTCTTCTTCAGGAAGGCGGAGTGCATCGCCATGCGGATCGTCTCGAAGCCGCGGAAGGAGAAGCTGAGGTTGGAGAGCCCGCCGCTCACCTTCGCCCCCGGCAGGTTCGCCTTGATCCACGCCGCCGCCTCCATGAAGTCCATCGCGTAGTTGTTGTGCTCCTCCATGCCGGTGCAGATCGTGAGCACGTTGGGGTCGAAGATGATGTTCTCCGGTGGGAAGCCGTCCTCCACGAGCATGTCGTAGGCCCGCTTGCAGATGCGGATCTTATTGGCGCAGTCCGCCGCCTGGCCCTCCTCGTCGAACGCCATCACGACGACGGCGGCGCCGTAGCGCCGGATGAGCCGCGCCTGCCGCAGGAACTCCTCCTCGCCGACCTTGAGTGAGATGGAGTTCACGATCGGCGTGCCCTGCGTGCACTTCAGGCCCGCCTCGATCACGTGGAACTTGGAGGAGTCGATCATGAGCGGCACCCGCGCCACCTCCGGGTCGGAGGCGAGCATGTTCAGGAAGCGCGTCATGGCCGCCACGCCGTCGATGAGGCCGTCGTCCATGTTCACGTCGAGCACCATCGCCCCCTCCTCCACCTGCTTGCGCGCCACGGCCAGACAGTCCTCCCACTTGCCCTCCTTCACGAGACGCTTGAACTGGAGGGAGCCGCTGATGTTGCAGCGCTCGCCGATGTTGCAGAAACCGATGTGGCGGGTGAAGTAGAGCGGCTCGAGGCCGCTGATCACCATCGTCGTGCTGCGCTCGCCCTTCGGCCGCGGCGGCACGTCCTGGACGGCGTCGGCCATGGCGCGGATGTGCTCCGGCGTCGTGCCGCAGCAGCCGCCCACGAGGTTCACCCACCCATTCACCGCGAACTCCTTCATGTCGCGCGCCATGTCCTCCGGCAGCTCGTCGTACCCGCCCATCGCGTTGGGCAGCCCGGCGTTGGGGTAGCACGTGACGTAGCCCTCGCTGATCTGCGCGAGGCGCTCGATGTACGGGCGCATCTCGCGACACCCCAGCGCGCAGTTGAGGCCGATGGAGATGATGTTGCCGTGCCGCATGGACGAGTAGAAGGCGTCCACGGTCTGACCGCTGAGGGTGCGGCCGGAGAGGTCCGTGATGGTGCCGCTCACCATGATGGGCACGCGCATGTAGCCTTTGTCCTCGAAGAGCGTGTTGAGGGCGAAGAGGGCGGCCTTGGCGTTGAGGCAGTCGAAGATGGTCTCGATCAGCAGCACGTCCACGCCGCCGTCGAGCAGCGCCGTCGCCTGCTCCGTGTAGGCGGCCACGATCTCGTCGTACGTGATGTTGCGGTAGTCGGGCCGCTCCACGGAGGGCGAGATGGACGCCGTGCGGTTCAGCGGGCCGAGCCCGCCGGCGACGAAGATGCGGCGGCCCGTCTCGCGGCTCGCCTGGTCGGCGGCGTCACGGCAGATGGCGACGGCGGCGAGGTTGATGCGGCGCACGAGGTGCTGCGCCTCGTAGTCGGCCTGGCTCACCGCCTGGGCGTTGAACGTGTTCGTCTCCACCACGTCGGCGCCGGCGATGGCGTACTGGTAGTGCACCTCCCGCACCTTGTCGGGCTGCGTGAGGCAGAGCAGGTCGTTGTTGCCCTTAAGGTCCTTCGTGGCGTTCTTGAACTCGTCGCCGCGGAAGTCCTCCTCTTCCAGCTTGTAGCGCTGCAGCATGGTGCCCATGCCACCGTCCAACACCAGGATGCGCCGCTGGAAGAGCTCCTCGAGCTCCTCGAAGACGGGGCTCCGCTTCCCACGCATGGTGGAGCGCTGCGTATGTGCCTGTACGTGTGTATGTGTATGTGTGTGTGTGTGCTGCACCTGCCGTCGAGGCCACAGTCGTCGCCACCACACGGAGTGATCAAAGTAAGGAAGTTGTTGAGGATTGAAGGGAGAGAGGGGGAGAGAGGGGGAGGTGTGCAAGACAACTCACGCGCTCCTTGAAGAGACGGCGGGATCCACGCAGGTGCGCTCGCCGTGGACGTGCTCGTCCACCGGGACGTCGCGGCAGTGGCGTGTGTGAGGACAACACCGGGGAAGGATTGCAACCCACGGACGCACACACACACACATGCACAGTCGGTGCAGTTCCAGGAAGGGCAAGGAGAAGAGGAGAGGAGGGCAGGGAGGTGAGAGGTATCGGCGACGTCTGTGCACGCAGAAGCGTGGGTGCATCTGCGTGTCTCCGTGGGTTGCATACTCGCTCGAATGGGGGACGTCTCTGACCACGAGGCGGAGGCGCACAGTGCCATCACGCCGTGTTCGTCACGTCGATGCGACCGGGCAGCAACCGCTGCTGCTGCTGCTGCGGCGGCGGCGGCGCTGTCGGTGGCGGTGGTGGTGACGAGGTCGACTCAAGACTCGGATGGCGTGGGATGGATGGGAAGCACGACGGGTACAGCAACACAGCGGAGCGACGAGAAGGGAAACACACACACACACACACACACACACACACAGTCGCTCGCCAGACAAAATAGAGGAGTTGAAAACTGAGAAGCAATCGTGCACTGAACACCACATTTCTTTTTTTTTTCTTTTTTCCTTTGTTGCGACCCACCACAGAGGAAGAGGAGCGGAGGAGGTGTGGAGGAGGAGGTGTGGAGGAGCGGAGGAGGTGTCGCCGTCGTCTCTCTCTCTCCCTCTCTGTGTGTTGTACATGTACACACTCACGCCCTCCTCCTCCTCTTCCTCTTCCTTTCTTCGCTTGCATGAACGCGCCGTGTGCGTGTGGGTGTGCAATGGCGCTCTGACTAGTCCTCCAACTCGATGACGGCGTTGCGGATGGGAGCAGGTGCAGGCTGCGCCGCCACGTCGTACTCGTTGCGCATGGCCGACGCCGGCGCGGCGTTGAAGTCGTACATGTCGTCGACGTCGTCGTCGTCGAGCCCGAACTGAACGAAGTGGTGACGTCTCTCTTGATAGCGGCCCACGGCGAAGACGACCATGCCGCCCGCCGCCAGGATGCTCAGCGACAGCAGCACGAGGCCGAACGTGTTGCTGCTCTTGCCAACGGTGTCGTCGTCGATGGCAAACATGTGGGTGCTGCCCTGCACCGACACGATCCCGTGCTCGCTCAGCTGCTCCGCGGAGAGCGAGACGAGGTAGTTGAAGCGCTCCACCGAGTCGCACTCGCGCGTCGTGGCGGCTCCGTCCTCCTCGCAGTTGAGGACGAGCAGCACCACCTGCTTCCCCTCCTTGTTGTGCCGAAGACGCGCCAGGGTGAGCATGGCCCGCTTCAGACACAGCAGGCGGCTGAGGGTGCTGAAGAACTTGTCGGGCAGCTTCTTCTCCGCCAGCACCAGCTCAGCGCTCTTGTACTTGAGCCACGGTCGGCCCTGCGTCGGCGTCGCCACGGGGCACGCGGCGCCGGTGGCCGGGTTCGTGGGCGTGGTGGTCGGCGCGGCCGTCGAGGTCTCCCCGGGGCGGTCGGCGGCGGCGACGTCTTCGATGTAGGGCACCTCCGTCCACACGCCGGCGGCCTTGCGCTTGTAGCACACCTTGAAGGAGCCGCCACGGGTCAACGTCCACGTCCAGAGCGAGTAGGTCGTGTTCGGGCCGTAGTTGTCCTCAGGGTCCAGGTCGTTCGCGAGAGGGACGCCGCCGGCGGGGCTGCCGGAGTCGCACTCCGCCGTGAAGTCGACGAACATCGCCTCGTCTCCGTTGCGGCGGGTGTCGAGGTCGTAGCCGAAGAACTTGATGGTCGTCTCCGTGCCGATCAGCACCTCGCCGGACTCCCCGAGACCGCTCACGATGTCGTAGTACGCCGGGTTGCCGGAGAAGACGGTCAGCACCGCGATCTGCGTCGCCGCCGCCGTGCTATCGCCCTGGCGGTAGCACACACGGTACGTGTTCGGGTCGTAGAGGGTGACGGTGCGCGCTACGAACTGCGACCGGTCTCCGTCGAGGTGGACGGTGGGGGGCAGGGCGGTGGAGTAGTCCGTGTGGAGCATAGAGTGGTTGGGCTGTGCGCACGTCCCCTGCGTGAAGTCGGTGAGGAAGACGATGTCGGAGCTGCTCGGAACGTGGTGGGCGCCGTAGTCGAGCACAAGTGTGCTGCGCTCCGTACTCCTCGTGTACACCGTCCGCGGCTCCACCGCCGCGACGGACGGGATGTTCTGCTCCGCGTTGGCCCCGCTCTCCATGTTGTACGAGACGAGTGCGCGCAGGCGCAGCTTGCAGCGCGCGTCCGATGCCAAGTTGGTGAAGACGATGGAGAACTTCGAGCGTGCCGGCATCCGCGCTGTCAGCTCTGCCAGCGACCCACCGGTCATGTCGCGGATCGGGAACCGGCGCGCGATGGTGGAGCCGTTGCTTGGAGTGTACTCCGCCTGCAGCGCGAGGGAGTAGGCGTACTCGGTTTGGTGTTCGATGAGACAGTAGTCCCCGCTCTCGTTGCTCTGACTGGCCCTCAGCGACACCACCTCGTAGGCGATGCAGTCGAGCGTCAGTGTTGACGTCAGAGTGTCGAAGGTGCGCAGCTTCGTCGTCTCATTGGCGCCGGCGGTAGTCGTCAGCTCCTTGCCGCCGCATGCGGGGTAGAGCTTCTTGTCGGCGTCGGCGGCGGAGAGCGCCACAGCGGCGCAGAGCAGAAGTACAGCGGCGGCGACCGCCGTCGCCGTGGAGGACGCGCGCCGCGTCATGAGAGGAGAGGGTGCACTCGACGACGTAGGGAAGCGAAAAGGAAAGAAAAAAAAAAGAGGAGAGTGGAGAGACGGTGTGCGTCTGTGCGTCTGTGCGTGCGTGTGTGTGTGTGTGTGATGGAGCGGACAGCCACCGCGCAGCAGGGTTGGTGGCGGAGTGGAGAGCGGAGGATGGTGAAGGCAAGGGCGAAGACCTTCGCGTGGGCGACAAGAGGAGAGAGGAGAGATAACGAGAGCGCAGTGGTGGTGGCTGATGCAGGGGCCTCAGTCGCTGTCAGCGCACAAGAACTTGGTCGGACATTTTGCGGGTACACGCACACGTGTGTGTCGAGACGGCGGCAAAACGGAGGCGGAGGCGATGAACAGGTTGAGTGTCCCGGTGCGTGGAGGAGGGTTGCTGTGATGGCGGCGAAGGACGGAGGTGGTGGAAGAGCAAACGTCTCTGACGCACGCACGCACGCATGCGTGTGTTGCAGCGACGATGTCGAGCAAGAAGAAGACGACACTGCTGTCGTCGTGATGCTTCTCTGCCCAACCCCACCCCCTGCGCAATGACCCACGTATGCGTGTAAGACACACACACACAGGCACACATACAAAGAGAGAGAGGAACCACTCCACTGCGGCGCTACACATGCGCCGTGCTGCACGACGCGAGATGAACGAGAGTGTGTGTGTATGTGTGGGACGCGGCACTACTTCTTCCCTCCTGCTGCCGCCGGTGTCTTCACGTCCGCGGCTGCACCGGGC
Organism: Novymonas esmeraldas; assembly: GCA_019188245.1. Lineage (NCBI taxonomy): Eukaryota > Euglenozoa > Kinetoplastea > Trypanosomatida > Trypanosomatidae > Novymonas > Novymonas esmeraldas. The sequence goes on along the minus strand of JAECZO010000037.1, from coordinate 41,185 downwards.
CGCTTCGACGCACCGCGCTCCTTGTGGAAGACGTCGATGGTCTTGAGGTTGAGCATGGACATGCGCCACGCGACCTTGCTGAGACGGCGCTTCACTTGATTGTCCAGCACCTGCTGCTGCCACGGCGACTCGAAGGTGCTCGTCGACTCGCGCTGGAAGAGTTCCTCCGCGTACCAGTGCTGCGCCACGATCTTGTTCTCGTAGATGCCCGGGTAGGTCCACTCCGGCCCCACCACGGGGTCGGTTTGATCCTTGAAGATGGCGATGGGGATGGACATGCCCTCCTTACCGTACGTGTACATGTTCTGCGGCACATCCTTCACCTCCACGAGCTTGCGGTGCTCCATACGACCCGAGTACGCCTGCGCGAACCTGCGCCGCTCTCGCTCCAACTCCATCTTTGTCGGTGGCGTGTCATAGGGGAGGTACACCTCTTTGTACGCAGGGAGGTCACCGGGTTTGCCACTGCGCTTGCGCCACAGCGGCGTGCACGCCAGCTGCCTCGCTGCGCCGGTTCTCCGAAGCATGTCGTCCGCCTCTACAGAGCGCGTGGGCACCCCAACTTGCGGCGCGGTGCCCACCATGCACGCGCGTCGACACCGAGGCGTGGACGAGTGTTCCCGGTGCAGGTGGATGTGTGAGAGCAGAAGGAAGAGAGGAGAGGGAGGGGGGGGGAGGAGCAGCAGGAAGGAGAAGTGGATGAGGAGACAGGAGCGGAGCGTGTGCGTCAGTGCGCGCGGCGGTGCAAAGCGAGGAAGGGTGGACATAAGAGAGAGAGAGAGAGACCTCGGTTGCTGCGGCCCCGCTCACACCACCCACGGGACTGACGTAGGACGGCGCCTACGACTCGGTAGGACTCCTGCGGACGGCAGCGGCGTGGGCAGAGGTGGAGGAGGCCGTGCCTGTGACGGCGCTGTACAAGTCTTGTGCGTTGCTGATAACCTTGCTACTACTACAGTTTCCTCTCCTCTGCCACCGTCACGTGTTCCATCACGGGGAGGGAGGACGGGAGGACGGGAGGGCGGGAGGGTAAGGGAGAGAGAGAGGGGAGGTGGTGGAGAGACAAGAGAGACACACACACACACACCACACAGACGGTGGCGACACGGCCTCCGCCTCCGCCTCCTCCTCCTCCTCCTCCAGCGTTGGTGTCCCATCGCTCGTCCAGTACTGGCGGCTTCGGCTCGCCTCCCTCGCCTCACCTCCGGGACAACACGGCACGCGATGCAGAGAGAGAGAGAGACAGCACTGCGAAGACAACGACAGCAACACCAGCCGCACACGCACGGACCACGAGCGATGTCACATGCGTGTGTGTGTGCGTGTGCGCGGCGGGGGTAAGCGGCTACGCTTAAGTTCCTAAGGGAAAGAGAGAGACAAGAACAGTCGACCACACCCGACGGTGTGGCGTGGGTCGAGGACGGCGTGGGCGGGGGACGACCGGTACGTCCCGGCCCTCCACAAGCGCACACAGACCTCACGGTGGGCGGCGACCACCACGGCAGCGCCGCCTACCACGCCTTCTTCCAGTACCGGAACGTCGTGCGGCCGTAGATGCGCCAGTTCGTGTTCTTCTGGCCGTAGTGGAGGAGCAGGCAGTTGACGAGACCGATGGTCGTGATGACCTTCCAGAAGGCGACGCGGCGGTCGTCGTACTCGGACTCGGCGGACCAGCGAAGGAAGTTCACGACGTCCTTTGCCATCTGGCTGATCGTGGCGGGGGTGCCGTCCTCGTAGTCCACGAGACCGTCCGACAGCGGCGGCGGCATGGAGAGCACGCAGCCCTTGAAGTACGGGTTCCAGAACTGGCCGGGCTTCACCTCCGGCGCGAAGGGCGGGACCGGCATCAGCTCGCCGTTGCCCCAGTTGTAGCCCGTCACGAGGGAGAAGACGTAGTCCGGGCCGCCCTCCTTGCCGAAGACGGCGTGCTGCAGATCCGGGGGCTCGGCGCCGTTGTTGGCGAACTGCGCCGCGCGCTGGTTCGGGTACGGCGTGGGCAGGGTGTCGGTCGGCTTGCCGGGGCGGCGGTTCAGGTTGCCCTGCGAGTCGGGCTCGCTGTCGATCACCTCGTACTGCGCCGCCAGCTGCTTGATCTCCTCGCGGGTCATGAATCCCTGGAAGTGGGTGAAGGTCATGCGGCCCAGCGAGTGGCAGGGGGCGAAGACCTCGGTGTAGATCTGCCGGCCGCGGCGGACGGAGGGCCAGTCGAGGCTGTGCCAGATCTCGAAGCGGTCGTTGTGGTTCCAGTACCAGTCCCGCTTGATGGGGTGCGCCTTCTTGCCCGCCATGGCGACTACGCTCTGCTGTAGGGGGGAGGAGGGGAGGGGGGAAGGAGTGGGGGGAGAGGGATGCGGCGCTGCGCCTGCGCGTGTGCTACGTTCCTGCTACTCCTCAGCCGGCGGGCGGGAGGAGCGAGGAGGAGAGGAGGGGAGGGGAGGGGAGGGGGGATCGGCGAGTGCCAACTACCTTACCTTAGCTGCGTTCGACGGGGGGGGAGGGTGGGGAGGAGGACGAGTAGTGGCAGAAGAGGGGGGGGGGAGCGGCAGTACAGGTGCTTGCACGTGTGGCAAGAGGGGAGGAGCTGAGAGATAGCGAGAGCGGCCTCACGGTGCACACTGTCTGACACACACACACACACACACACACACCAGTTTGTGTCCACGTGAAATTCTCTTTCTAGTGGGAGGGAGGGAGGCGGCGCGCAGTCATATTGTGCGTTGCGCCGGAGACCGGGGAGGGAGGCAGCGGGAGGGCGGCTGAGTTGGCCGTACAGAGCACGGACACCCACGGCACCGTCTTCGATAAACACTGCTCTCTCTTTTCCACACACACACACACACACACATACATGCCCAACGCGCGCAGACAGACAGAGGGAGAGAGAGAGGAGCCACGCAGGCTACAGCAACAGCAAATCGAGAAGAGGGAAGGACGGAGGCACGTGGCCCCAACAGCGCGGTTGATACGCACATAAACACACACACACACACACACACATTCACGTGCTACAACGTACGCGACGAAAAAAAAAACAGAAGAGAAGGGAGAAGAAGGATGCGCAACCACACGCACACACGCACACACGCACACATAAACACACGGGAGACCGTTGAAGGAACTACACCGCCGGCTGCGCCTACTGGAAGACAAACTCCATGGTGTCGAGGGCACCGTGCTGGAGCACCGTGTCCTCGGCGTAGACGGACACCTGCATCTCCCGTGCAGACGTTTGGAGCTCGCACACGACCGGCACGTACTCGACACGCTCCTTCGGCTGCACCGCGAAGGCCGCGACACCGACGATGGAGCCGGACCCGGTCAGCTTGGTCCGGTACCCCTGCTTCTCCAACAGCTGCACGAGGGTGGCGCTGTCGAACCGCGTCGACGGCGACGCTGCTTTGCGCCAACTGGCGAAGGCGGAAGCCTGCTTCGTCGTCTTGTAGAGCTGACTGAAGTTGGCATCCGAGTCGACGTGGTAGGGCGTGAAGAAGGTGGTGGGCAGCACCGGCAGCGAGAGCACCTCGGTGCACACACGGGCGCTGTCAAAGGCAGCCGCGTACTGCACCCGCACGCTGGGCGGGCTGCTGAAGGCGAAGCACGAGCGGACTGCGAACTCGATCGTGACGCTGCCGCCCGCCGGGACGGCCGCGCCGTCCTTGGTGCGGGACTGCAGGATGAGACCCGCCTCCGCGCGGATGACCTCCACCGCGACGCGCACGAGCCCCCGACCGGTCCTGTCGCGCAGGACGACCGTCATGCGTGCGTCGGCGCCGTGCGTGGACTTTGTGCACTGCAGCTCGATCGCCTCGTTGGAGAAGAGCACGCCGGCGTCGGCGCGCGAGAGGTCGAAGAGGCGGCGGCGGTGCTCTTGGTAGGCGTTGCGCACGTGATCTACGTTCTGGGGCGGCAGGGACAAGTCGATGAGCGCGTCCAGTTCGGTGTCCGCCGGCTCGGCGCTCTCGCCCTGCGCCGGCGCGGACGTGGAGATGGAGGAGAGGTCGTGCAGGGAGATGCCCTGCTTCGACTTGTCCTTGTGCTTGCCGCCGCTCTCCGACTTGGACTTGCGCTTGCCCACGCGATTCACGTCGCCTACGCCGCGCTCGAGGATCTTCAGCGCCCAGATGTCCTGCACGCTGCTCTGCAGCCGCCGCACCTGGTTCATGACGGTGTTCACGTCGTCCCGGAAGGGCGGCATCGGCTCGAACACCTTCTCCAGCAGCTCTGTCCGCGCACACTCGACCAAGGCGACGAACTCCGTCGCGCGCTGCTGCAGCTCCGGGTGCGGGCTGCTGGTGTACGCCTGCAGCGTCTTGACGATGCGCTCGCGCACCGCTACGTCGTCGTAGAGGGTGTAGAACTTGAAGAAGGTACTGAGGATGATGCTCTGTGTCACCACGGAGGTGAAGCTCAGCTGCTGGATCAGGAGCGCGAGCTGCACCATCGGCGTGCTCTCCGCGTTCAGGGCGATCTGGTAGCCGAACTCGCCCAGGATGAACGCGGCCACGCGAATCATGACCTCCGACACCTTCGACTTGGTCCGCAGCTCCTGGAAGACCATGTTGGCGGCGCGCTTCTGCACCGACGGGTCGTTGACCACGACCTGCGAGACGCGGTAGGCGATGTCTGGCGGGCATAGGTCGCCCGCCTGCGACACGACGGTGAGCATGATATCGACGTACATGTTGTAGTCCTGGCAGTACTTCTCCGAGAGCAGCGCGATGGAGAGGACGAGGCTGGTCTTGAAGTTCGGGTCGGCGGCGATGGGGAGGTAGGAGATGAGCTCCTTGATGATGTCATCCGCGGTGCCGGGGTTGCACATGGCGACCAGCACGTCGAGCGCCTTCTTCCGGATGGACACGTCCGAGTCGTGCAGGCCGACGATGATCTGCTGCTGGTACTGGCGGCAGTGGGAGTGGAAGTCGAAACCGGGCACGTCGACGAAGCTCAGCCTGGCGAGCAGACTGAGGCCGATGTAGCGCAGGTTTGCCTCCCGCTTGTCGGAGAGGAAGGAGCTGATGAGCGCGACACACTCCAGGATGAGCTTGGAGCCGACGTCCCACTGGATGCACAGCGAGACGACCTCGAAGAGCACCGCATTCATGGCGCTGACGCGGTTCTGCGTGCCACGCTGCTTCTGCTGCGTCTGCGCGTCCTTGAGCACCTTGTCCGTTGCCTTGACGACCTTGCGCAGCACGAGGATCATGCGGTCACGCTGGTCGACGTCGGACGGCAGTGGGAAGTACTGCAGCAGTCGGAGCAGCTTCGCCTGCAGCCACGGTGCCGGGACGCCGTAGTACACGTAGCCGGGCTCCGTCCGCTTCTCCAGGATGATGCGGGCCAGGACCTGGATGAGCTTCTCGGGAACGCCGCGGAACAGGTGCTCTGTCTCCTTGCTAATGCAGCCGTTGAGGAACGTCACGGCGCACATGCAGACGCCGTCCTGCGTTGAGAGCAGCTGCGCCGCCGCGGTGGGGACGACGGAGCCGAGATCGACGATCTCGGGGTACTTGCGGTAGATGTGCAGCAGCGTCAGGAGCGCCTTCTTGCGGATGTGCTGGTTCACGCTGTCGTCCATCACGATGGAGTAGACGCCCGCGTGCATCACCTCCACAAAGTCGCGGCTGCCGGTGTTCGCGACGGCGGAGAGCGCGAGGCTGCGGCTGAGGTCGAACGTCGAGAGAAGGTCGCGGTAGACGGTGTGCGTGGTGAGTGTCAGCAGATCGCTGTTCTCATTCAGCAGAACGGATGTGGAGAGGTACCCGATGAGCTTGGCGGACGGGCTCTCCTGCGACATGAGCTTCAGGCCCTCCATGTGGCCGAAGGTGATGGGGTAGCCGAGCATCGAGATGAACATGAGCTTGCAGACGTACTTCTTGCGGTCGTAGGTCGTCATGGTGCTCGTGTGTATGAACTTGGCGCGTATCTTTGCCAGTTCTTCATCGACGCGGCTCTCCTCCTCCTTCTTGTTTCCAGTGGCGCGACGGATGTCCTGGATGAAGTGGGCGAGGCCTCGCATGTCCATTTTTGCTGAGAAGGGGGGAGAACGGGGGGAGGAAGAGTAGATGATGGGTGAGCACACACACACGTGAAACGTGAGGGATGAGATGAGGCGACGGTGTGGCGCGCTTGTGGGGAGCGGTAAAACAACACAGGCAGCAAGGCGCTCGAGAGTACTGCGGGGACACCGTGTCACACATGAGTGTGTGTGTGTGTGTGTGGGTGTGCAAAGGGTGTGTGGTGGTGGGAGGATGTTTAGAGGGAAGAGAAGGGGGGAGGGAGGGGAAGAAGAGGAGATGGGGCAGATGTGTTGCAGCGTGCAAGCGAGAAGTGGCAGAGGGACGGGAGTGACGGTGGTGCTGGTGCTGGTGGTGGTGAAAAACTGCGGCGATCACGTTACATCTCTGTGTGTGTGTGTGTGTGTGTGTGTGTGTGTGTGTTCAGTGTTGCGTCTGGATGTAGGGAATAGCACAGGTGTGCCTCGCATCTGCTACCCGGGGCGGTCTGGTGACGGCGGCACGTCGACGGTGATGTCCCGTCTGCGCCGCTTCACCGGGGAGTCTAATGCGATATTGCACGGTGTCGTTGGATGCACTGTGGGTGTGTGCGCAGGCGGCAGTGCCGCTGCTGGTGGGCGGCTCCACTCCGCCACGCTAGTGTGGGCCGAGGTGTGGGCATCGCGCGGGTGCGCCGAGTCGCACCGCCGCCGCTTTGTGAGCAGGTAGGCCGGAATGCCACCGGTGGCGCTCCTCCGAGCAACGGCGTTCCACGAGACATCGCGCAACACCACGCGAGGCGGGGCTGACTGCACCGGTGCTGCGCCGCTGGCGGGGCTCTTGTCCGGCTGTGCGCTCGACGACTCCGTCACGCCGCGCGACGCAGCTGCCGCCGCAGCACAAGTGAGCTGCATGCTGGCCTCTGCGCCGTCACCGCATGCGAAGTCCCAGCCGTGGGTGCTGCGCCACGAGGCGAGCAGGCGCCGGAGTTTGGCAACGGACTCCCCGTTGGCGTTCTCGGCGCGGTCGAATGCCGACCACGCGAGCGCCACTGCGTGCGACCGCAGCTGAGCCGGAGAGAGGCCGGTGCGCAGAAAGAGGATCGGCAGCAGCACGTCCTCCATCCGCCTCGCCACTTTGGTGCGAACGCGCTGGCCTGCGGCGGCACCGAGGAGAAGCTCCGACAGGGACACGACTGCCTCAAGCAGCAGCCGCTCGGTGTTCAGCGTGTTCTGACTCGTTTCAGTGTCGCGGGCCAGGAGTGTCCGCGCAGCGCACACGCGCTCCAGCAGGGCCTCGGTGGACGCCGTGTCCGGTCCCTCGACACCGAGGAGCCCCTGCTGCAGCTCCTGGAGAGCGGCTTCGATCGCTGGCGGCTCCGCGTTCTTCGCCGTTGCTCGCGTCGCACAGGCGAGGAGGGGAGGGAGTGCATCTACGCTCATGGCTGCTGCTAGCGCTCCACCTTGGGTAGTTCCCAACCGCAGGCACCCAGCTAAAAAAAAAAAGAAAAAAAAAGTACCGCCGGAGAAGGAGGGGGAAGGGGATGATGTAAGCGTGTATATGTGCCTCTCTATGTGTGCTTCTATGTGTGCGTGTGCAGAGGGGGGAGGGAAGGGGCGGCGTGGGGGGGGTGCGCCGTTGGCCTGCGCAGGCAACAGACGAAAGAGAAGGACGTGTGTGCCACACACACACATGCGTGGGCCGGGCATGAGACACGGTGAAGTGGGAAGGGGGCGGCGGGAAAGGAGTGAGAGCAAGGGTATGAAGGACGGACTGCGCACGGCTGCGCCACCGAGGTGGGCGCAGGCGTACCTGGGAGGGCGGCGCGCCTGATCCACCCTGCCAGGTGGACGCACCCCACTACACAGGGCAGCGTGACATACTCGCTAGATCTCCGCCTCGTCAGAGGAGGAGTGGCGGGCGGCGTGCAGGCGTCCCCTCGCGTGTCTCTCCTCTTTCCCACGCTGCTTGTGCTTCTGTGAGTGTGAGAGTGGTGGGGGGTTGGCCATCTCTGCCTTCGCAGACAGAGAGGTCTACGTATTCCTTCCTCTTGTTGTTCCACACAAAGACGGAAGGGCAAAGGAAAACAAAATAAAAAAAGACGGAGAGGCGCACAGTCAAGAGAAAAAAAAAGAAGGCGAGCGGGGCTGTTTTTTTTTTTTTTTGTGCGCGCGTGTGTGTGTGTGTGAGAAGTGCGACGGAGAGACGCCGAACATCGATTACCGCATGTTCAGAGACGGCGGCGATCGTCGAGTGTGAAGGGGAGGAGAAATAAAATAAAAAAAAGAGAGGAGGGGAGAGAGAGCGGGAGCCAGTGCCGACGCGATGCGACATCCACACGTCAGACAGAGGAAGGAAGGAGGGGGGAGTGAGGAGGGGAGTGAGGAGGGCGATGAAGGAGGAAGAGTGTACAACTGCGACTGCCGCCGCGTCGCTACGCTTTCCTCTCTTCTTCTCTCTCGGAGCTCCGAGACTGTCCTCTGGCATTCCCCCTTCCCGTCCTCCTCTTTCTCTCTCCCTCGCACGCGCGCCTGTGCTTCAAACAAAAAAGCAAAAAAAAAGCGCTGAACAATTGAAAAAAAAAAAAAAACCACGGACGCTACGGAGTCGCACAACAGTGGGGGATTACAGGGAGCCGCTCACATATGGGACTTCATGTCCTGGTTCTTGCGCACGAGGTTGAGGATGAGGTTGCCAGAGTCCTCGAGGTCCTTCTTCGGCACGAACTCGTTGGCGCGGTGGGCGACCGTGATGCTTCCAGGACCGCAGACAAGCACCGGGACACCGATCAGCGCGTACTGGCCCGCCTCTGTAGCGCCGCCAAGCTTGTGCATGTCACGGTCGCCGGTCAGCGCTCGGACGAGCGCGGTGAATGGGTCCTTCTCGTCGGCGTCGGAGAGCGAGGGGACGGCAGCGAGGTTCTCGATGATGATGTCCGCCTCGCTGCACTCCTTCTTCATCTTGGGGAGCAGCTCCTTCGCGACGTAGTCCGACACGCGCTTCTGGATGCCCTCCTGCGTCATCCTGGGGAGGTTACGGAACTCGTAGTTGAAGATGCAGTCGGCTGGGACTGTGTTGATGGCGATTCCGCCGTTGATGACGTTCGTGGAGATGGTGGTGCTCGGCACGTCGAAGAAGCTGTCAACCTCCTCGTTCAGCACGATGTCCTCGGCGATCTCGCGGATCTTGACGATGAGCCTGGCGGCGTAGTCGATCGCGTTGCAGCTATCCTTCGTGAGCGCGTAGGAGGAGTGCGCCGCCTTCCCCTTCACGTGCACCTTCCACACACAGATGCCCTTGTGTGCCACGATCACCTTGTTGGAGGTGGGCTCACCCACAAGGCAGCCGTCCGGCTTGATGCCCTTCCCCTTGATGTACTGTGTGAGCGCCCGGCCACCGAGGCAGCCGACCTCCTCGTCGTAGGTCCAGGCGAGGTACACCGGGCGGTCGCGCGGCATCTGGATCAGCTGCGGCACGAGGGCCATGCACACGGCAACGAAGCCCTTCATGTCGCAAGTGCCGCGGCCAAAGTAGCACCCTTCCTTCTCCACTACCTTGAACGGGTCGGAGTCCCACGTCTGCCCATCCACCGGGACTGTGTCGAGGTGTCCGCTCAGCACGATGCCACCTTTGGTGGCGCCGCTCTGCGACGGGATCGTGGCAAAGAGGTTGGCCTTGGTCTTCGTGGCATCCAGGAGAACCTCGGCCTTGACACCAACGCTGTCGAGGTACTCCTTGATGTACGTCACGACATCGAGGTTCGAATTGCGGCTCGTTGAGTCGAACGAGATCAGCTTCGCCAACCACTCAGCATACGTCGCGGGGTATGGCATGAGAGAGAGAGAGAGAGGAGGGTGGTGGTGAAGGTGAGAGCGAGGGATGGTAAAGTGTGTAGGAGGAGGACACGAGATGGCGCTGGCGCGGCAGAAGAACAACAATGGCAACAGGGAAGCCGCGTGGAGAATCGAGAGCGAGGGCAAAGGCGACAGAAAGAGGAGAGGAGAGAGAGAGCAGGAGACATCATAGAGGAAGCAAAGGAGGACATTGTGGAGCGGGGGATGTTGCGCCTGCGAGGACGAGAGGGACCGATTGCTGGCACGTCCCTCCACCTTCCCGCATTTGGCGACGGCGTAGTGGCCAAAGACGCGCGAGCAGGCAGTGCCACGTTGCGAGCCTTTTTTTTTTCGTGTGTGCGTGTTGATGTGATTCACTCAATGCACGGTACAAGGGAAAAGAGGCGCGAGCCGCTTTTTTGCCGGAGGCGAACAGCAAGGGAGGTGCGAGCACGACGCGGGCACACGGGGGTATGTAAGAGGTGCCGGCGCGGTTTTACGAGCACGACTGGAAGGCGGTGGGAGAGGTGGGATGGCGAGAGGGAAGAAGGGACGGCTTGGCGAGCAGGAGGGAGGGCGGGGGAGGAGAAGGGCAGGCGAGAGGGTGAGGGCAATGGCACGCGGTTCGATACCGACTCGCGCGCTGACAGGCTGAGCTACTTTCGCGTGTGAATGTAGAAGGCACCCGCCATGGAGCACCACTCCACACTCATCTCCTGCCACAGGTAGTCCTTCATGTCGAAGAGCTCGAATGCCGCGGGGTCTCTGTACGGCGCCACCGAGCGCGCATGTGGATAGAGGTCGTCAAAGCACAAGATACGTGTCCCCACTGGCGTGGCTCGCAGTCGTTCCGAGAGGAAGTGGGTCAGCGGCTTGGGGAAGAGAAGGTTTGACATGAGGATCGCCGTTTGGCCCTCTTCTCTGTCGAAGTAGTTGTGGGTGGACAGGAGCTGGGCCACGTCACCAGTGACGATCTCCACCGTCGGCATAGTGCGATTGTACTTGCGTTCAAGTGGTTCGCGGAGGAGGTGCCAGGCCTCGCGCGCGACGTCGGCGTTGTGCTCGCTGATCTCGACGCCTACGCACTTCGCACCGGTCATGCATGCGACCTGGAACAGGACCGAGCCGTTCCCGCAGCCAACATCGTAAAACGTATCGCGCTCAGTGATCTTCATCAGCCGCACGAGCCGCGAGACGAACGGTGTCAGGAGAGACTTGGCGCAGAGCTGTCTTGCCCCAGGCACCTCTACGACACGCTTCTTCGACACCTGGGCGTACGCGTTCGAGAGGATCTTGTCGAAGTCGACACAGCAGCACTCCTCCGAGGCGCAGTGGTAGCAGCCGCTGCTGTTTGGCGTCGTGCGAAGAGGCAGGTGGATGGGGTCGTGAGGCGCACCACTCCCCAGTTCTCGCGGTGTCACGCAGTAGGCGGCGTCGGTGATCGCTGAGACATCTTTGACGAGCTTTCCCGCAGCCGTATCGGAGACAAGAAAACGCGAGATGGGCCGCCTCACCTTGTGGTCCAGACGTGCCTTTTTGGCACGCACGGCGGGCATTCTATTACGGCAGCGCTAGAAGCGGTACTGTAGGAACCGAAAAAAAAAAAAAAAAGAAGGCCACACCAGACGCAGTTGGTCCCCTGGGGGAGAGACGTGCTACGACTTGGATAAGAGGAGAAAAAAAAAAAAACAAGCAAGACACGACAGTCCCACAAACAAACAAACGAAAAAAAAAAAACAAAAGGCTGAGAAGCCGGTGGTGTAGAGGGCTGGAGTAGCAGCGGGGTCCCCTTCTTTTTTTTTTTTTTTTTAAGGTTTGGCGGGGAGAAGGGCGAAAAAAAAAAAGAAGAGAGAGGGTGAGAGAGAGGTACGCAGGAGCCTTCTACGCAGGCAAGAGCATTTCTGGAGAGGTAGTACCCTCACCACGCACGGAGTGGCTGATAGGCGTTGTGATCTCTTTGTTCCTGGCGTAGATGATGCGCAGCAAGAAACACATTTGTTGTGGCGGGTCCTAGGAGACACGACAAAAAAAAAAAAAAAAGAGGACATACCAAGCGCTCTTGCCGTTTCATTGCGCTATGTTCTTTTTTTTTTTTTTTTTTGGGATTCATGACAGACGTACCCGCAGAAGCAGATGAAAGGTCCCCAATGCCGCGATTTCAGAGTCTGGGGGAGAGAGAGAGACGAGGAATGTGGAACAGGCACTTCAGTTTTTGTTGCGAAGGGCACTCAATCGTTCCTGAAGTGCCTTCTTGCGGCCGTCCACCAGCTGTTTTTTGAAGTGCTCCTCGTCTGGAATAGTAAGCTTCCCATCCTTCCAATACGACAAAATAAGGCTGCTTGAACCAGCTCGCGCCGCGGCAGGGTCTGCTTTGGGGCGCATCTTAGCCTCTGCCTCGCGCTCAAAACGAAGAAGCTCCGCGTCCGCGGCGCTCGATCCTAGCCATTGGACACGCTCAATGTAGTCCTGGTCTCTCGTGTTAGCGAGCTCTGTCTCAGCTTGCTCCGCCGCTGACCCATGCTCATCGTCCGCGTCGCTCACCTCATCGGCACTGCTCGCAGCTTCAGCCTGCACCGCTCTGGGCTCGCCCTCCCCGCGTTGACGCTTTCGTGTGGTGATCGCCTCGGGGAGCTCTTTCGCACAGCCAAAGAACACCTTTCTGCGCGAACGCGGCGCTGCTGACTCATCGGCGAGGTAAGAAAGCCGCGCCTCCCACTGCGCTTTTCGAGAGAGCAGTTTGTTCACCTCGTCGTTCTTGGCGCGGACAACAGCCTCTCCATCCTTATCGATGCTCAAAAGCTTGGGATCGCGCAGCTGCGCTGTCTTGTCACCGATTTCCTGCTTTAGCCGAAAAAGAACGTACTTGATCACCTTCACATCGTCTACGTCATGCGGATTCGTCGGCAACCGCTCCACACCCAAGCTCGCAAGACGTTCCTCTTCTTGGCGCCGCTTTGAAAGCTTGTAGAGAATGGTGTTCTTGCGCTCCTTCGCACGCGCAAGAGTTCCCTCAATCTCCCGCAGCCTATCCTGCATTTTTGGAGCCTGAGGACAGAGAAAAAAAAAAAAAGAGAAAATGTCAACCGCTGTGGGAGCCCAAATGTGCATGCATCACGGGAACGTGGGAATGGAGTTGGGGAAAAGAGACCATAATGGAGAGTAGAGGGCAGCCACAGGAAAAAAAGGGGGAAGTCATGATCGAGAGCGCCAGCAGGCGGTTCATGTGGATTGATCGCATCACCGAGCTGTGATGCATCTGGATCTGAGCACTGTCAGCGGCTGTAAGGCGGCACCCGCCGCAAATGACGGAGGCGAGACGTCTGGGGTTGCATTAGGCTTCTAAAAAAAGCGAGCATCCAACAGAAAAAAAAAAAAAAGCGAAAGCGATCAGGTACATGGCTTTTTTTCTTCTTGAAGGGGTTAAGATGCGCGGCTGGAGCGTCAGCCTTCAGCTCTTTCTCACATTGGTGCTGGGCCGTCGTGAACAAGATTCATGGTGCACGTCGACTCTCTCTCCTCTTTGGATGGGTCGACATTGTTCCGCTTCAGCGAGCAGAACCGGCAGAGGGAGTAGAGTGAGGTTTTCCTTGGCGGTGCCGCATGATACCTCCTGTCCCAGACAGTTGTCTCGCTCTGTGGGGAACGCGGAGTGGCGAGCGTGTGTGACTCGCAGCGGCTACAGCACTAGTCAATGTCGCCGCCTGGGTACAGTAGAAAAGCACGGCACACTAGCGGGCTGCGTCCTGGTTGCAGTCGTAGTGTACAGCGCAGTGGTAAATGCACCTTGGGTGCTCGCTGACGCAGCGCAAGTAGTCACCACGATCAATGGAGAACACCGGTAGCTTTCTCCCCCCTCCCTCGGCTCGTCTTCTCATAGAGCCACGTGCGTGGATGCTCAACGCTCTCCACAAAGGCCTTCCCCCTTCCCCCTTTTCCCCGGAAGAAAGAGCTGACAAGAGCTGAGTAGGACAGCGCCATCCAGGTAAAAAAGAAGGAGGTCCGCAAGATGAAGGCGACTGCTGTGCGTCGAGAGAAAGCAGAGAAAAGAAAAAAAAAACACTGTCTCCTTCACAGCATCGCTCCTTATACAAGTTGCATCGACCGCAGGGTGGTGGAAGTTTGTTGAATGGCACTCGTTGCAGCGCGGCAGGAGGTACAAAAAAACACACACACAGGATAGAACCTCTCTGTTTTGCCGAAGGCGGGCCGTCAAGCGCGAGCGGCGTGAGCGCTGCCCTCATCGCGTGCTGCACTGTGACTCCTGAGAGGACTGGTGTGTTTGTGCGTGTGTGGGGTAAAGTGGGGGGGGGGAGAAGGGGGGCTAGAAGGGCAAATAGAAGGCGAGCGTCAGTGTTTCAGTGCTTGGTGCTCTGCACGCCCCCCTTTTTCCGCAGTCGGGCGCAGCTGGCGAAGGCGGTGAGGGGGAGACGGTGTGCTTGTCTTTTTTCCTGCTTGCTTGCGACTCCGCCTCAACGGCCGTGGGGCGGCCGTGTTGGACGAAAGAAGGGGGAGCAAAAAAAGAGGTGAGCTCACAAGCGCAAAGTCGCCCTCGCATTCTGCTGGTTGGGTCAGGCGTCGTTGCGAAGGAACTGTGTGCACGCCGGCGGCGCATCGCTCACGCCTTTGACAGGCCCACAATGGCATTGGTGGCTGAGCTGTCAGCTCAGCTTCCTCATCATCACAGCTGCTGCTCTCCTCTCCGTGCCCCTCTCTCCTCTCGTTCACGTGGCCAACGACAAACCGGCCCCTTTTAGCGTCCGCCGCACGTAGCAACGCCTCTCATTTTCACAGCCACACATCTCGCAGAAGTCTCTCTTTTAATCCTGCACTTCCCGCTCGAACACGCGAAAGGAGAGCGACACGGCAAGTATGAGCAGCGATTCCGCACTATCGAAGGATGACAAGCGCGTCCTCGTCGTTGGGGCTGGCATGGTCGGGGTTTCGGCGGCGTGGCACCTGCAGCGCCGCGGGTACCAGGTGACTGTTATCGATCGGAAGCCGCCAGGTGAGGAGACGTCGTGGGGAAACGCGGGCCTCATCCAGCGCGAGTGTGTGCGACCGTACCCGATGCCTCAGGGCTTTCTCAACCGCATCCGAATTCTGTTCGACACCCAGGTGGGAATTCGGTGTGACAAGGCGTCCCTTCCGCAGAACCTGCACGCAATTTACCTCTACTGGCGCAACTCCAGCCCGCGCCTGTATGAGGAGAGCTGTCGTGCGTTTTCTTCTCTCATTGTCCACTGCACGGAGGAGCATGATCGGATGATCAAAGCGTCGCAGTCCGAGGCGCTTGTCCGCAAGGTGGGCTATCTCAAGCTGTTCCGCACGAAGCCCGTGGAGGAGGTAACACCACTGGTCGAGCAGCAACGCGCGGCAGGCGTCAGCGTCGATCTTGTGATGCCCGCCGATTTGCAGCGCATGGAGCCGGACGTCAAAACCAGCGCCTTCACATGTGGGTTCCACTTCACAGACACATGGCAGGTGACCGACCCTGGTGCCCTTGTCAAGGCATACGCGCGGAGCTTCGTGTCCAGCGGCGGCGCTGTCGTCCAGGCATCCGTGCAGGGCATCACACCACTCGAGGACAAAACGGGAAGCGGGTGGGTCGTCGAGACGGACAAGGGCAGCTACAGCGCACCTCGCGTCGTTGTAGCCACGGGCCCTTGGTCGAACGAGGTGCTTGCACCCCTTGGCTACAAGTTTCCACTTATTCCGCTGCGCGGCTACAACACGCACTACCAGCTGGCCGACGGAGCTACACTCAACCACTCTATCTTGGATATGGAGAGCGGCTATGTCCTTGGGCCCATGCAGGCGGGGATCCGGCTCACTACAGGCGGCGAGGTGACATCGCTGGCAGCCCCCGGCAATGAGATCCAGCTGAGAAAGGCTGAGGCCATCGCGCGCACGTTCCTCCCGCTGGAGAAGCAAGTGGGCGGTGTGTGGCACGGACACCGGCCCTTACTCGCGGACATGAAGCCGGTGATAGGAGAGTCGCCGAAGCACCCAGGCCTCTGGATGTGCCTCGGTCACGGCCACCAAGGATTCACACTGGGTCCTATCTCGGGGCGCCTCCTGGGTGAGATGATGGATAAGGAAAGCCCCGTTGTCGACCCATCACCCTTCTCCGTGAACAGGTTCCTTTGATGCTAGCGAAGAGGGGCCGCAATGGCTCTCATTTTTTTTTTTTCTTCTCCTTTTCGCCATTGGAGTGGTTTTTTTTTTTTTTTTTGACGCTTTAGTGTGTCTTGCTTTCCGATGCAAGTGAGCTATCTCTCTCTCACTCTCCCTCTCATGCTCGTTGCATCTTCCGCCACACACCTTTGTTAAGTGATTCTACTTACTTTTGCTCCTCCTCTCAGTGTAGCGCACGCCTGTCATACCTTCTTCATCCATGGCTTCTAACGGCCCAACGTGTGTGTGTGTGTGTGTGTGTGTGTGTGGGGCACCTTCAAGTCTGCGCGCGGCGTGTTCGTTCGTTTCCTGCGGTTCTCGTCTTACTACACCCCAGCAGGCTCTCTCTCTTTTTTTTTCTATTCATGGCGTGCACAATCGCCCGCGCATTGTGCGCTGAGCTCCTCCCTTCCCGGAGGCGGTACTGTTGTGCTCCGCTTGGGAGCTAGGCTCTCATTCTAGGTGTCAAGGCACAGTAATCCGGAGACAGTAGCTGGAACGTGCTTTTTTTTTTTTTAATTCGCTTTCTTGAGAAAGACGTAAGGGGGGTAGTAGCACTTGTCCCTCGTTTCACATGCTGTGCCGCTGCGAGGCTACTGCATACGCTCCTCCCTCTTCCTACCCTGTCACACCAACGGTCGCGGCCACGGGAGGCTGCAGGCCACCGCTTTTCGCGAGGGTGCTCCACCTTTTCACACCGGCCATACCACTTTCACCTTGGCTCCCTCCTCGCCGCTTTCTCAGACCATTCACACGATCCCTCTCCCTCTCGACCGTAGACACGCTGCGGCAGCGACCATATGTCGGAGAACCAGCGCCATGTCCCACTGTGCAACGATCGGTCGGCAATCGTGGTCGGCGCTGGCATTGTAGGCGTTTCTTGTGCCTGGCACCTTCAGCGGCGAGGCTACTCAGTTGTGCTGCTGGACCGCCAGCTTCCTGGTGATGCCACGTCGTGGGGGAATGCGGGGCTCATTCAGCGCTTGCCGCCGTCTCCCTTCCCGCGTGGACTGCTGAACCGCGCGAGGATTGCCATGAACTGGAAGAGTGACGTGCGCTACAGCGTGGCTGGGATGGTGGACTACTGGTACCCACTCTTTCTCTACTGGTGGAACTCACGGCCAGCTGTGTTTGCGCAAATTGTCCGAGACTACGCGACGCTAGCGGAGCGCTGCACGCAGGAGCACGAGGTGATGGCCAAGGAGGTGGGGTGTGAGGGTCTGCTGCAGCGCACCGGCTTCTTCGACATGTTCCGTACGAAGCCGCTGGAGGCTATCCGAGAGTCTGTTGCACAACAAGTGAGCGACGGCCAAGTCGTGGAGCTTGTCACGCCGGACGACTTGGCCCGCGCGGAGCCCAGCGTCGATTCCTCCCTGTTCACTGGTGGCTACTTCTTCAGCGACGCGTGGCTGGCCACTGACCCAGGCGAGCTGGTGAAGGCCTACGCCAGCCAGGTGAGTGCACGCGGCGGCGCCGTTGTGAGGGCGGAGGTGGAGAGGGTCGTGCCTGGCACCCCGGAGAGGTCCGGGTGGTTTACGGTCCAGACCGATGTGGGGAGCTTCGAGGCACCGCTTGTGGTAGTGGCGGCGGGGCCATGGTCCAACGAGGTGCTTGCGCCACTGGGCTACCGGTTTCCGCTGTTCGCCCTCCGCGGCTACAACACACACTTCGAGCTTGTGGGAGGCGCTCACCTCGGCCACACCATTGTCGACGTGGAGAATGGCTACTCTCTAGGTCCGATGCGACACGGTGTCCGCCTCAACACCGGTGGCGAGATGACCTCGATGGCGTCACCACCGAATCTTGTGCAGCTTACCACAGCAGAGGAGGCTGCCCGCGAGGTCCTTCCACTCAAGGGGCCGATCACTTCTCCATGGTTCGGCCACCGCCCGTGCATGGCCGACATGATGCCCGTCATTGGCGAGGCGCCGCGACACCCAGGTCTCTGGATGTGCTTTGGCCACGGTTCCAATGGGCTTACTCTCGGGCCAGTGTCCGGCCGTCTGTTGGCGGAAATGGTTGCCGGCGAGCCGACCTTCATCGACCCGACTCCGTTTTCCGCCAGCCGCTTTTGATCACACCTCGGAGGCACACTCACACCAGCAGGGAAGGCGGCGAAGCGGTTTATTGCGGTGTGCGTCTCAGCTTGCCGTTGATGCTTGCCGCTGATCTGCTCGTTTTTTTTTTTTTTTTTTTGGTACTGTGTCAGCTTCACAATTGGTGTTTTCTTCTGTCTTGCTTTTTTTTTTTTCACCTTTCCATTGGGCTTGTGCCCCTTTTCGCGGCAGCCTCACCAACCGACGACGCGTGGGCCCCGCCTTCTTTTGTTGTACACGCCTCGGCTTCCTCTATCGTTGTAATGTGCCGTCCACGCTGCGCGGACATTCTGTTTCTCATGTGTCTCATCTCTCTCCATCGAAATCCTTGCACTGCAGCATGGCGCATGTGCGTGTGTTTGTGTGTGCTTGTGTGCGCGCGTGTGGGTGCCAGGCGCTGAGTGTGCATTCAAGCTCACGCGGTAGCGAGTGTACGTGACAGCAACGCCGTGTGGCGCTGTAGGTGTTCCTCACGAGTGTGAGTATGTTGTCTCCGCAGCCTCGGCGCGACCGTGAGAGGTCCGACTCTCTCTCTCTCTCGCTCCCTCCAGGAGCTCGCACGTGACCGAGCACCTATCGTTCTCTTTAACGCTGTTCACCCTTCTGCCGCCCGCTTTTTTTTTTTTTTTCCAT
Organism: Novymonas esmeraldas; assembly: GCA_019188245.1. NCBI lineage: Eukaryota > Euglenozoa > Kinetoplastea > Trypanosomatida > Trypanosomatidae > Novymonas > Novymonas esmeraldas. The sequence continues at coordinate 22,456 of JAECZO010000037.1, read as the reverse complement.
CCGCCCAAGCCGCCTTCGCACTAACCTATACACACACGCACACGCACACGCACACGTGCACGCACTCCCACCAATCCACCCACGAACACTTGTGCACACACGTGTGTTGTCGGTGGCTGTAGAGTTGCCGGTACCGGCACTGCAAAAAGGAAGGCAGGCGCCGACCTCTGCCATCATGAGCGCGGCTGCGGGAAAGCCGCATCTCACATTCGCGGACCTTCAGCTGTCCATCGATGTCGGGTACTGGGAGCAGCTTCGGCAGCTGAAGCTGACGGCATGGAGGCTGGAGGAGCCGCTGGCGCCGGTGGCCGGGATTCTGCGCGCCAACGTATCTGATCGTGTGCTTCTGTCCCCGCCAAATCTGGTGCACCTGAGTGCAGGGAGCCTCCACTCATCAACACCGCTTCATGGAGCCTCGCCCGAGAGCGGCGTCGAGGTGGTGAGTGCTCATGTGCCCGGCACCGTGAAGAACTTCAACTTTGCCGAGGGGCTTAATACGTTGGATGCGCGAGGTGCCCTTCTCTCCTTCGAGGCAGAGACGCTGCTGCAGCCCGCCATGGCGGCGCACGCGGACGCGGAGGACGAGGCGGAGGCGTGGGCCACCATGCCGTTCGCTGCGCTGTGCATGTTCACCTATGTGGACGCGAAGAGCTACCGCTTCTACCACCGAGAGGCTTTCCCGTGCGTTGCCTTCGACAGCCCTGTGTTCGTCGACTTTCTCTCGGTGGGTGCGTCACCGGCTCTACCGTTTTCCGCCACCGCCGCCGCGGCGATGCACCGCCACGGTGCCGACCGGCTCCGCCAGCACCCGAAGCGCGCCAGCGCACCGTTCCTGGCGACGTGCACTGGCGACAGAACCGCCTTCGCTGCGTTCTCACCGAGCGCGTTCGCGGCTGCCGCAGCCGCGGAGGACGGCAGTGTCGTTGTGGTCTGCTGCTTTGACTTCTGCGACGCCGCGGGGAGCGTCGGCCTGCCGGTGCGGAGCCTGCTCACGTGCGTGCGGCTCGCCATGCCAGCGCTCACGTCTCTCCGCCTCTACGCACTCCGGTCTGGTGGACCGGAGAGGAGTGTGTTCGTGGACGTCCACGTAGACCCGCTGGACGCCGCCTTTGTCGCCGCTCTGCGCGATCGCATCACTGGTGCGTCTCGTGCTGACCTGGAGCGTGTGCGGTGGCGAGAGGAGTTTCCGTCCCTCAAGGTCTCGGGGTGGCGCAAGAAGAGGGTGGAGGCTCTGGACTTGGGGTCGCTCATCGACCCCGTACAGCGCGCGGACAGCGACTCACGCTTCAATCTGGAGCTGATGAAGTGGCGGGTGCTGCCGTCGCTTGCACTGGAGCCCATTGCCGGGTGCAAGGCGCTGCTCCTCGGCACTGGCACGCTGGGCTGCAACGTGGCCCGGAATCTGCTCATGTGGGGTGTACGCGACTTCACCCTCGTCGATCGCGGCCGCGTCACCTTCTCCAACCTGGCGCGGCAGTCGCTGTTCAGCTTCGAGGCGGCGAAGGACGGAAAGGCGAAGGTGGACGCGGCGGCGGAGGCGATTCGCGCTATCATCCCATCTGCGACGGTACGGCATGTGCCTCTGACAATCCACATGCCGGGGCACCGCATCGACGAGGACAAAGCCGGCGCGGCACTGGACGAGATCCACCGGCTTGAGGAGCTCATCGCGGAGAGCGACGTGGTGTTCCTCCTGACCGACTCGCGCGAGGCACGGTGGATGCCGACGATCATCGCCGCGGCATCGGGCACGCCTGTGATCAACGTTGCCCTCGGCTTCGACACGTACGTCGTGATGCGGCACGGTGTCGCGGCGGCAGCCTCCCGCTCCAACGTGGTGGGGGCGAGTGAGCCGCAGGGCTCTCCGCAGACACAGCTGGGGTGCTACTTCTGCAGCGACGTCATCGCGCCGACGGACAGTCTCAGCTTCCGCGCTCTGGACGAGCAGTGCACGGTGACTCGGCCCGCCGTGTCGTCCATCGCGTCCGCCATCGCGGTGGAGTTGCTGGCAGAGCTCTACCAGCACCCGAGCGGCTTCCACTGCCCCGCCTTTCGCGAGGCAGCCACCGCGGACGGCGACCAAGGACGGTGTCGGCTCGGTGTCATCCCTCAGCAGATCCGTGGAAGCGTCTTCTCGCACACGATGCACCACCTCTGTGGCGAGCGAAATCCATTCTGCACTGCGTGCGCTGACCCTCTCCTGCACGCATACCGGGAGGGCGGCGGCGAGTTTCTGCTGCGCTGCGTCAACAGCCCACCCTTCATCGAAGAGGTGTGTGGGGTGAAGGCGCTCAAGGCGAAGTGGGAGGCGGACATGGACGAGACACGGTGGAGCTCCGACGAGGAGTGGGGCGATGACTAGGGTGTGCCGCCCTGCACCCTCAGCACCACCTCTCTCTCTCTCGCTCTGATCCTGGATGCATGTGGCTGTGGGCATCTGCGCGGGGTCGCGGCACTCCCGGCGCCTTTCAGTTCGCCTCTTCTCCGTGTGTCGTCCGGCGGTGCTTTTTTTTTTTTTGTTGCCCAACTCTCGGTGGACCTGTGTCTCCCACCCGCTGCGCAGCAGCCGTGCTTCATTGTGCCCCCTCCCCTCCTGTTCTTCCCGCTGCGTCGTTGCGCTGTCGGGGTCCCCCTGTGCTGGACACGGCAGGCAACGCAATCACTCGCTCACACATACACACTCTCGCAGCACCAGGTGGGCAGGAGCAGCTGCGATCGCGCGTCGCAGCGGTGGCCTCGCGTCCTCCCACGCGCCACCTCACCCCATGTCGCGCTCTTCGTAGGCCTTCCTCACTCCTGCATGCGCCTACAGCAACGATGGACCGCGCCGCCCTCACCTCTCCTGCCACAATGGCGTGTGTGTGTGCCTGCGTATGCGTGCATATGATGTGTGAGAGAGACAGAGAGAGAAAGCGGTGCAAGAAGAAGAGGAGGGGCGGCGGGGTGTAGTCTCCTTTTTTTTCTTTTTGTCTCGTCGTGGTGCGCATCTGTGCGGCCCCCTCCGTTCACCAGCTGTGCACTGTTTTTTCTTCGCTGCCGCAGTGAGGCTTGACGCTCCCACTGGAAGGTGCCGAGGAGGAGCAGAGAGTAGTGGTGGTGGTAGCGGCTGCGAGTATCACCGTGGTGGGTCTGTGCTGGAGAGCGAGGGGCAACCGCAGTGAGATTGTCTCTCTCCTCGTTCAGGTGTGTCTGTCTCCTCGGCGAACTCGCGACACCTGTTGTGGATGCAGCGCGGCAGTTGTACTTCGATGCACTTGCCCTCGCCCTCGCCGTCGTCAAGTCGTGTTGCCACCATCTCCATCTTCGACGTCGTATCTCTCGACACCTTCTCTCCCTCTTTCCCTCTCTCTTTGTCTGTCCTTATCGTGTGTCTATTTGTGTGTGCTGTGGATCCTCGCTGCTCTTGCGACGCAGTTGGTTCGATCGCATCGCTACGACGTGTGCACACGCGCCACCCCTTCGCCACACATTGCGCCGGTGTCACTACCTCTCTCGTTTGCGGCCAGGGGACCTCCTTTGTAGCGGCGCAGAGGCCGACTGCAGCAAGCGGAGCCCGCAGGCGCAGCACCATGCCCAGGTTGGTGCGGCTTCTCTGCCTTGTCGCCCTTGCGGCGATGGCGCTCACTGTGGTACGCGGCGGAGAATCTACGTGCTACATCCCTCACTGCACCAGCTGTCTTCTGGGCCAGTGTCTCTTCTGCCAGGAGAGCTACTACGCCGTCAACGGCACGTGTACCGCGTGCCCCGTGGAGCACTGCACCCGCTGTCGGCCGGCAGGGGTGTGCACTGCCTGCGCCGCGGGGTATCAAGTTTCCTTTGTCGTAGTGAGTGACAACATCACCACCTTCCCACCCTTCGGCTTCTGCAAGACCCAGGAGACGCCTTTAACTTGCACCGACCCGCAGTGTGTGAGCTGTTTGGAGGGCAGCTGCCTCTCCTGCAAGAGCGGCTACTACCCGCGCAGCGGTGTGTGCACCTCGTGCCAGTCGGACCACTGCGCCTACTGCTCCTCCGTCGGTAAGTGCCTCTCGTGCACCCCATCGTTCTCTCTGCAGTACGTGAACGTTTCGATAGACAGCGCACCTGCCGACTGCTGGGGCAAGTGTGTCCAAAACTCCGCCCACCACGCCAACACGTACGTGCTCGCGCTTGCCGCCGTCGCCGCCGCTGCTGTGGCGGTTGTGGGCTGAGGAGTGCGGAGGTGCTCATGTGCTTGTCCTTCACTCTCGCTGCGTCTCTCTTTGCTGTGCTGCACCACGTCACTGTGTTGTTTCTTTCTTCCATTCTGCCTCGTCTGTGTCTCCTTTCTTCTTCTTCTTCTTCTTTTCAGTGTCCTTGTACATGTATCTGTGTGCATCACTTCCCAGCGGCCCTCCCCCTCCCCTCCCCTCACGCCGTGTTGACATTCGCGAGTGAGAGCGTCCACTCCCGCTCGACCAAGCACTCAGGCATGTGCACAGACTCTCTCACTTTCCTCCTCCTCCCCCCCCACCCTTCTCAGGCTCGTGGTTGGTCGCCCTTCACTATCATGCCTCCACCCGCACACGTGCTGTTGCCCCCGCCCCCGCTCCCCCCTCCTCCACCCTTCCCCGTGCGCCTGTGCGCAACACTATTGCAACTTTCTTCGTCTCCGACTCCCTCGAGCTGGCGCACGAGTGTGACCATCCCGCGCCTTCTCCACTGCCCTGTCGCCCCGAGTGCTGGCCAGCACTGCCGCACGTTCCCCATCTCTCCATTTGTTTTTTTCCCCCCGCTCATTCCGATTGCTTGCTCTTGGTCGTTGACTTGTCTCTAACTGCCCACTGCGGGTCACCCGCCCCCCCCCCCCTGCCCTCACCTCCCGCACTTTGCCGTAAATGTGGTGGCGTGTGTCGCTCTGCCCGTGCGTGACGGGTCGCTCTCTGTTTCTGTCTCTCCCTCCCTTCTCGCTGAATGAGGGTGGGAGGAGGGGAGGGGAGGGATGGAGCGCTCGCACCAAGTCCAACGCCAGTTTTTTTTTTTTTCTCCTGTAGCAAGCTGAAGGAATAACAACACCGAAGCGCGATCATGCACGTGCGGACAGTCCGTATCGCCGGGCGATGAACACACTTGCGCGTTTGTGATGGCTGTGCGACGTTGCCCACGGCGGCACGTCTCTGGTCACCACATCAGCGCCGCTCCCAAGAGAATTAGAAAGGGAGGGCTGGTCTGAGCAGGCGAGGGGATGCCGCAGTTTCTCTGTGCGTTGCGGCGCACCAGTTCCGGCCGCTGTTTCCCAATGCCTCCTTCATCTCACCCGCTTGCATTCTGTCGGGGGTGCACTCGCCTCTTGCAGCTCCTCTTCTTCCTCCTCCTCCTCTTCCGCTGTCCTCCACACAGCGGTGTAAACTCGCTAGTTCAGGCACACACACAGACAGACAAACAAACAAACAAACACACACACACACACACACACACACACACGGACAGACTATTCCTCTTCACGGAAACATATACTCCTCGTCGTTGAGCGACAAGGAGAGCGTGACATACGGCGATGGCGGCAGCGATATCTGACACATCTCTGGAGACCGGACAGTGCGGCAGTGTGGGTGATATGGCGACTGTGGAGTGCTGCTCGATGGAGGAGTTGGAGGCGGTAAGGGACAGGCATCTGGTGCAGACCCTCCACCTCATTGGGGTGTGGTTCAACGACTTCAGCGCCGTCGTCGGCTTCACCGGCGTGAAGGCGCTGAAGTTGAACGGGTGCTCGCAGCTGCAGAGCTTCGCCGGCATGGGCTGTCTGCGCAGTCTCACTACCCTCACCGTCATTGGGTGCAACGCAAAGGACATGTCGGGACTGGGAGAGTGCCCCTTGCTGACGACAGCGCAAATGACATGCTGTCCCCTTCAGTGCGAGGCTCCTGCTGCGGTGCAGGTCTAGCACGGCGGTGTCCGCTGCCTCCCTCCCCTCGTCTGGAAGGTGCAGTCGGTGTGTGAGTGGCAGCGCTGTACGCAACGACAGTGCGCCGTAGCTCTCCCCGAGAGTCGAGCCAACACTCTTCCTTCCACCTTGCGTGTATTCTCTTCCTCTCCACTTTTGTTTTTCTCTTTACCGATGCTGACACGACACCGTGCCTCTCTCGTGTAGCTCTGCTCCACGCGTGCGTGCGGTGCGGATCGGCTGCCCACGGTGACCTGTGCACACCTCTCCTCGCATGCTGGGTGCTGTCTCCCTTCCTCACGTCTCGACGAGTCACCGGCGTCGTCACTCCCTTTCTCCCTCTCTCTCCTCCGTTTTTGTGCTTCATGCACAGAGCTGCGCCCTTCTTCTCTCTGTGCCCTCACACTCGTTAGAGTGCACAGAGAACAGGAGAGGTGGTGACAGTCCGCACGGTCCTACCGAGGTCACTCCTCTCACTCTTTGTCTCTCCGCCCCGGAGAGGGGGGAGGAGCACTCTTTTGTTTCTCGGGGACAGAGCCTCCGCAAAGGCTCCGGCTGGTGGGGGGTGATCGCCGTCGTTGTGTGCGCGTTCAGCCCAGCCGTTTTCCCTCTCAGTTTCTGTGCTGCCATTGTTCACTGGTCTATCCGGTTCTACACATCAGTTCTCACCCCACCCACGACCCTCCAGCCCGGTGGCTCCACCCGGGGAAAGAGGCGAGAGTCCCGTAACCCATACCAAAGAAACCAGCAACACCCAACAGACTCGATCACACACACACACAGACATGCACACGTGCTCGCTTGCTGGAGGCGCACAATGCTGTGTCGCCTGCAAGTGTGCCTTCTCTCATTTGCACATGCTCACACCTTCCACTATCCTGCCACACAAACAAACAAACAAAAAAAAAGAAACTCGTGCAGCACAAGTCTCAGAGAAGCAAAAGAAACAGCACCGCCGTGGGTAGTGACCATCGAAAGAGCCGTATGTTGCTGGAGTTCATGATACCGTCGGCGGTGCGGCTGCATCAGGAGCGGCTGAGTGTGCAGCGTGAGAGCAGCAACTAAAGATGCGACTCGTCCGTTCATCAAGTGACCTTGCGCCGGGAGTTCAGCGTCCCCGCCTCACACATGACAACCGGCGTGGCCAATGCCGACTTTGTCCTGTACGTCGCAGCTGGCCCAATGTTCGTGTCGCCGCTAGTGGCGGCCAAGGCGCGTGCACATTTCGACTGCAACACGCAGCCCTACCTGGAACTGGAGGACATGGGCGGCAAAGGCACTGCGTACTCGCACTGAAAGGCCCGCAGCATGAAGGACGACCTGATGGCGGGGATCACTGTGGCTGGCATCTACTCCGCTATAACGATCGCTGCGATGGAGGACACGGGCTTCTACAAGGGCAACTACGCCATGGCGGAGCCGATGATGTACGGCCGGAACGCCGGCTGCGGGCTCGCACTGAACGAGTGCGTTGTCAACGGCGTCTCGCAGATCCCAGAGATGTTCTGCACGTTCACTGAAAAGAAGTTGGTCTGCACCTCCGACCGTCTGGGCCTTGGAGCTTGTCTCCCGTATAACCAACCCTCGCAGCTCCCCCCCGCAGTTTCAGTACTTCGCCAACAGCTCGTTCGGCAGCCCCAATGCGCTGATGGACTTCTGCCCCTACGTGCAGCCGTCTCCCAATACGAAGTGCAGTACCGACGGGGGAGCCTTGAACGGCAGTGTGTACGGCGTCATGTCGAGGTGTCTGGACGTTCCCACTGGCTTTGTCGTGGGCTCGTAGTCGTACCCCCAGTTTGGCATCTGCGCCGAGGTGCAGTGTTCCACAACGACGTGCGGCGTGAGGGTGAATGGGGCGAGAACGTTCACCAGGTGCACACCCGGTGAGGTCATCGAGCTCGCCTCACTGGGCTCGACGTTCTCCACTGGATCGATGACGTGCCCCCCGTACGACTCTGTGTGTGGCATCCGTGAGAACGCTGCAAAGTACGAGCGTTGTGCGGCCAGCCTCGAGGCGGGCAATGCGGTGGGTGTCTCGGCAGGGGTGGCCATGGCGCTGGCCGTGACTGCAGCGGCGCTGGCGCTGCTCGCAGGGTGACGGTGAGGTGTCTACTGGGTGTGTGCATCTGTGCTGTGGCGCCGCTATACCGATGACAGCCGCTGTGAGCCCGCATCTCAGCCCCCTGTGACCCCCCTTTCTCCACCAGCCGTTTCTTCATTCATTCTCCCCTCTCTCCTTCCTCCCTCCTCCTCCGCTGTCGCATTCGTGTGTTTTTTGCGTGGTGTTGTCGACATTCTCTGTGTTGCTTTTTATTTTGTGCCTTCTATCGGTGGCCCTGCGTGATTGCTCTTCTGCATCTTCCTCAACTCGCTCACTGTGGCGCGTCGTGCCGTGAGTGCGCTCCTCTTCACCTTCCTTCTACTTGTCTCCGCCCTGGCGCATGTGTGCGTATGTGATGACGCTGCCGTGGCAGCGGTGTGTGGTCGCCGCCTCTCCCTCCCCATTTGTTGATGTCACCTATCCCCCCTCTCCCTTCTCCGTGTGAGTGTGTGTCACCGCCGTCAGTCACACCACAGCGGGAGAGCTGCGGTGTGTGCTCTCCTTTCCTCTCACCTTTTCTTTTGCTTTCCTATCCGTTGCAACGGGGAGTTCCCCATTTTTTGCCCTTTGGCCACACGTGTCTGCCGAGTCGCCGCTGCGCCGGTTCCGGTCACACACGCAGGGGCCGAGTCCTGGAGAGAACGAAGCATGCGCGGACGGTGGTGCACTTCATCGGATGCGTCTTGCCCCATTGCTAAAGCTGCGCTCTCATGTCCGCTGTTCACACACACACACACGCAATCGAAGCCGTGCATTTGTATCTGCTTCCCTATGTGCATCTTCGTGGGCCTCTCTCTTTGTCTGTCTGTATCGCGCGGACTGGTGCTTCGGTGGCTCACGGTGTGCAGCTCTTCCTCACCTTTCCCTCTCTTCTTACTTTTTTTTTTCTTTCTTTTACGCACGTGTGTGAGTGTGGGTGTGTGCGCATGTGGTGAACATCTCTGCCGCGCCGTGCGCTCTTCTTTTGCATTCGCACCTGTCCATGCTCCCCTTCTTTCAGTGGGTCTCCCCACTTCATCCCGCTCTGCCCCCCTCACCTCTAAGCTGCCGTCCTCACGTCTTCTCAGGTCAGCTGCACAGGCACACACACACACACATCAACACATCAGGGGTCACAGAGAGAGAGAGAGAGAGGTGTGAACGCTGACTGTGATACATGAAGAGGATGGAGCGGCGCTCGCGTGTCGTGCGCGCCAAAGGAACATATCCCCCTCCCTCTCTCCATCTCCGTGTCGTCAGCAGTGATCTCTCGGTGGCGCCTCTGTGCATTCGAAGGTGGCTGCATGTCTGCGCTTCCAACACCACCTCGCCCGTGTGTCCTCGTTCGCTCTTGTTTGCACACGTGTCTGTGTCTGTGTATGTGTGAGAGGGAGTTTGCGTGTGTAGGTGCGTGTTGGACAAGTTACGAGGTTTGGCGGAATAGGACACATCTTTCTTTCTTTTCTTTTTTTGTTTTTGTCGAAGGAGGCATCCTCTCTTGTGGAATCGTGCGTCACTGCGTTTCTCTTCGCCCCTCGACTGAACGGACCACAACATTCAATGGGGAGGAGAGTGTCGGTGCCTCAACGTCGCGCTCGGACGCCTCCCCCCGACTGCACCGGTGCATTAGCATCGCTCAGAGGCAGCCAAGTGAGGGATCGTCCCCACAACCGGCTCCACCTTTGGCGGTCTCCCTCTTCACCACCACCACACGCCAGAGCACCGCCGTGTCGTCTCTGCACTGTCTGTGGCGCTCTTCCGTCCCTTCCACATCTCTCTCTCTCTCCCGGCTCCTCCTCCTCCGCTTTCACATCCTCACCCACAAACACACATGGGCCACCGCTGCACCGCTCACCCAACGTGGGGTGTCCGGCGCACGTGACTGCCAAACGCGGTGGCTCTGCCGCTCTGTTTCTCCACTCTTCCTTGACTCTCCCTTTTTTCGTTTTTGCTGTCCGCGTGTTTGCCAATGCGCTTTGCAGTGCATTGTTCTCTCTCCCTTCTCTCTCTCCCGTGCTGGCGCTTCTCTTGTGTAAAAGTACCGCTGTCACGACGAGAGACATCTGTAAGACCGCACCTGTGTGCCTGTGTGCCTGTGTGTGTGTGTGTGTGTGTGTGTGTGTGTGTGTGTGTGTGTGGGCACGCCATCGTCGTGCATCTGCGCACCCTCGTTTCTCTCCTTCTCGCTTTATCAGGTGATTGACAACCTTGTCTTCTCTCGCTTGATCATACGCATCTGTCTGACCAGTAGCGCCGTGCACACGCCGCACCAAGACAGTGCCTCCCATTGATTTCGTGTTTCCTCCCTCCCTCTCTCTCCCTTCATCTTTGTCCCACTTTCTTCGCCTCACCATCGCCGACACTCGACACGCCGCCTCGAGCCCCTGTCGTCATCGGCCAGTCAGCGCCATGTCCACCCGACGTCCCCACTTGCACAGCGCCGGTGCCACGCCTGTGCGTGCTGCCGTAGTGCTGCTTCTGCTGCTGCTCCTCCTGGCGTGTGCGGCGGCAGGCCCGCTGTGTGTTCGCGCTGTGGAGACGAGCAGCTACACGGAGGCGGAGCGGACAAACACGCTTGCGTTCCTGCAGAGCTTTGTGACGCCTGCGTCGACGCTGACGGATGCGTGGACGGGGACGGACTTCTGCACGTGGACGTACGTTTCGTGCGTGTACAGCACGGTGACGCTGGATCTGCAGGCGCTGCGGCCGACCGCGCCGCTTGTGCTGCCGAAGCTGGCAGAGAGCGTGGACGGTGGGAGTGTCCTGCTGAATGAGATCCTCGCTGGTGGGCTGGGCAGCAGCCTCTCTGGCACGCTGCCCGCGAGCTGGGGCCGCCTGACACGGTTGACGTTTGTGTCCCTGGCACACAACGCGCTGACGGGGCCACTGCCAGCAGCGTGGAGCCGTCTGACCAGTCTACGCATACTGAACCTCACCAGCAATGCGCTGAGCGGCACTCTGCCAGCGGAGTGGAGCGCGTGGACAGGACTGTGGACGTTGACCCTCGGCAACAACGCACTGAGCGGCTCGCTGCCGGCGGAGTGGGGCAGCTGGACTCTTCTGTGGAGACTGGACGTTGGCAACAACGCGCTGAGCGGCACGCTTCCGGCGGAGTGGAGCAGCTTCACAAGAGTGTTGTTTCTGACCCTGGGCAACAACAAGCTGACGGGGCCGCTGCCGGCTGCCTGGAGCAAACTAACCAGTCTGCGCGAGCTGAACCTCGGCAACAACACGTTGAGCGGCTCGCTGCCGGCGGAGTGGAGCGCGTGGACAGGACTGTGGACGTTGCACCTCGGCAACAACGCACTAAGCGGCACGCTGCCGGCGGTGTGGGGAAGCTTGGCAGGAGTGAGTATACTGGATCTCGGCAACAACGCGCTGACGGGCTCACTGCCGTCAGAGTGGAGCCGCTTCGCGAGAGTGGTTTTTCTGATCCTCGGCAACAACGAGCTGACGGGGCCGCTGCCGGCTGCCTGGAGCAAACTAACCAGTCTGCGCGAGCTGAACCTCGGCAACAACACGTTGAGCGGCTCGCTGCCGGCGGAGTGGAGCAGCTGGACAAAACTGTGGACGCTGAACCTCGGCAACAACGCACTAAGCGGCACGCTGCCGGCGGTGTGGGTCAGCTTGGCAAGACTGACTGAACTGGACCTCGGCAACAACGCGCTGACGGGGCCGCTGCCGGCGGAGTGGAACGCGTGGAGAGGACTGTGGACGCTGAACCTCGGCAACAACGCGCTGAGCGGCGCGCTGCCGGCGGAGTGGAGCGCGTGGATAGGACTGTGGACGCTGAACCTCGGCAGCAACGCGCTGAGCGGCTCACTGCCGGCAGAGTGGGGCTCTATTAAGTTGCTCGGTTCGCTTGACCTGAGCAGCAACGCGCTGACGGGGCCGCTGCCGGAGGAGTGGAGCGGCATGTACTCTCTTCGGCAGCTGTACCTGAACAACAACGAGCTGGCGGGAACCATCCCACGCCGCATGGGCTTCCTTTATTTGTCGACAGTGGACATCAGCAGCAATCAGTTTGTCGGGTGTGTGCCGCGTCAGTGGATGGAAAGCGGCAGCCTCACGCTGAGAGCTGATCCACCGATGACGACTGGGGTGTGCGCTGTGAGTCAGCCGAGTGATGGGACGAGCAGGCCCGCGGCGTCCTCGTCGGGGCAAAGCACGACATCGACATCATCTCCGTCTGCGCCTTCCACCTCAGGGAAGTGTGAGGTATCTGGATGCGAGAGGTGCGAGGTCGGTGAAACTCACGTGTGCGCACAGTGTCAGTCGAGGCACATTCTGACGCGCAGCAAGATGTGTCAGAGTACGCCCAGCGGTGTGGCGGCTAACGCACGCACCGGTGTGGTGGTGGCTGCGGTGACGTGTGCGGTGCTCGCCTTCAGTCTTGTGATGACCCTGTAGCGGTGTGCAGGACGGCGCGTGGGTAACCGAGAGGGAACTGCTTCGTGTGAGCGAGCGCGGAGGCACGTCCAAGTGAACTGAATCTGGGCAGCAGACACATGTTGTCTGCGTGTGTACGTGCTTCCTGTCTTGTATGTCGTAGCGGTGGCGTCTCCCTTGCGTGCCTCACTCACGTGATTTCCGTCTCTTCTTGATTTTGTTTCAGTTCTCTTTTGTTCTGTTCTCGTTCGTTTTTTTTTTCTTTTGCGTTCTCCGGCGCGCCGCTGTTGCCGAGACACTCTGCCGGTCTGCCACTCTCGCGTCTGTGTGCGATGGAGGTGCGCTCCGCGTAGCATGAGCACCGACACACCGATACCCCGACGCACCCAGTCGCATCTCTGCACAGACGCAGACAGAAACTCCGACACCCACTGATGCCGAGAGTGTGTGCGGTGGGGAGGACCTTCGTGTCTCTCGCGGGTGTGTGCTTCTCTCTGCGTGCGTCTCTCGGCGCTGCTGGTGACGGCGGCGTGGCTCTCTGTGTTGTGTGTCACGCTGCACAGGCGTGAACGTGTGTGTGCGTGTGTGTGCTGGCGAGTGTCGCACAGCGAGTGTGTAGGAGAAACGTCCTTCTTTTTTCCTTTCAGTATCTTTTTTCGCTTCATATTTCGTGCTGTGAGATGTCCCGTCACCGCTGCGTCGCGGGAGCGGCAGCGCGGAGGCGTCCACGCGTGCGTGAGCTACTGGGCTGCGGCATCTCTGCGAGGCGATGCCGAGCGCGGATGCTGGCACCTGTCGCGCCTCGACGCGTGGGGTGCGTGCGTGCTTGTTCGTGTGAGTGTCTGTCTGTGTGTGCGAATGTGTGCGGCACCCGCGCTGTCGCCACACTGTCCTCTCTCTCTCTCTTGTGTGTTCCACCCACCGCCTCTGTCGACTCGGCAGTGTGACGGCACATGTGCACGCGCACCCGTAAAAGACAACGCACTCCTTCTCTCCCTACCCCTCTTGGACGAGTCTAGTGACGTTGGCGATGTGTGTGTGTGTGTGTTGCTGAGGGAAGCAGCGGCGTGTCTGCCCCTCCCCGCCTCCCGTCCTCTCGTTCTCCTTCTGTGCGAGCTGCGTACCGATGGAAGTCGCAATGACGCTGCCCACTGCTAAACACACACACTCTCTGTCTTCTCTGCGTCTCTCTCCTCTTCCCTCCTCCCCCACCGCTCACCCATCGTCACATGCACGCACCCACCCACCCACGCACACACACACATGCACACATACTGACTGCCGTACGTGCTGCACTGCTACATGTGTCCAGACTTCCCCGCTTCCCTCCTTCCCTCGCACGCAAGGCTCCACTCTCTGTGGACGTGTTCTTGTCTTTTGCCCTTCACATGGTGGTCTCTGCTGCACTCACTCATCTCCACTGACACACGTGACGGAGCGAGTGAGACAAATAGAGAACGCTGTGAAGGCGCCGCTGGGCTTCTGTCTCTCGCAGTGCCATCGATGATAAGTACACACGTACGCAGTGAAGATGCGACTAGTCGCCAATCATGAATGTCTCCTCGTTCCACGCACCTCCTCTTTCCTTCATCACCACTCCTCGCTCTGTTTCTGTCGCGCTTTTCCACTCAAAAGAAAAAAAAAAAGTAGTTGCACAGTCGCCGTGTCGTCACTTCTGTTTTCTATAGTGTCACACCCAACATTTTGTCTCTCTCTTCTCTCTTCATGCGTGTCAGCCGGCACCTCAGTTTTCCTGTCAGTTCCCACCCTTCCCCTCCCTCCTCACTCCAAGGCAGGAGTACCGCGATGGTAGTAGGATGGGAATCCAATCCCCTTACCGAAGTGCAACAGAAGCAACACCGAGTACCCCCTCACCCAGTTTGATGTCCACAACAAGCGGTATCGAGAGACTGCGGTTGTTGGTTGGGAGAAAGAGAGAGAACGTGGTGACGTGGCATACGGTCGCCGCGATGAGCTCAGACAGATGAGGCATGCAGTACTTGTATCCGACATGTTCCAATCTACTCTCTCCCATCCTCTCTCGCACATTCCACAAGAACCCCGTTCACGCGATGCGGACGGAAATGGAGCCAGAAGACGAGGTGCTCATCCTTTGGCTCCTCTCGCAGGCGGAGAGGGTTCTGGTGGAGGAGCGAGGCAGCGGCTATTGCCCGTTGGCAGAGAACTGCCTGCACTACGTGATGTGCCTCGTCCCACCTGCGCGCTTGTCGTGGCTCCAGAATGCCCTCTCGCGGCGCAACGTGGAGTCGAGCTTTGTCGCGGACGGAGGTGGCGCTCTGCTGGCCCTCGGATGCGCCAACCCGGTGGCTGGGTTTGTCGGCGGCCTCACCGTGGCCCTTATCAACCTCTTCGTCTCGTTGGTTCGCGATGCAGCGATCGGTGGCGTGCAGTCTGGCTACACGAGCAGTGCTGAGTGGGGAAGCGCAGAAGGCGTACGAGGCCGCGCAGATGGAAGCCATGGTGGCGCTTCAGCGCTCACGGTTCCACTGAGGTACCGGAGGAGGGACAGACACACATCGCAAGCACTTGAGTTTTACGCCAGCCCCGTAGCGTGACACGTTAGCGCACACCGTTCAGCACCACAATGGCGACTCCGTCGCTCGCGATGGATGTCTCTGTGTTCACACTCCTCTTTGTTTTTTCCCCCTCTCGTTCAGTCTCTTCGCCCGTCTGCTGCTTCCCCGTTACTCTCCTCCCTCCATCTCTCTCTCCACAACAGAAAAAGAGAAGGAAGAGGTGACGGAGATGGAAGACCTTCACGAGTCTCAACACAGCTGCTTTTCTTTTCCTCAGTGGCGATAGCGTACTTTCTTTTTTTTCTGTTTCTACATTCTACTCCACTTTACCCCGTGTACTCTCGGCTCAAACAGAGGAGAGAGACTTTGCCATTTGTGTTCTTCCTTCTCTTGCTCCTGCTTATGCCATTCAGTTTTTCTTCATCAACTCTGTGCGTGACCGTCTTGTCAAATGTGGTCATTTCACCCCCTCACCCTTCAAACTTCAGGGCAGTGGCCGTGCAAGTGAGGCGGTAGAGAACGTCTCCCCTCCTCTTGTGTTCCAAGACAGCCGCCCAGGCTGCGAGTCTGGTGCCTTGACTGATGTCCCAGCGACGATCTCGCGTGGCGGAGCGCTGAGTGAGCGAGCAACCCGCCGCTGGAAGGAGTCCGCTGCCCCTCAGCTGTGCTGCCCACGGCCGCACACGTGTGAATCGATACCCGCCTCCCTCTCTTCTCCACGCCTGATCTCTCTCACAGCGTATCTGTACGAAGGAGGACCAGAGGGGAAACGTCGAGGTAGAGCATTCACCAACGTTACTGGGCTGTGCGCTGTTCGCGGCCCTTTTTGTGGGTAGCCGGTTCTCTTTGTGTTGGACAGAGGGTGTCGCTGTCTACCTGCTCCTGCGGACTGCAGCTCCGCTCTCTCTCTCTCTGGACGGTGTCGGCAGTCACACATGCCGTGCCGTGGTCAACACGTCGCTGGTTGGTGTCTCACTCGCGGTGGCCAACACACCGTCTTCCATGTTTGCCGACAAGGCAGTGTACTGACAGCGTCGCCACCAAGAGGCAAAAAAAAAGAGATGTGAGCACCACAATGGTCAGCACTCTAGGAGGACCTCTGCTCGGTACGTCCTGCACCGCTGATGCATGAAAGCACACCAGCACACACAGAAACACACATGCGCACGCACAGGTAGAGAAAAGGAGCGCCTCCATGACTTTGACTCCGCGTCTCGCTCTCCACTCCACTTCCTCTTCTTCTCCCCTCCATTTCTCTCACGGTTTGTTGTCCCCCCAAAAAAACAACTCACCCATGCGGTGTCCTCATCGCCCAGACATCGAGTCCGCCGTTTTCTTTCTCTCCTCTCGCTCTTCTTGCCTTCCTTCTCCCACCCCCGGTCTCTCTCTCTCTCTCTTCGTTGTCCCCACCGTCGTGTTCGTGCGAACCTCTCACTCTTCCATCGCGGTGTTTGTGCGCCAGTGCCGGGTCTCGAGTCCTCCAGACGCTCCTTCTCCACCAGCCATCCTCTGTCCTTAGCAACAGCCAAGAGAGCTCTACACAGACACACACGCATACACACGCAGACGCTCTCGCTGTTGCACTTACCGCCTTGGCACCTTCTCGACTCCACAATGCGCCGCTCGCTGCTGAGGATTGCCGTGGCTGCGGTGCTTCTCTGCGCGGCTGTGCGCGGCCGGGCTCAACACGTGGTGTCGGAGCCCGAAGTGGTGAAGGAGCACCGCCGGGATCTCGATGCGCTGCAGGCGAGGACAGTGAGCACTCGCGTGAGCCGTGGGAGCCGCGTGGCGGACACTGCTGGACAGCCCTCGGAGTTGACGGCGCCTCCTGACTGGAAGCCCATCCGCATCGCCGTCTTCACGTACGACATTGCCGACAGCAGCCGCTACTGCACGGAGGTCGGACAGCTGCGACCCGACTTCGACGGCAACACCGTCATCTGCGGGCCCGACGACGCTCTTACGGACACCAAGAAGCAGACGCTGCTGGAGCTCCTGATCCCGTCGGCGGTGCGGTTGCACGAGGAGCGCCTCAGCGTGCAGCGCGAGGTGGGCAACATCGTCGTCGACCGGGGCATATATGAAGATCCCGACTGCCGCCACTTCAGCATCCCCGCTTCGCACAGGAGGGAGGGTGTGGCCAACGCCGACTTTCTTCTGTACGTGGCGGCTGGGCCAACTGTCGATCCCACTATTGCGTGGGCCTTGACGTGCCAGAACTTCACCAACGGCCGCCCGTCTGTCGGCGTGGCGAACGTGTCTCCAAAGTACATCACCGCTGACCAGCAGGCAATGCGCGTCGTCGCACACGAGATCCTGCACGCACTGGGCTTCCACTTTCACGTCTTCAGGAGGCAGGACATGGTGGGCTATGCTACTTCGCTGCAGAGGAAGTTGAGTGTGCCTGTGATTATGTCACCGCGGGTGGTGGGGCAGGCGCGTGCACATTTCGGCTGCAAGAAGCAGACCTTCTTGGAGCTGGAGGACATGGGTGGCAGGGGCACGGCGCTGTCGCACTGGAAGAGTCGCAGCATGAAGGATGACCTGATGGCGGGGACTACTGTGGCCGGCATCTATTCCGCTATAACAATCGCTGCGATGGAGGACACGGGCTTCTACAAGGGCAACTACTCCATGGCGGAGCCGATGATGTACGGCCGGAACGCCGGCTGCGGACTTCTGACGGAAAAGTGCGTCGTGAGCGGCGTCTCGCAGTTCCCGACGATGTTCTGCGGGTCTGTCAATCGCACCAAGCTGGTGTGTGCCTCTGACCGTCTGAGTGTTGGCGTCTGCAATCTCGTCAACCACGACCTGCCGCTGCCCCCGCGATTTCAGTACTTCTCTGATACAACTCTTGGCGGCGCCGATGCGAAGATGGACTACTGCCCGTTCGTGCAGCCGTTCGGCAAAACAAAGTGTTCCTTTGATGGGCAGTTTTTGAACGGTAGTGTGTACGGCGCCAGGTCGCGGTGCTTCGACGCCCCTGCTGGCTTTGCGGAGAGTGGGCAGTCCAGCGCTCAGTACGGCCTCTGCGCCAAGGTGCATTGTGGTACCACCACCACCTACTCCGTGAAGGTAAAGGGAGCGACGATGCACACACAGTGCCCACCCGGCACTACTTTGAAGCTCTCCTCGTTGAGCTCCGACTTTTCCGATGGCCACATCACATGTCCCCCGTACGACTCGGTGTGTGGCATCCGTGTGAGCACCACGAAGGCCCGTCGACGTGACACTGCTTGAAAAGGAGAGGCACGCAGCGGACATTGCAGCTGAGGCGGCTGTGACGCTGCTTGTGCAGCGATGCCCCGGTGTGTCCGCGTGCGCGTTTGTGTGACTGTGTGACTGTGGTGATCGTTGTTTTTCTGGACAGAGATCACTTCTATCACACACAGAGTACTGCCGCTGCCCTGAGCTTTTTTTTTCTCTCGCATCTGGTGCCTGATCGAAGTGTTGATGCTCTTGTTTGTCTCGCTCTCTTCTTGTTTTGCCTCACGTCTTTGTGGTCTCTCTGCCGCGCCACCGCAGGACGGAGCCGCGTATACCCACCGATGTGCTCACACGCCATCTGCTTTGTGGACTGCTGTGGCCTGCATGTGGTGCAGCATGGCAGGCCTGCACCTCCGCAGATTGCCTCTTCCTCTCTCTCTCTCTGCAGGCGTGCTCCCTGGTGTGTGCGGACGCGTCAGAAGTCGTGGCGAAGCATGTGCGCGTGTCCCTGAAACTGCGTGTGTGCGTGTGTGCGTCCCACCGAGTGGGATTCTGTTCCATTGTGAGATTTGAGTTCTGCCTCACTTTTCTTCTCTCCCTCTCTCTTCTTGCAAGTGTGTTCTTTTTGTTTGTTTGCGCGCGCGTGTGCGTGCGTGGGGCTTCCGTGGTGCTTGCTGCTTGAGCACCGCTGCCGCACGTACACCTGCCGCTGCGCTGTTCCTTTTTTGTTCACTTGTCTTTTGTTCATTTTCATGCTCCCAGCTGTGACGTCAGTTGCATTCCGTGCACGATGACTCCTTTTCCATCGCGGTGTCCCCAGAACATCGCTGCTGGACAGCTGAGACACGCACACTAGGAGCCAACAGCGTGCCATCCATGGTGGTGGTGCACACTGGAGGGCATGCACTCATGTGTGGTGCATGCGCTTCAATGCCCGCACCTTCTTCCCTCCCTGCGAGTGTACGTTCTTGACTGCAGCCCAGGCTGTGCTGCGGAAATCTGACGTGCACTTGTCCTTCTCTCTCTGTGTGTGTGTGCGTGCGTCGTCGTGTCTGGGATGTCGACTGATCGTGGTGCTGAGTGTATCCCCACTTTCGTCGCATTCCATCTCTTTTCACCTGTTCAAATGTGTTTGCACGTCCGTGCCGACCAATCTGGACAAACGATGGCGCCGAAAGGACACGTCCATCTCCCGTTTTTTTTCTTCGAAGTATACGTCTTCACTTGTGGGATCTGTTTAAACTCCTCTTCCCTGTCTCTCTCTTCTGGCTGTGCAGCAATATTGAATCAGAGTCACCGTGCGTGTGAGGCGGCGCACCTTCCCCGGGCAACTCTCCAGGAGCCTCCGTGTCTCTTCAAGACGCGCCGAGACGGAGGCGTCTCCGACTCGCGCTCTGCCGTAGCAGTACTGCACGTGCTCCATTCAATGCCACGACGACCATGCACGAGTATCGAGTCCCACAACAGCCAACTGACAATCACCATTGCCTGCCATCCTGCTCCTTCCTCATCTTCACTCACATTCTCCTACACGAACGCGTGTGTGTGTGTGTGTGTGTGTGTGTGTGTGTGTGTGACGACTTGACCGAGAGCAACGACAACAACAACAACAAAAAGGTGATGGTCGCTGTTTTCCTACTTGGACGTGCCCGCCCTTTTCATCTCTGCATGTGCCCCTGCATCT
This sequence comes from Novymonas esmeraldas, assembly GCA_019188245.1. Lineage (NCBI taxonomy): Eukaryota > Euglenozoa > Kinetoplastea > Trypanosomatida > Trypanosomatidae > Novymonas > Novymonas esmeraldas. Next base: position 2,657 of record JAECZO010000037.1, on the reverse strand, counting down.
GTGACTGTCGTGCCGCTCACTCATTCAGCACATGCCAGTCACACACATGACGCCACCGCAGCGCTGCGCAGTCGACAGCTCTCTCCAATTTTTCTCCTCTTCTGCTGGCTCCAGCGAGGGCGCCTCTCTCGTCACTCGCTTTTCATGGTTTGAGGCGTCGCCGCCGCGCTGCCTCTGGACTGATGGACACACACACACACACACACACACACACACACAGACACACAAGCACACCGCAACACTCATTTACATACCGACCAGACGATGTGAACGCTGACTGGGCTGCGCGAAGCCGAGGAGGAGATCCTCGTGTGTGTGTGTGTGTGTGTGTGTGTGTGTGTGTGTGTGTCGTACACCGTGACCGCCACCTCTGCTCTGCGTTGGGACGTGTTTGTGTGCCTCTCTGTGTGTGTGCGCGCGCTGACTGATATCAGGGTCAGTAGTAGTCTCGAGCTCCCCCCCGTCTTCCCCTCTCCTCTCTTTCTCTCTTTGTTCATGTGCGTGCGTGTCCGTGACTGGAGGACTGGGGGCAGTGGAGGACACGCCCCTCTTTCAATAGAGATCTCACCTCTCTTGAATCTGTGTGTGTCCTTCTCTGTAACTCTCTCTCCCTTTCCCTCTCCCTCGTGCTCTTTTGAGCACGGACTGCAGCACCCAAATCGGAATGGCCCCCGCCCTCTCCATCGGTGAGTGGTACCTCGCAACCGCACTGCAGCTTCAATATCTCCCCCTAGAGCTGTTTTTGAAAAGGGGTTGTCTCCTACCCGCTTCGCATCTGCAGCCCAGTGTCTGCTCCATCCAGTGGCACCACAGCTCTTTTGTGAGTGCATCGACTCCTGAGGGCGATCTGGGCAATGTGCAATGTAACTCTGCAAATGGGTCCTGTCATTCTTCTGCACTCCCCTCCCCCCTCATTCCATCATCTGCGGCTGAGTCGGACCGCTCGGACAAGCTCACGCGTTGCTTTGGTTTCTCTCACCCATGCGAGTCTCGAAACGATGCGAAAAGTGAGTCGCAGCATCCCCGTGGAGCCATGCGTAAGAGCGTCCTCATCTCTCCAACTCCTTCCCCACACACAATGGTGTGGGCTCATCAACGCGCGTCCTTTCACTCTACAGCTGCTGCGCTGTATCAGTGCTGCCAACTCCATATCTTATTCCCGTCGCTTTCCTCCACTGTTTTTTTTTTTTTTTGTTCTCGTGCGTCCACACACACCATGCAAGCTTTAAACGCTCCAGCTCTCTCAACTCAATTCACCACAAACCAAAATTCCTTCAACAGCAAACCGAGCCCCTCAACAACACGAGAATGAGAGCCAACAATGGGCAAGATGGCGCTGAGGGTGCGGCAGAGAACGCACGCGATGGTCCGCCACCGAGAAACAACGCCGATACACTCGTGTGCACGTCCGCAGCGGAGTTGGCTGCAGTGCGCGACAAGGGCAGCGTGCAGTGTCTGCACATCAGCGAGGACTGGCTCATCGACGTGGAGCTTCTCCGCGACTTCACTGCTGTTCGACAGCTGACGCTGCAGGGATGCGCACGTCTCACGATGCTGTCGGCCATTGGTTTCGTGCAGAGCCTTGCTGGGCTGGACGGCACTTCGGCACTCGAGACGATACGAGCGACCGGGTGTGGCACGTTGCAGTCGCTTCCCGGACTCGAGACTGCCACGTCGCTGACGGTGCTGCTGCTGGCGAATACCGGCATCCCCACCTTGAAAGGAGTGGGACGCAGGCCGGCGCTCCAGAGGATCGATGCGAGCGGCTGGGCGGACCTGGGCAACATAGCCCCGCTGCCCCCCGCCAAACCCCTGCTAGAGCTCGACTTCTCTGGGACCGGAGTGGCGCACATCTCTGCACTTGCTGGCAGTGCGGCGATGCAACAGAAGCTATGACTGGACAACTGCTCTGGAATGCGCCACTTCTCTGTGCTCGTCGGCGCACGAGCACTGATGAAGCTGAATCTCGATGGTACCAGGGTGCAGAACCTCTTCCCGCTTGCCGGCACGGTAGCGACGCTGGAGAGGCTCAGCGTCAGCGGCTGCCGTGGTGTGTTTGACATCTCCGTACTGGAAGGTGCCGGCCGCCTGACCGACGTCAACCTCAGCGGGACGCGCGTGGCGGACATTACTCCTCTTGCTGGCAGTGCGGCGACGCTGCGGGTTGTGCGTCTAGTGGGCTGCTCTGGGGTGCACGATGTTACTGTGCTCGACGGCGCGCCAGAACTACATACACTCGACTTGCAGGGCACCGGTGTGAGGCGGAGGTAGTCATGTCCCGGCTCAGTGTCGGACCATTTGGCGCAGAAGATGAGGAGCGCTGCGTTTCCGGGAACGATGGGGTGTCCTGTGAGGCAGCGCACCGTTGTGTGCCGAGTATGGACAGTGCAGCACTCGCCGAGTTCTGACCGGTGTGGAGAACCTCGCAGAGTGACGTAGCGCTCGTTCTGGTGATGTGTTGTATCGTGGAGAGTTCCCGAGCGAGAGAGAGAGAGAGCAGGTGTGCGGCACTGCGTTTTCTGCGCTGTGATGATCGACGCATCCGAGTACGGCGGGCTAGAGCATGTGCCGTCACAGCCCCAAGGCTGCCACCGCTCTTCCTTCAGATGCGGCGACAGGTTGCAAACTGTGAGCGACGGTGTGTTTGTCGGTTTTCT